>BMAU01021193.1:342500-412500 GCA_019973935.1 Trichonephila clavipes
GCTAATAAAAGCAAATATAAAATGTGGAGATGAAGACTTGAGATTTATTTATTTATTTTTTTACTGCTTACAATATATTGAGGGGGAATAAAAATATATAATACATTTAAAGTACATTTTCACATTTTGAGCAATGAGTATAAACAGTTGTGTAATTTGTACAATGGAGGTTTGTCCATCTTAGGCGGACAAAGGGTATTTTCCTAGTCTTGAATTTAAAAAAAAAATAAGCTAATGTATTATATTTAAGGTATCCGACTACGTTCGGAACTGTGATTTTGCAAAAGCGTATAAATGGTTGATATTTATGACATTTAGTGTCACTTAGATTAGAAAATGTATATAAAATTGTTTTAAGAATATTATTACAATAAAAAATTATTTAAGTACAATATTTTGACGAAAAATGAACATAGAGAATGACCTATTTTCAAAATACTCTACTTTTGTGAAGAATGCTTCTATTACAATAATATTTTGCCTGTATATGGCTCAGACCTCTGTACAGAGGCTCAACTAGAATCTTTGAAATATATAACTTAGAAGTGAAGTTATCCACATTTTACTGCAACAGAGGGAAAAAAAATTAAGAAAAAACGTCGATAATTATTTAAATTATTGGTAACTCTGAAAATAAAGTGAATTTTTCAAAAATCCTAGTTCAAACTCTCTGGAGAAGTCTTTATTTTATCTAAGCAAAATATTGTTATTTTAGAAGCATTTTGTATAAAAGGAGAACATTTTGAAAAAATGTTATTCTAAGTTAATTTTTTGTCAAAATAATGTATTTAATTAAAATTTTTTGTCAAAAAGTCCTTAAAACAATTTTATACTTATATTATATACTAAGTGACACTAAATATCATGAGTTATCCATTTATGCGCTTTTTAAAATCGCTGTTCCAAACGTAGTCGGATACTTTAATTTACTAAAAACTTCACACAATTTTTGGGCATTTTAATTACATCGAAGCTCTCTAGCATTGTTTTACTTTTTATATTTGTATCTCTTCTAGAAGTGAAAAAAAAGTGTTAAAATTGCAAAAATAAACTTTTTCTGTCCGAATCTATAACAAAGACTTCTACACATTCTACACCTCCCCTTCCCTTGTTACGAATGACACATATTTTGATATTCAAAAACATTCCTGTCGAAAAATTTCTCACTCCAACGACATGGGAAGACGTTTTCAATCCATCCCTGTCTGAGGAATCTCGTTAGTCGTGTTCATGAAAGAACCATAAAAAACAGCTATTTTAGACTCCATGTGACATCGCGGTCCTTTGCTATCCATTCATACAAGTCAGAGCCAAAATCGATAGATCAGCTATAAATAGCAATTCAGGGGACGTCTTTTCGTTCCCCGTGTTTACCGTCCACTCCTTTGGAACTAGGTGACACAGGGACTGCTATTGACAAGACGGGGCTGATGGGATGTCGACTGGTGCTTGAATTTGTTTCATTAGGTTTAATTTAAGATGCTATATGTCATTCTCACACCATTATTCGAAATATTTTTTTAGTATGAGTCTGTAAAAAAAATCCTCTTTTATTTAAATTTATTATCTAATATAAAACTCATATCCTTTTAATTGAATGATAACGTTAAATACGAGTCTTACAGTAGTCGCATATGATGTGTAACATCTGACATGTTATCGTGGTAAATACGCAATATTAACTTCTTCCCTGAAAAAAATATCAATAGGGTATGATTGGAAATAATTTTCGATCGAATAATTATATCTTTAATGAAAATTGTATTTAATTATATAACAAAAGGAGTATTGCAATATTTTATCAAAAACAATTATTCTTGTTCAACTTGGGTAAGAGCAGAGACAATAGACTTATGATAACTAAAATATGACACATATACTAGTGATTTCCTAATATTTAAAAACCGTTGAAAAACAGCATCAATACGGTACCACTGTTAACAGTCGAAACATTTTGATTTGTGCTCATTTCGAGCTTGAGTTCATCATTCATAAAAGATATGAGCGGCTCTGCTTTTGGCAAACTGAAGATAAAATTAAAAACAGCACTCAAAATCAGGGAAGGGGAGTGAGGATTTTTTTATAAGAGCAGAACCACCCTCGTTATGTGGTAAAAATACAAAATGCAGTAAATCTTTAGTTTTTTTTAACCGTTTGATTCGAAGAAATGTATACAACCACTGAAATCACTGTTCGTCCATTTTCAAATAAGCATTCTGCCGCACTTATGTCCTCCAATATCGTGACTAACGGATTTAGAGTCAAGCGCTCGAGTGCTTGATAGCTACTAGAGTTAGACCCCTGTGCGAGGGTAGCGAAAAGACACAACCACACACTCTCGTTGGTCAAATCAAGTAGCACGCTTACGTCACATTCTGTTACACACATGTGTTATCTGTTACATCCGTCCCTTTTCACGAAATCACTCCCGCAAATATCCAGGAACCGAGAGGAAAGATGTTACACATAAAAAAGACAGAGAAGTCAGTGATTCTTAAACTATAAGCATGATAATCCTACGTAGGTGGCGTGAGCACATCAAAAAGTAAAAAAAAAAGAATACAGATTATTTTGAAAGAAATTATTAATTTACTGAAAGAAAGCAAAACAAGTCACATTATGCCATAATTAAAAAGAAACTTTTACACCAGTGTCTCAAACTGTGGGGCATTTCCCTAGGGGGGCATGTTAACCCAAGGTGGGAGGCACGAGCATATCCAAAAATCAAAAACTAAAATTACTAATTTACTGAAAGAAAGCAAAACCAATTACATTCTGACAAAATAAAAAATAAAATACAGTTTACACTGATATAATACTCTTAAATGTATATATTGATAATTTTTTTAACAATACTAATTTTACAACAAGTTTAATAATTACCAGTGACTCTCTCTCTCTCTCCATGGGCTTATCACATATAATATATTACATACAAAGTTTAATTAACTTATCTTTTAAATTTGTACGGTTTATAATTAATCGTATTGTAGTTTGGGTGTTAAAGTATATTATTACTAAATTCAATATATTGTTATTGTATATAGGGGAGGGGAACGATGAAGTTATGATTGAAAATTGGGTCACAAAAATTGAAAGTTTGAGAAGCTCTGGTTTATACTGATACTATATGGTTAAAAATGTATCAGTACTGTGCAATGTATTTGATGATTAATTTATCAATACTAAATTACGAACAAGTTTAATATTTATTAGTATCCCCCACGGCCTTATCTTGTAAAACAAAGATTTTAAAAGGAAAGTTTAGTATTAGAAATTGAAACTTTTTAACCATTTATCTACTGACGGTATTTACTAGTACCATTCACTTTAAAGTTACATAGAATAACCCTTTTTACGAATACTCTGACGATACTTTGCAGAAATATTCTTTTCAATCCACTCTTCCAAAATATATGGCAACACGGGTTCTATCAGAAGTATTTTAGCGGGAAAAGCGAATAGCTTTATAGTAGAAATTGCGTTTCCAGCGGATTGCGAAGATTGTCATTTTTGTTCCGAAAAAGTAGTTAATGTCAAAAGGTAGGTGTCTTATTTTTTTGTATCTTACTGAAGATCTTAGAAAATGATTTGTCTATTAATTTTAAGGGAACAGTGTACGTAATTAGTTTTGCATTTGATATCTTTAATTAATTAATTAGCTTTAACGGATTATATAAAATTCCCCAAGTGGAGTACTTTGCATATGTATATCCCTTAATTTTCAATGAAGTGATTTGAAAAAAATGTTATACCAAAAAAACTGCAGTAAATCTAAATACGGAGGATAAAGAGGGTTACAATAAAAGTTCTTTTTTTTATATTTATCTGTTCCAATTTAAAATTAGAAAGAAAAAGTAACATAATACTTATCCTAATACTAAAATATAATTTACTGAAAAAATATCTATTAAAGGGGTGTTGGAAACCTCTCTCTCTCTCTATACTGACAATGTTAAATTGGCTGTTTTCGATGTACCTTTTCTCAAAATCTTTTTTATGTACATGCTTGAAATTTTTAATACTATTAAAGTACATCTCTCTTATTATACTAAAATGAGCTTTTAGCTAATTTTGAATTTTTTAATAAATTATGAAATATTTTATCAAACATTGCGAAATTTGACCCATTTTTTACTTAAAAAATTTGTAAAAATTAAATTTTTGAGTGTTTTAAAAAAAGCTCATTTTAGTATATATTAGACATCATTATAAATAATTCATAAAAAATTTACATACCTGTGAGCAGTACTTTCTCAGAAAAGGTACATCGCACATTAAAATTTACATTTTGAGATAAATTGATTTTAATGTATACAGTGAGACTTCTAATCGGCTGGGAAATAAAAAAATAAAAGGCTCAATTTAAAATAAAAGATACATGTTTTGGTTCATATCAGTCGTTACACTATTAAGCAAAAACAAAGTAATTTGTTTACAATTTTCGCCATTAAAATGGGCGTGGTCCAAATTCAACGATTATTTAAAAATACGTTTTAAGGGCTTCTAAATACACTAGAGGTTCAAGTAAGATATTTTTACAAAGGTTAAAATCTATACAATTTGAAAATGTAAATATCTCAAATTATCAAAAAAATAAGATTTTAGCTTTCCAACACCCCTTAAAATAACATATACATAATTTAGTACTTATCATGATTTGTACGGTTTATAATGGGAATTTATAGGGCATATTTATAGTAATAATTTATAGTACTTATTATGATAATTTGTACGGTTTATAACGTGAATTTGTAGTACTTATTTAAGGTAATAGAATATAGTATTTATATATTATGAATATTTGTACGGTCCTTTTTCTAAATTTATTTAAGATCTATATGTATGTTTGGGGAAGTAAATATTTAGCTAGATTAAAAATTATTTTGCAATTTGTTCCAATTTAAAAATTAGAATGGAAAATATAATACTTACTGTATTACTTGAAAGTAACTTTACTTAAAATATGTATTACTCAAAAGTAACATATACAAAATTTAATACGTACATGATAATTTGTATTATTTGTAATTAATGTTGTATTGTAGCTTTAGCGTCGAAGTATATTACTACTACGTTTAAAGCTACACACGGTACCGTTTTTCAAAAACAAATTTTGGAAACAGTAATAGTATAAAAATAATTTATGTTTTATATTTACATTATAATAGTAAGCTGATTCTGTAAATAAAAAGTCGGTTTGACGAGTCAATATTTTACAATTTTAAAAAAATTAGGACATTTTGAAGTTTTTTCAGACTTTTATAGGTAGAAAATGCTCAATTTTTTAAAATGTTTTAGTCATTTTAAGTGATTCACGTTTCTTGGATTATATATCTGAAAAACTTTGTTATCACATCTGAAATTTGGTGGCAAGTTGCCTAATGATAGGGACCACAAGAAAATGCAAGAAAATTTTATCGCAGTTTTTTTTAGTTTTGTTGGGTATTGTGTAGCCTTAATATACAGTTGATGTATAGGAGGAGGGAGGAGGGGGCAATGAAAATTCTAATTGAAAATTCTGTCACAAATATTGAAAATTTGAGAAGCACTGAGTTAAGGTGACATGGTACGATTTATACGAAATTCTGTGATTTGAGAGTTTTTACAATTTTTTTTGCTTGTAACCGCATGCGTGATGTGTATGGGTTAATAAAACAAATTTTGTTCTCAAATTACTACCCATTTAATTTTTTAATGAGAAGTTTTAAAATTTATGAAGAGATTTTAAAATGCTACTCCTAGTACGAAAATTGACGTATATGTAGAATAAAAGTTGGTATGGGTTTACTCTGCTAGGAAGATAGATTTACATAAATTACCTTTTTTTGATGCTTATAGAAATTCCTTGAAAAATGTGTAAATATTAAATTCTGCTTTTTTTAAAAAAAATAATAGTAATAAATATCGCTTTGATTTAAAATTGCTTACCTACTTTTGTTACATTTACTATTAGAAGTAGGTAAAAAAAGTTTCAAAGCATTTGACCCACAAGAGAAAAAAACCCTTGGCATTTTAAATGAGATAAATTAATTATTTTTTTCTTTCTGAGATAAATCCGTTTAAAATTTTTATTTTCCATCGGGATGTGAATAAAAATGAACATAAAAGTTTCCCAAATCAGATTTTTTTTTATTTATAGCTTTCTCAAATTTTTTGAGATTATTGAAAATAATTTAGGCTGAGAAAGTTTTATTCAAATTTTTGACCGATTTTCATCTATTGAATCGTATTGTTTCCCCTTAACTGAGTAGAATAGATTATACATATTATTAAAACAACTGCAACTTATTATTTTCTCAACTTATTGGCAGACGTATTTAACTTAATCTTCTGATTTTATCGTTTACTTTATCGTGTATTAGCAACAACAATAAAAAGATCATTTGCTCCTTTAAAAATATATAGTAAAAATCGTCTGTTTTTCTAAGTAGGTCAACAATGTATCAAAAAAAATTGACTGCAAGTCCGAAAATTTAATTGCTTTGTTTATTATTATATCTTCTGATATTTTTTGTAAACATGTATGTGCATCTAGCAATGAAACTTTATTTTTTCTCCGTCTAGTTTTTTTAATTTAGTAATAAATTTAAAATGGAAGCTTGATGATTTTCTTGTGTTTTGTCTTGTGATCGTATTCGAAGATTATTAATTTATAAGGAAACTATTTAACTTGTTTTATTGTAAAACGGATACGATAGGTAAATAATTTTCTATCATAATTAGTAATTGTAAGAAATATGTATTGGATTTCACTTTTGCTATGAATAATATTTATTTATAGTATTTCAAATTTCAAATTCGTGTTTTGAAAACAGTAAGACTAGATTGATTTCATTAAAAATTTCATGGCTTCTTGTTAAAAGAGCACTTTAAGATATCTCTGAGAGCAAGATTTTAACATACATATTTTTTGAAGACAATTTCTTTTTTTACATTTTATTTTATTCATTTTTAGAAGAAAAAACTGTTAAAAGAAATTAATAAATGTGACTTATTTTGTTAAAATTATGATAGCACAATATTGGAAAAATAATATCGAAAACTACTTTTAATAAACTTTATTACTAAATATTTTTTACACCCGATATTCTCTCGGGTGCGACCGTTAAAAAAGTTAATCTATATGCAGATAACTATTAAAAAATATTTTCTACTTTGATAAAACTCTATTTTATGTTAAAAATGTAATTAATGTTCAAAGCAGTCAAGGTATTCTATATTAATACAGTTCAAAAAGATCTATTTCTTATAAAAATGTTCAATATGTATTATCAAGGGAAAAAACAACTTAACGGACAAATTAATTTAATAGAAACCGTATGACTTAATTATGATTAGATATTTAAAAAAATTGTTTTACATTTTACAAAAAAGCAAACAAGTTTTTACAACTACATTATATTTTTGGTAATAAATTGACACCGGAGTGTGTGTGTGTGTGCAACGCGCCAAGTTGTTACTTATGTTCGCCGAGAAAGTGATAACATTACAATATGGTTACCTTAATATTTTTATGGTATATAATGTGGTTGCCATGGTAATGACGTACATTATAATTATTTTTTATTGTTTTTCTTTCGCAGTAACTCTATTAATTTCAGACGATTTTAATCCGATTTCTTTAAAAAAATTTCCTTTTTCATTGCATTTCTTCAAGCTACTGCTCCATTCTTATGTATTTTGTACTATTTTCGAATATGGATATTTCTTATATCATTGGTGAATACCAGAATAGTTTTTTAAGGGCTGTGCTTTTAATTATTACGGTCCAAATTCCCACTTTTGGTCCATTTAGTTCTAAAGTAATGTACATCCCCCTCCCCCTTTTTTTACTTAGGATTTCGCAAAACCGAATTCATAACATTTCATAACATTCCTCAGTTAATAATTGTTAATATTTCCTTATAGTAATTTTTTTTCAGTTTCAAATTTTAGTTTTATTATTATTGTTATTATTATTTATTTTATCTTTTGAAACAATGCATTTTCAACATTTTACTTACTTTTACTTCTTTCTCCGGCATTTCTAAATTCCTCATATTCTATGTTCTTTAAAAAAAATTATGGCATTCATCTTTTTCCCTGCTGTTTTTCAGAAAACAGTAAGCAAATTTTGAATTATTTCATTTTTCATTTCTTTTAAATTGTGGGCCTTTTCAGCACCTCAAAAACATTCGTAAGGTAAAATCAATTCTTCAAAATTATTTTCATGACGATTTGTAACAGCCAGGCTGCCATCTTGGATTCCAAATCACTCGACACCAAGCTCTGCTTGGCGCGTATTACTGTGATAATGAATTAGTTCCATATTTTTATATATTGTATTACTATTATATATTATATTTTTGATAAATAACGTAATATTTTTCAAAGTTCCAATTTGTTCTAGAATTTCAACAAGCTTACTTAAGCTTCATTTCATACTTAATATTATAAAATAACAATCCAATGTCTAAATCGAATTTAAATTTTAAGAATATTTCGGTGCATGTTTTTTAATCTATAATTTTTTTCTTTAACATTTGATCATTTGATAGGCTTTTTAAATAGGATGATATTTAAAATTGCTTTCGCGTGAGGTATGGCAAAAAATAATCAAATAAAAAGGAAAAAAGCTGCCAAAATTTTATCACAAATTTTTTATTTTATTAATCTGTGAAATTTCCTATTTGATGAGTTTGTAAGATTCCAAATTGCTTCTTGCCATAATTTATCGTTAAGACTACACAGTACCCTAAAAATTTCATTTTTACCGAAATTTTCCCCATATTTTGGTGGCCCATATCATTGAGATGCTTGCCACGAAATTTCCGATCTGTTAGCAAATTAGTTTTTAAGATATTTGAAGTTTTATGAGCTATGGTTTTGGTCTCGGTTTCCTTTTAAAGCATTTTTTCACATTTAAGTTGAATTAATTAAAAATATTTTTGACCTTTTAGTTTGAAATGGTTATTAATTCCAATTTTCATTACCAAAATCATTTCGGCTTGATTATGTTGAGAGTTTTTTGAGTTCTCATAATTAATATATAAAGATTAATTCATGGCCAATTTATGCTTTAAAAATAATTTATATAACTTAAAAGCTTTATCATTAATTTTTCCTGTAGAGAAAATATCATGGCACATGAGTTCTGCGTTTCCGTGAGAAACAATATTTCGAAGAGATGGAATACTACTGAAAATGATGTATCTAAAAATCAGTCCTCAGCTGATTCTACAATTAGACTTCCGAATACAAGTATTCTGAATTCAAATGCTGCAGATATAACTGAATATTTCCTTGATGTTCCAAACTACATTATACTGAACATATTGTAGTATTATATTTTTTAGTATTTTAAAGTCGTACGACAAGAGCTAAAACTTCCAAAACTGCCCCAATTTAAAACTGAGAAAACTTAAATTTTATGAGCAAACCTGAATATGTTTAGCTTAAGTTAGTATCATTATTATTTTGTACATAAATGCTTCGTGTTTCAAAACTTTTGTGAAATATTAGGTTAAGATAAAGCTGAATAAACTAAAGTCTTAATAAATGCTATCAATATTATGCAAAAATATATTTTGAATTAAAAATACAATTTTCAGTCATATTTAATAAAAAAAATGTTTTAATGTGGAACATACATTGGAAAATAACATATTAAAAAATTAGGGTTTTACGGGCATTATAAGTTTTTGTTTTATGACTTTAAAAACTTTAAATGCGTTTTTCTCAGACTTTTAATTTTGAAGGTATAAGTATTTTCTAATCCCTAAGGCTCTTTCCTGTTCAAGATAGAGCCTTGAATTTTTTTGTATATACTCCCAAATGTATGTTCTATAAAGGTTAGTATGGATTTAAGGCTGAGAACTCTAGTTATTTTTCTAAAAAATGCTAAAGTTGATATTTTAAAAATTTTCGTGTTTTTTCCAGGTTTTTCTAGAAAAATAATTATTAAAAATCAACAAGGGAATAGATTTTCAAATCCATAATAAATATTGTTTGTAATAATCTAATAATCATAAATAACTTAAAATTACTAAAAATTAAAAAAAATTGAGTATTTTATGAAAGTTTGAAAAAACTTCAAAAATTCCTAATTTTTTAAAATTTTAAAATAATGGCTGATCAAACTGACTTTTTGCTTACAGATTCAGCTTAATAATATAATCTAAATATAAAACATCAATTATTTTTACTGTAACTGTCTCCAAAATTTTTTTTGAAAAAGGATACCGTGTAGCCTTAAATACTTTTATTTATTAAATTTGAACTTCAAAATAGCATGCTAGATATTTTTTGAAAAAATATTTTATTTACGGAAAAAACGTTTTCATATGTTTCTAAAATAAGTTATCAAAAGTCGTGATTTTTTTTGTCCTGTGCAGCCTTTTTTAGCTTCTTGAAGTATAAATCAAATACCTAAACATATTTAATTCATATCTCAACGAGAAATGAAATATGAGCATGTTTGATTTATCGGTAAAAAATATTAAAACTCAAAACAATACGAAAGACTTTTGAAAAATACGCTTTCCATTACTTTTTGAATTATACTGCTTGTAGAAAGACATAAAATAGTTAATGTTATTTCTCTAAGCATTTATAATTTCGAAGAGATAAATTTAAGTTTAAAATAAATAAAAAATTACCTACATTCATAATACTGATTATTTAAAAACAGAACTAAATTCATGCATGTAAGGATAATTAAATTAAATTAAAAATTAAATTCCCTATCTAGCACTTGACTCATCTTTCTCAGTTCCAATCTTCAAGTATCAAACTAATCACCCATTTATTTCTTCCGAACATATGGCCTAGCCAATAAACATGTCTAATTCCAGATCGTTAGATTTAATAGTCAACATATGTCAGCATTAATTTGCAAGCACTCTCTTCAAAGCAGCGATACTTACCATATGTTTTTTTAAGTGTTATCCACATGAAACCACCACCATGGCGTGTTTTTTCCTCCTCTCTCGGTGTCAGAACACATGTACAAATGAAAGAATAAAGGTCATCTTTTCACTTCTCTAATCTGATTCTGCCTTAAAAATTATGACAGAATTAAAGCCGGCAGGATCTTTGTCTGCGATCTTAATGTAAAAAACTAATCTTTTTTATAACATAATTTAATATAAAAACTAACGCCAAAGAACGTAATAACTGATATGGACAATTTTATAGAACTTCGACGGCACTCTACATTTGTTAGCTGAGGACGTTGGGTTACCAGAATTAATCTATGGTACGGAAAAAGAAACGCGCTAGTAATCCCGAAAGAACATCGCTCTTACCACCAAAGAAATAGAATCATCCTCTTCTCCTAAAAAGATTTCAGAAAGTCATACTTCAAAATTGGAAACAATGAGTGAAATTAAAATTAAGCAAGAAGAGAATTTAGATGCTGATGAAGAAAAATTACAACAACCTATAACCATTATTAAAAATGATATTCGATTTGAAGATCTACAGACTTTTTTTCCAAAAATATAACCTGAAAATACCCATCCAAACATTCATTAGAAATTTTGAAAGTACGTGCGATTCCTTCAATATACCAGAGAAACAGAAAATCCTATTTATAATCAAGTTAGTAAATGGAGCTGTGAAGACTTACATCCAATCACAATCTATCCCTAAAAGGTTTTACGAACTGAAAAATAATTTAATACGTGAATTCGGAAAACAAGTCAATCCAGCGGAGATTCATCTTCAATTATCTAAAACAGAAAAAACCTCAAAAGAGATCCACATAGAATATTTCTATAGAGTAAAAGAAATCGCATCCCGGATAAACATGGAAGAAGAAGCTAAAAAATATTACATCATAAGAGGATTAAAAGAAAATAGAGCCAAAGAAATACAGTTACAAAGCTGCAGCAACATAGAGGAACTGAAGGAAAAAATGAAACTCTTAGATATCCAAGAAAAATCAAAATCAAGTAAGAATGAAGTTATATACCCAAAGTATCCAATGAATTATCATACGAATCAATTTGCCCATACACAACAATATGGAGGATGGAATTGGAGAAGTGATCAATCTCAACATCCGGATACCATAACCAATACAAGATATAAGGTATACTCTCCTCAGTTTCCATCACCTTATCATCACTCTTCCTTTTCACTTCAGCGGCCGACCCTATATCCGAGAAACCAACGATTTCCACAGCGACCGACAGTTTTGCGACCCAATGCTCCAACTTTCTACCCCCGTCAAAGAACACAAAACAATAATACGGTATTCCAACCTCATCAAACATGAGAACTTATGATCATCCAGGGAAGAATCAACTTCAAACGAGTTGATGTCCTCTTGGATACAGGATCAAGTGTCAATATTATTCCAAAAAATATAATATCACAAATCAAGGGATACCACAATGTAGAGTATATCAAAACAAAAATTGCCACCATCAATGGAGAAATTGAGGTGACTGAGGCAATTACTTTACAATTGAAAATAGGAGAAATTATTGAAAATATTAAATTCCTCATAGTAAATGTATAACTGAAATATTTAATAATTTCTAATAAAACTATGAGTATTTTTGAATTAAATATTAATTTTAGTGATTATAAAATTTTTCAAAGAGGAAAACAAATTTAAAAAAATTATGAATCTAAGAAAAATATTAAAACAATGAAACTTTTAAATTTAGTAATAATAAAATTATCACTAAGAAAACTGATAATGTGTTTAATATAGAAATAATTCCTAATAGTGATTATGATATTATTAATATGATTATTGATAAATTTAAACATGTCTTTGCTAAAAATAAGTTTGATGTGGGCGAGTTAAAATGTAATTCTCCTAAAATAATACTTACCTCAGAATTACCCATTGCAAATCGACCATATATTACATCTTTTAAAGATGATACGGAAATAAAAAAGCAATTAGATGCATTATTGAAAGCAGGAATAATAAAACCATCTTACAGTTCTTACGCTGCCCCTATAACATTGGCTTTTAAAAAAGAGGATAATGCTCGTACACGATTATGTATCGATTACAGAAAGCTAAATGCTATCACAAAATTAGATGCAGAGCCAATTCCCCGAATAGATGCAGTTTTAGACAAATTAACACATGCAAAATGTTTCTCAACCATCGACCTATGTAGTGATTATTGGCACATTAAATTAGATGATAATGAATCTGAAAAACTTGCATTTACATCAAATTACGGTCTTTTCAATTTAATCGTTTGCCTTTTGGATATAAAAATTCTCCAGCTATATTTCAAAGAGCTATTAGACATATTTTAAATAAATACCAAATAAAATTTGCATTAAATTATTTTGACGATTTAATAGTATTTTCGGAATCAATTGAAGAACATGCAAAACATTTAGAGGAAATTTTTAAAATTTGTGGAATAGAAAATATTAAATTAAAAGGATCAAAGTGTAAATTTGGCAAAGATACAATTGATTTCTTAGGATATGAAATAAAACAAGGGTCATACACTCCAAATAATACAAATGTCGAAATAATTAAAAAACTTTTACCCCCTAGAAATGTAAAGGATTTACAAAGATTTCTTGGTAGTATTAATGTCTATTATAAATTCATTCCTCAATATGCAAAATTAAGAATGCCCTTAAATAATCTTCTTAAAAAGAATCAAAATTGGAATTGGACCCCAGAATGTCAACAATCTTTTCAAAAACTTAAAGACAGTTTAATTTCAAAGCCCATTTTAGCTATATTCAATCCAAATTATCCCTGTCATCTTTATGTAGATGCATCGAAAACTGCAATCTCATGTATCCTCAAACAACAAAAACCCAATGGAAATCAACATCCGATTGCATTCCACTCGAGACGACTGAGAAATTATGAAATTAATTATACAATAACTGAATTAGAATGCTTGGCTATAATTGATAGTTTAGATAAATTCCATTGCTATCTTCATGGATCTCATTTCACAGTTCATACCGATCATAATGCATTAGTTTGGCTTAAAAATTTCAAAAATCCCACGGGTAGACTTTTTAGATGGTCTTTAAAAGCTTCTATGTATGATTTTGATATAAAATATAAGAAAGGTAGCAATAATGTTGAAGCTGATATGTTAACAAGAAATCCTATTGCTTATCATATAATTAATACACCCCCAGAACTTTTATTAGATATCAATGAAATAAGTCATTTTCAAAATTTAGAAAACACATCAGCTCCTAAATGTTTTAAGAGAGATGGTGTTTTTGTAGTTAAAAGACAAGGTTTAACTAAAATAGTTGTACTCAAAGCTCTAAGAGGGAAATTAATGGAAACAACTCATAAAAAATTTGGCCACCCTGGTGTAGCTACCATGTTAAAATTAATATCACCACAATATTATTGGATAAACATTATTACTGATATACGAAATTATGTGAAACATTGTGAAACTTGTCAAATAAATAAGAAGTCACATCAGAGAAAATACGGACTGATGCAATCACTTCCCCTTTGTGAAAAACCCTTTGAACTTTTATCGATAGATAGTGTATGTGGTTAAAATTATTACAACTCTGTTAAAAATATTTACACATTATTATTGATCATGCAACTAGGTACATTTGGACTTTCCCATCAAAAAATGTAACAACAGATACTTATATAAATTGTTTAAGACAAATCTTTCAAAATCACATACCGGAAAAAATTTTAAGTGATAGAAATACTGCGTTCACCTCTTCAAAATTTAAGCATTTTTTATAACATAATAATGTCACTCAATTATTAACTACTTCTCACAGGGCACAAACCAATGGAAAGGTTGAACGTGTAAATCAAACCATCATTACCCGCTTAAAATGTGAAAGTAGTAATGGTTCAAATAAAGTCCCATGGACTCCACATACAATAACAGGTTTCCCTCCAACCTACTTAATGTATGGTAATTTACCTTTCGAAATTTCACTAACAGATAATGAGATATATCCTCCCTTAGAAGAAGCAAGAAAATTAGCCAAAGAAAAAACAGAACAATATTATAAAATAAATAAGATTAGATATGATAAAAAATTTCAGGAAGCTGATTTCAAGGTTGGTGACTTAGTAATGTATGAGGAATTTCAATACCCCGATACAAGGAAATTAAGTCCCCCTTATTCAGGCCCTTATACCGTTTTAAGAAAATGTTCTGATGTATTATTTGAAATTGATAGACCCAATGCCCTTAATAAAACTGACACTGAATTGGTTCATTCAGTTCGTTTAAGACATTTTCATCCATCTGAAAATTTTCAGTTAAATTACATTCAACAAAATACCCATAATAATAAGAATAAGATAATAACTAAAAGAAACATCTTGTGGCCGCGTAAGTGGTAGAGAACCACTAAAGACCCGCCGTGTAGGGCAGCGATGCACGTTAAATCTGTGAGCTGAAACGTCCTCCCGTTGGTGTGTCTGAGGGGGTGCCAGCTCAGGTGTTCCACGTCACTTGACCATGGTTCAAAAGACAAAAGCCCTCGTGTAGCTGAACAGTGCGACGTTAATATTCAATCAATCAATCAATCAAAAGAAACATCTTACGTAATAGAGAAATAACTGAGTTCTGCTTAACAAGACTTTTCGGCGAAAAAGAATAATATATGATATGGTATTTAATTTTTATAATATAGTTGTGTTATAAATGAGATATTTTCTTTATATTTTCATTGAGAAAACAAAGTATATAGGTTTAGTCATACAAAATTTTGAGAAATTTTAATATACTTCTCATAATTTTATCTTAAGATGTCGAATGAGTTAAGAGTTAGGATAGAAATTGGTGTTTTAAAGTGAAAGATATAAATTAAGTTTTTAGAAAAATGACTAATGAGAGAAATAATACTAGAGATATTGATTGTTATAAGAAACAAAAGTAAAGTCAAGTTGTATTCTTTTTTCTCCATTGAATTCAATTGTTTTGTTAATTATTTTATTCAGCAGTAATCTTATTGCATGTCATTAATTTTTTTTTTCATTTTGAAATTGTGTGTTTTGATATACCGGCCATATATCAGGATTCACTATTTCTTAAAATTTTCTTTATCTAAAATTAAAATTAACTTAATAACTTGAAGTCTAATTTTGGATATTATACAGTGGATAAGGGAGAATACAATCATTATAATTTTGTATATGTCTCGAAACATTAAGAGGACAAACTTGTTTAGTTTGATATGTACACCTCTCATTGTTTCTTATCAGCATCCCTGAACATTTGTGAGTTGATGACGCAGATTTCTCAGAGAGATGTGTTCAAAATTAAGTAAGGTGATACAGTTTTATTAGTGAATGTGTGATGTAAGAGAAAATCAAGAATTTTTGTTTATGAAACGAATTTTTAGAAGTTTACGGAAAGATTCAAAATATTGTATGCGATATTGTTAAGTTACAGTGAATATTGAGAAAATTTTCATTCATACTAAAAGTTATTATTGAAGTGAGTCCACTTTTCCGACTCAAAAATAATAATAAAAGTGCTCTTATATTCTTGTATTCTTTTATTCCTATATTCTTATAATTTTTATATTTTATAAAACGCATGTGAAATAAAATATTGTTTATTGTGTTGAATAGTGCATATAATTTGTGTGTTGTACACCGTTTTCATATTTGTAATAATTTCATTTTATTAGTGTCTATATTTTTTTTTATCTTTTAAAAAAATTATTTCATATATGCAAAGTATGTGTAACAATATAAGGTATTACTACGATGGCGCCAGAGTAGATTTTTATACAAAATTATTATTTTAACATTTGTATGATTTCATGTATTTTTATATTTACTCTCTTATTGTTTGATATATTATTTTCCAACATAATTCTCTTTTGAAAATATCTACCAGCTATAATACGAATCTATTATTTTGAAGGAATAGGAGGAAACGCGTGTTCTTTTTCTGGATGTTGAATAGATTTAAACAAGCTAATCTTCAATTATATGTATGGAAATTCATTTTTATCAATTAATTGTCATTACTATGTTTGTTGTTATAGTTTCGTTTATTGTTTTGCTTTTTGATTTTAGTATTACTATTCCTTAAGTATTTCTACTGTGCCTAATATGTCTTTCTAAATAATGTTATGTATTGTTTTGTGTTTATTGAAAATTGATTAAGTTTGTAAAGAGAAAAAAAACACGCCATGACTCCCTTTTAAAATTGGGGGGCAAATGTAAGGATAATTAAATTAGATTAAAAATTAAATTCCCTATCTAGCACTTGACTCATCTTTCTCAATTCCAATCTTCAAGTATCAAACTAATCACCCATTTATTTCTTCCGAACATATGGCCTAGCCAATAAACATGTCTAATTCCAGATCGTTAGATTTAATAGTCAACATATGTCAGCATTAACTTGCAAGCACTCTCTTCAAAGCAGCGATACTTACCATATGTTTTTCAAGTGTTATCCACTTGAAACCACCACCATGGCGTGTTTTTTCCTCCTCTCTCGGTGTCAGAACACATGTACAAATGAAAGAATAAAGGTCATCTTTTCACTTCTCTAACTTTAATCTGATTGTGTCTTAAAAATCATGACATGCATATATTTATTTTCATTTTGAAAAACTGGAACTTCTAGAAAAACAATTTGCATTGCTTTTATCAAAGTCATAAAAAGATACATTCTAAAATAAAAATATACATTTTATTTCAGTTTATGATTTATTACGACTGTTTATAATTGCATACGAAATAATTACTTCCTGTATAAGATTAACGATTGTTAATAATAAAAAACTTGTTATTCGCTCTACAAAATAGAGAAACCCACATAAACTATAATCTGTCAAAACTAATTATTTCATTGACATAAAAGTTTGGATGTGATTTGTTTATTATTTATGTTTACTGTTACTCGCTTCCCGGCAACTGGCGTCAGTCTGGGGTCATTCAGAAGAAATGTTGCGACAAATGTAGAAAATTGGAAAAAGTGGGTGCAATAACATGCTAATAAAAATATGAAGGAAAAATATATAAATACAGAAAAAAAAACAGTTAAATACGAAAGTGGGGAGACTGGAATATTTTTTCGTGATAAAGAATTTCGTGAAAAATAATATGGTTAGAAAAAAAAACCACATGTAACAAAATAAAGTTTATTAGAGTACAATTTATTTGCATAAATGTGTATGTATGTATTTAAAGCAAATGAATGAAACAAAAACATTCAAAAGAACTTTGCAAAATGAAATAAAAATTTTCTAAGTGTTTTGAAAAACAAAATTTATTGAATTTTCGGAATATAATCTGATAATTTTCAATGTAATGTCATTTTCAATTTCTCACGCTGTCTATTTTATTACCTTGATGGAATTATCAATCGTTAGTAAAATACATTTTAAAGCGTTCAATTGAGCTGAAATTTTATATACATGATTTTATTTTGGATGGCAATACAATAATTTAATTATAATTAATAAAAATTAATTGATTAAATTTAATTATTTAAAGAATTACAAATACAACCACGTTGGTATCATTTTTGGCGACTTAGCGTTCCTTTTGGCGACTTGTGTCAAAACTTGAAAATGTTTTTTTTTCACGTTTTAAAGCATTCAGCTGAACTGAAATTTTATAGACAAAATGTTTTAGATGACAATACGATACTTTAATGATAATTAATAAAAATTAATTCCCTCTTAGTGTTTCGATTCTGTCATATGTATATACATACTATTTATATTAATTGTAACTATTTAATAAAAAGTAGCTAAAATAAAATTTTTCTTTCTTGATCCAAGTAGGAATTGACTTAATTTTTTTATATATATATTACACTTATTTAGCATCAAATTCTCAACAAATTTTCGTTGGAGTCCCTTTTGTTATACATTTCACCATTAGACTGTGAGTCTAAATAACTGCTAATACTTTTCATTTCGGATGACATGGTAACAGGAGCTGCATAATTCATTTCATTTACGTGGTCGGAATCTGCTTCAATGATATTTTTTGAGCTTTGGACAAACTCCAATATGTCTTTATCTGCCATGATTGGGGCTACACACATTATCATTATCTACTGCAACGAATTCTTTCGATGATACAGTAAAACAGTCCAATAATACAGGCTTGTGTCGCAGAAAATTCAAAGAGCAATTCAGAGACAAGTTAACCTTCGTTCCACGAAACACGTGAGAAACTTATCTATCTTTCATTTCACAAACCTCTTAAATCTCACCTGCGCAGCTGGTGCTTTTCGTATTTTATTCATTCCCAGAAGGGAAATATTTTCATGTTAAGCAATTTTCATTTCGTGCTAAGAGAAAAATTCATGAAAATATGTAGTAGTTTACTAAGACTGTTGTATTTTTTCGTGTTAACTCATATTTCGTCGTAAGCGTTTCCGCATTAAACGTATTTCGCTGTTTAATAAATTGAAATAAAAATCATGCCTTTTCTTTTTTGCTAAAGGAAAAAGTAACTTGTTAAGTCATTCAACAGAAACAATATTCAAGCAATTATATTAATCACTCACTACACTTCTTCAAAATATTTTCAGAAATTATACATAAAAGCTATTATTCCCCCAGAAAAAACTATTCCCCTCCCCTCTTCCACTTAAAATATTAAAAACTTTTGCTATTTCTAGGGGATGCCATTTTTCTTCTGTATTTTTAAATTTAACCACTCTATTAGTTAATATACATCTATATTTTTATCTTCCTTTCTATAAAAAGAGTTTTCGAGCTGCTGGAATAATTTTATGACGTATTATCGCAACAATGCCAACGTTCAAGGTAACTCGCCAAGTTGGCAACCCCGATTCCACATGTGTTGTACGCGCTGAATTAGCAACTATGTGCTTCGTTTCATATAATGTCGCCAATACGTTGCGATATTACATTATTTCAAACCCTCGCAAAAAAAATTCGCAACGATTGCCTGGACTGAAATTTTTCCGTGAGAAGAAAAAGGCGTTGTGTGTCTTATACGAAGACTTATTAACAATCAATGGAAATAAATACTGAACTTTCCAGGAAGCTGCAAGAGCTACGAGTTTATCAAAATCTGAGGACTTTATCATTGAAGTGTTAGACGATGCAGCTTTAGGGATGACCTGAATTGAAGAGCAGCGCCAAGAGCGAATTTGGTGACCTCCCACTTATGATAAAGAAAGAAACTTGACTCGTGGCTTTTTTCCTTTATTGTTTTAGTGAATAACAATTTTTTTCTGTATGTGTTGTAAATTAAATCAATCTATTAGTTAATTAACATCTAATTTTGTGTTATATTAAAGAAAGAAACCAAGCTAGTACCTTTTTTTTAGCAAAAAAATATCAACATAGATACTTAATACAATACAACTATGATTTAGAGCAGGGGTGGGCAGACTTTTACATGGCACGGTCTACTTTTAATTTTTTCAAGGTATCGAGGTCCACTATGTGACGTAGATGTGATAAACAAAAAAAAAAGCACAACACAATATTTGTATTACAACAATAACAAATAAATAATGTGTATACTTACCTACATAACTACAGCAGAAAAACAAAACTTACTCTTTTAAAACTACGTTTTAATTAAAACGCAAAATAAAAACATAATAATTATACCTACAAATTAAATATCAAATGATATGCATTTTCAAACAATTCACAATACATCACAAATTAAGTACTTTTCCCTTAAAATTAGTTTTTATAGCTATAGTCTCAATAGACGACTTAGTCTTCGTATTTTCTGCCCCAATCTTGAATACCTCGGTGTATTATTACTAACTACTAATCTTAGACTGGATTCTAAGTGGTAGTCTGTGAAACGGGAATATGTTGTCTTATTTATATTCTTCGTTGAAAATGTAGACTCTCACAGGTAGGTAGAGCGAAAGAACGATGTTAAATAAATTACAGCTTTTTAAAATTGAGATACTTTACTTCAACCAATAGATCCCAAAAGTTATTCTTTACAAATTGCGTCCTTTTGAAAGAGAAAAGCTTCGTTTTCCTTGAGAGTAAAAGAAAACATGTAACATACACTTGCTAGAAAAAGTTTGCGTTCACCTATAAGAAATCATATAGCAAAGGTAAAATTTAATAGAAATATAATTTTTTTTCTAACAAAATTTCACAAATTTGTTTACTATTATTTAAATATTGAGCATGCAAGAATTCGTTAATTTTGAATTAAAACTACTTAGAATAACGGAAATTTTGTAGCAAAATACACAAAGAGTAGGCAGAAAATATTTGCGTTCACTATTTGAATATTCTTGCTTCTTGGAATTTGTATAAACAGGCAACATAGATTTTGCATTTAGTTATCAAGTAAAATAGCTTAAGAAAATTGTGACGCAATAATTGTTACGTTTTTGTGAGAAACGAAACAATTCAGACATGGAAGATAAGAAGGAAATTAATACTAGTGAGCATAAAATCAATGTGAAAATGTGAAAAGATGGAAAAAGTCGTCGGGATATAGCCAGATCCGTTGCACGGCACTATTCTTCTATCCAGCATGTTATTTATAACTTTAAATCTACAAGAGTTTACACATCCAAACCTCTTTTAAGTCGTCCATCTAAACTCATAATAAGAGTAAAACGAAGTATGACATCAGTGGTGAAAAAAACCCATGTTTGTCTGCAACTTAAATAGCAACAGACATTCACGAGCAGATTAACAAAAATATTTGGGTGGATACTGCAAGAAAAATCTTGAAAAAGGCCGGAGTGGTCGCAGAAAGCCTTATATTTCAATGACCAACCGGCTTAAGTGGATAGCTTTTGAAAAAGATCATATAAAGGGTGTTTTTTTAGAGGTATAGAACTTTAAATTGCAATAAAACAACGATGTATTATTCGATTGACATGAATTTTTTTTATTCGAAAGATAATCTTGTGGCATTACATTTTAAATATTATTTCTGGCATATGATTGCCACGGCTGGTTCGGATGTAGTCCAATCTGGACGTCCAATTTTCGATGACTTTTTCCAACCTTTGTGGCCGTATATCGGCAATAACACGGCGAATGTTGTCTTCCAAATGGTCAAGCGTTTGTGGCTTATCCGCATAGACCAATGACTTTACATAGCCCCACAGAAAATAGTCTAGCGGTGTTAAATCACAAGATCTTGGAGGCCAATTCACAGGTCCAAAACGTGAAATTAGGCGGTCTCCAAACGTGTCTTTCAATAAATCGATTGTGGCACGAGCTGTGTGACATGTTGCGCCGTCTTGTTGGAACCACAGCTCCTGGACATCATGATTGTTCAATTCAGGAATGAAAAAGTTAGTAATCATGGCTCTATACCGATCACCATTGAATGCAACGTTGTGGCCTTCATCGTTTTTGAAGAAGGATTCCACCAGCCCATAAAACGCACCAAACAGTCAGTTTTCTGGATGTAGCGGTGTTTCGACATACACTTTGTGGATTAGCTTCACTCCAAATGCGGCAGTTTTTTTTGTTGACGTAGCCATTCAACCAGAAGTGCGCTTCATCGCTAAACAGAATTTGCTTATGAAAATCGGGAACAACGGCAATCTCGTTTTGGGCCCATTTGACGAATCTACGCCTTGCTTGATGATCGTTTTGATGAATTGCCAAACCAAACAGAATAAATCACTTGACAGCTGTTAAATCGGTCGCCATCTTGGAAAGTAATGCCAACTTAAACTTCTATACCTGAAAAAAACACTCTTTACATAAGCTTCTTAAATTCTGGAGGACTGTGATATTCTCTGATGAGGGCAAATTTTGTATCTTCAGTATAAAATGTTGTAAATTAGTTTGGAGAAATCCTTGCACAGCGCTTCAAAAAGAGCATTTAGCACCAACGTTAAAGCACGGTGGCGGTGGAATCATGGTGTATGGGTGCATGGCGAGCAATGATGTTTGCAAGTTGGAGTATATATAATCAATTATGAACAAATATGATTACTTTGATGTCATAAAAAAAATTTAAAGGAAACTGCCGCCAAACTCGGCTTAGGATAATCGTTTCGTTTTCAACACGACAACGATCCTAAGCACACCGCTGAGACTGTGAAACTCTGACTATTGTATAATGTCCCAAATCAACTACACATGGCCCCACAGTCATCTGATGTGAACTCTACAGAACACCTATGAGGTTTGTTGGAACGCAGGATTCGTCAACACAATGTATCTAGCAAGGATATGCTGAAGAGTGTTCTGAAGGACCAATGGGAAAAGATAAGTGCTGAAAAAACCTTAAGATTTGTTAGTTCAATGCCGAAACGACTTAAGGAGGTTCACAAATGATGAGATTAACCACCCAGCTACTAAATATAGCTTCCTATTCTCTTTTTAAATAATTTTTATAGTTACTACTAAAACAGTGAATGCAGACTTCTTTTACTTGATTTTTGTTATTATCGTTACAAACCTGTCTTTATTTTAAAATCTATGAAGGCAAACCTATTTTACTTTTGTTATTCTGAATAATTAAAATGAACTAAATAAAATCTAGTTAAAATTTGTTTTTTAAATTCCAGTTTTTAAACTTTTTTTCATTGTTCATGTAAGCAATAGTACGTTACCGCAGACTCTTTCTAGCTAGTGTATATTTAGTTATATTTTTCACATCAACATTACCAAATGAATAACCCATGAATGCAACTTTTGTGGAATTCTAGTTTATTAAATTCTTGAAAACGTCTCTTAAATTTGGTTTGGAGTTTTGTTTATGGGTGTTTTCATTATCTTGGTAACCACCTGTGTTTCTTTTAGTATACGCGTCTAAGAATTTATGTGAAGGTGGTCACCCCAAGATATCTTGGCGGTCCACTGGTCAATCGCGATCGACTTAATGCCCACCCGGGATTTAGAGGTTCAATCTGCATTTTAATAATTCTGAACCAATAATAATATCCGGTACAAAATAGGTTCCACATATTGCTTTTCATTCCTTTCATACAGCAAATTTAAAAATCCTTTCTTATTAAAGCAAAATCTGTTGGTACTTATGTATTTTACCGTCGACCAATTCAGTAAAATCAAAAACCATCGCCAAATGTCTCGATATGCAGCCAATAATGGAAAAATACTTCCGCGTATGTTAAAACATAATTATCTCTTTCGCACATGCTCGAAAATAATAACCTTTTTTAATTGGTTGTACCATTCCAGCACACGCTCAAACACAGTAAACTCAATAACGCATGCTCAAAAGTTATAACATTGTTTATAATTTGTAATACTCTCCTTTTACTTTGTTGTGAAAAATGATTAGAATCGTTCGCATATTTTCTACTGATGAGAGAAAGCAGTTATGTATTTCCAAAAATGTAGTCAGTACGAGAGCTATGGGTTTTAACAAACAAGCGAAGCAAGAAACATCGCCAATATGCTAGGCAGCTCTTAGATTCGCACTCTTGTGAATTTATGCATCGTCGTCTTTGCAGGGTGTTGTCGAATTTGGCAGACAAACTCGGGGGCAGGGGCACTCAAAAGGGGATGTCCTAGAAGTTCGGCCCCCCAAAGCACTTGATTTTTTTTCGATTAGTTATAACTCTAAACGTAAAATTTACTTAAGTATTTGTTATTAATAATTAATTTTATTAATTAATGCTAATTATTTATTCAATAACTAGTTTTTTACTGTTTTTTGTTCCCGAAAATGGAGAAATCAAAAGCAGCATGATACAAGAATGGTGGACTTTCGACCCTGGACACCCCCCTTGAAAAATTCCTGTGTGCGCTACAGGGAAGGGGGGTGATAATAGTGAAGGGGACGACAAATCACCATAGGACATGGGGTCGCAAACCCCGTTTAGTCGGAGAAAATAGCGATAATAGTAGCTGTCGGGAGGACGATGCGCCAGACAAGGGGCAGGCGAAACGAATGTGGACATATTCATATACTGCCCGAAAACCTCAATGCCTCAAATTACTTTACTACAGCGTGTCCTCCTGGAGTTGCTGTAGGGAGTACCGACCACAGCGCTCCAAGACGTGAGGCTCATGCGCGTTGGTACACCAGTACATTTTTCGATTGTGATACTTAACCAACTCTTATCTATGTATCACGAGAGGTGGATTGAACGGGGGGACTTATTACTTGGCCTCCACGTTCCCTGGACCTCAATCCCTTGAATTTCTTTTACTGGGGTTTCCTGAAATTGCTTGAAAAAGAATCACCAGTAGCTAGATTGGAGGATCTGACGGTACGGATCATCGTCGCTTCAGCTTACATCGCCAGCACACTGGATTTATTGGAACGCGTCCGACAAACTTTCGTCCGTTGTTGTTGGCTGTGGTATGACCTACGTGGCTGTTACTTCGAACAATTCCTGTGACAATCACTTGCCGTTTCCTTTTTGACGTCGAGCTGTGATGCATTGTTCATATTGTAAACACGCTTAACGTGAAATATATTCCTTATCACTTATTATCCCTTTTCATTTTAAACGACATCACACCTTAATAACTGTATTTTGCGAATTACTCCGACTAAACGTAGTTTGCAACCCCCTAATCTTTGGTGATTTGTGATTCCCATGCTGCCTACTATCACCCCTCTATATTTGTAGGTTGAATGTGACAACATCCTGTTTAAAGAAGACTCATTAGTCACGATTTTAAATGCAATTACGACATTTTGGCAGCCTAAAAAACTTAGTTGTTAGATCTTTCGTTTTCCTATTTTATTTATTCAGAATTTAATTCTTTTAGATCTCATTCTTTCGGGTTATTTGCCGACGGACTAATACAGAAGGAGTATGTTTGGTAATAGTGTTTTGCGCATGTGTGGAAACAATGACAGAATTTGGCATAATTTGGTGATATCTTTCATTTTTGCGAAATTGATCGACGGTATATCACATAAGTACCTACTTATTTTTCGAAAATTTCTTAACTTGAAAAAAATACGCAATCTTTTAAAATTAAATACAAAAAAAATGATTAATATGTTTGTTTCTCAAAGAAATACTGAAAAACCATTAATGGACAACATTATTAGTGACACCTTAACAGCCAATTAAATGTAACAGTCCCATCTTTTACCAAATAGGTCCACATATGAAATGTATTGTTACGTTGATCCGAGGGTTCGATGATTTTATGCAAAATCAATCATAAAGAATAAATAATCAGTTCTTTAAAAGCGATGCGAATTTATTATCGAAAATCCAATCCTTTCAATACAGGATTTATCGGCAATATTCACAGGGTAAATATCCGAAGGTCTTCACACCTTCGACAGCAATCAAACACAATAAACAGTGTTCAAAAGTACACGTAAGTAAACATTATTCACAAGCACAGCCGAGCTAATCGCTAGTCAAAACAATCCTCACTACTCGCTGGCTTAATCCAGACTCATCGCCGTACCGGCGAGCATCTTCTTTTATAGGCGCGACAGAAACTTCCAGAAATATCACCGCTCGTATCATTGAACGTGACACTAGTGGAGAGATCTACTATTTTCAAGAAGATTCCAGAGGGTTCTAAACTCTCCAACAAGGTTGCCAATGACGCCAAAATGGTCGCTAAAGACGCCAAATTTGCTACCAACTTGGCTCTACCACCAAGATTTCACCAAGTTCTCATTGAATCGCCATGATAACGTAAGGTGTGGCATTGCTTGTGAATAGTACAATTTTAACATGAAATAAATATAACGTAGTGTAATATAAATGCATTAAACACTCAAATACAAATTATTTACACTATTTACACAAAATTCGTAACACTGCCCTCTCCTCAAAGACTGCACGTCCTGGGTAGTACAATCCTTGAGTAAGAGGCATCTATTTACAGTCAAATTACTCACATAATAATCACATATAAAGTAACAAATGTGTTCCACAGCATATACAATACAAATAAATTCAAAACACTTGAAAAGATGTAAACATGAACTCCAATATTAAAATAAAACTAAGAAATTAGAAAAGAGAAATAATTTACATTATTTACAAAACATTTCATGACCATGGTCTTAACTTAAGGATCTTATTCATCTTGGCCAAGATAAGGGGCTAGCCTATTGTAATGTATTACCTTTGGTTTTTTGAGTGTGGTGATTTCTGTATCCGCACCACAACGTCATTCAGTCTTTTTAGGACTGTGTAAGGACCTTCCCAGTTTGTCTGCAGCTTTGGAGAGAGTCCTTTGCGACGTTTCGGATTCCATAACCACACTTTGTCGCCTTCGTGGAAGTCGTGTCCAGTTGCTCTTGCGTCGTATCGGGTCTTCATCTTCTCGGAAGCCATGCCGATTCTTTCCCTAGCCCAGTGCTTCTCAAACTTTGCCCCCCTTTTCAATCACAATTTTTATCGCGCCCCCCCTTATACATAATAATTTACTGAATGCAATAATAATGCACTTTTACGATAAAGCAACAATATTTATTATAAACCGTACAAATTCATGACATATGTATTAAATTTTGTATATGATACTTTTAAGCAAAAAAAAAGTTAAGTAATAGGATAATTACTAAGTTATTTTTCCTTTCTCTGATTTTTAAATTGGAACATATTACAAAATGCGGTGGTTGCTTAGAAGACAAAATATAGATATCAGTTAAATATATAAAATGAACTCAGAGGGTCAATTTCTTATCTTAAAACTCCTTTCAAAAACTTTGCTCTGTAAGACAAGCCCATGGAAGTAGCTAATAATTATTAAACTTATTCTGAATTTAGTATTAATTAATTAGTCATAAAATACTCTGTGCACCACTCATACATTAAAAGCGGTGTTTCTCAAACTTTCAATACTGGCGACCCAATTTTCAATCATAATTTTTGTCGCCCCCCTCATATACAACAATAATGTATTTACCGCAATAAAAATGCACTTTGAGAGAGAGACGCTAAAGTGTTACAATACGATCTTAATTATAAACCGTACAAATTAATACGATAAGTATATTAAATTTTGTGTATATCTAACTTTTAAGTAATATATATATATGTGGGAGACAACAAGGGGTCCAAAAGTCTTTCCTATGGTTTATTTAACATTAAACAAAAATTAATTAAAAAGGTAGATAAGTTTTTACAGATAAGTTTGACGATGATATTCAGAAGGTAACGCCTGCTCGCGCACCTCTCGCGTTCTCTTTTTCTCTCTAATGTCCAAGAGTTTTTTGTTTCTCTTCCACTAGTTCAAGTTTCAGTTTTAATTCACTGCGCCTGCGCGCGAAGACTGCTTGGTTTTGGCTGCATGCCATAACGGCCATTCTGACTGTACGCTGTCCGCAGCGGTATTTCCATGGAGACCAGAGGAGAATCTGAAACATACAAAAAAAAACGGAACAGACAAGGACTATACGACAAATATATAGAGATTAAACATATCATAATTTTTCTGAACTAGACAGTTTCTCCATCATGTGAAGGCACCTCTTCGACATCCGGAAGGTTCCACAGGAAAACACATTGTTTCACAGGCATAAGAACGTCTTTTTTAACAAGTTGATCTTTGGTTGAACGCATCGATATTTTCCTCTGTAGAGTTCTGGACGTCTGTTCAAAACGATTTCTCTTTTTCCTTCGTTTCCACTGCCAAGGCTCAAAAATTTTCCGGAGCAACACAAACCGTCGATGTTCATTCTTCATAGGTAAAGGGTTAGGTGAGCGGGAGATAAATTCCACGGAGCTCGTTTTTATGGCACCATTGGCTTTCTTACACAATACTATATCAGAACATTTTTCTCTTACAATACTCAATTTTAACTTAGTACTCTTAATTTTATTACATTTATAATCCTTAATTAGAGAACTCGAATCATTTCTAGTATTAAAGTTTTTAACATGTGATAAATCATAACTAGAGTTTTCTATCACATTTGAAACAGAAACATTTGGAAAAGAAATAGCACTAGAATAAGCATAAGCATGAGCACCTAAAGAGGATTCACTTTCATTCAATAAAACATCGCTCTTTGCGTGGCCTAGTTTCTCTATTTCAGAATATACACTGGGATGTATAATAAATTCTTCAGTCAAGGTCGGTGATATTGCCGTTCTCACACTTAAGCTAGGAGAGTGTTGATTAAGAGAAATATTTATGGGTTTAACTTCTACCATACGCTGTTCGCCAAAACATGAACTTAATGTTATGATCTCTTCGGAAGGTGTTTGCACTCTAATTAGTGAGGAATTTAAAACTGGGATCTGGCAACCTGAATCAATCAATGCTGTTACGGGCTGATTTTCCACAAAAATGTTTACGTATTGAAGATTTGCGCATTCATCGCTATTTTGTTTTTCGCTCTCTCTTTTCAAAGTATTCACGATTATTCTATTATGGATGTGGTCATTAGATTCTTTAGATTTAAAACGCTTCTCACAGTCTCTTGCGCAATGAGATGAATCACCGCATATATAGCAATTTTTATTTTCTCTTTCATGATATTGGGGATAGTTCTCTTTAATCTTTGTTTTAAAGTTTTGTGATTTATTTTTAAAGGGGTCTTGGGTATATCCATAAGTAATAGGAATTTCTTAATGTGATCCGCTTCTAGATGAAATATAAATATCACACTCTTTAGCTAAATCAATAGGCCTAAACCAATCTTCTGCTTCTCGAATGCCAATATGAGTTGCAGTTTCCTTATTTAAAGTTTCAAATAATTTATCAGAAATTATAAGATCACATAGAGATTCAAAGGAATTAACTTCTCTTAACGAACAATAATATTGGAAGTTTGCCGTCAATCTTGCAGCAAATTGGATGTATGTCTCGCCTGATGATTTTACAGCATTTTTAAATGAGTTTAAACACTCGCGAGGGGTTAATTGGAATTCTCTGAGTACTATAGATTTTAGTTTTTCATAGTCATTTAATTCCTCTTCTTTAATATACAGTAAGACGTTATGAGCTCTTTCGCCCAGAAGATTTATTAAAATTTCAGATTTATATTCGTCATTTATTTTCTTGGTTAAAAATGCGCGTTCTAATGATTGGAAGAACAGATTAAAATTTTCAGATCTGGTGGGAACAGGAAGAGATAAAGTTTTTATACTTTTTATCATATTTTCTATGTTAGTTTCGAACTGTTTTTCTTCGACTTTAGCTGCAGGATTTAAACTTAATGCTTTATTTTTAGCCAATTGAAGTTCGATTTCTTTTTCTAATTTTGCTAACTGAAGTTTCATGAGCTCAATTTTTTGTTCTGAAGTTACCTCTCTTTCGTTTTGCGATACTCTCTCATCTATACAGTTTTGAATTAAAAGTTTTAACGAAATCTGGATCACTTTCAAATGTACTACTGTTCTCAATTTTAGTCTTTAGTTTAACTATAGTGTCAGTACTCTCTACAGTACCATCTAGCTCCTCAACAACTCTTATGAGATCCTCTTTAAGAGCGTTTTTATACATTTTAGAAAAAATTTAGAAAGATCCTACCTTTTTTTTCTCTGGCTCCCTTGTTGCTCGCACGTACGATGTATCCAATAAAAACGTTGATTCCACTGATTTCACCTCTTCGCAGGTTATATCGTTAGATGAAAAATAGTTCTTGAAATTGTTCGAATTGTCACCTCTTCGCAGGTGTTTGTGAGTGGTTCCAACCTCTACACAGGCGGAATTTTCGTCGATGGGTTTTCCAACCTCTACACAGGCGGAATATTTGTCGATGGTTCGTTGAAAAATACACCTCTACACAGGTTATTTTGTTATTTGTTCCGACCTCTACACAGGCGGAATATTTGTCGATGGTTCGTTGAAAAATACACCTCTACACAGGTTATTTTGTTATTTGTTCCGACCTCTACACAGGCGGAATGAAGTTTCCGAAAAATGGCGGAGCGTCTCCTTCACGGACGCTGTTGTTCATTGTCCAGACTTTGGTTCAAAATCGAAATTTTATCGATCGCGGCCGAGCCCCCATAATTTGTGGGAGACAACAAGGGGTCCAAAAGTCTTTCTTATGGTTTATTTAACATTAAACAAAAACTAATTAAAAAGGTAGATAAGTTTTTACAGATAAGTTTGACGATGATATTCAGAAGGTAACGCCTGCTCGCGCACCTCTCGCGTTCTCTTTTTCTCTCTAATGTCCAAGAGTTTTTTGTTTCTCTTCCACTAGTTCAAGTTTCAGTTTTAATTCACTGCGCCTGCGCGCGAAGACTGCTTGGTTTTGGCTGCATGCCATATATATATATATATATATATATATATATATATATATATATATATATATATATATATATATATATATATATATATATATATATATTAAGAAAATTACTTAAAATATATATATTACTTAGAATTATGTTATTTTTCTTTCTCTAATTTTTAAATTGGAACAGATCGCAAAATGATGTATTTAATTAAAGATTCATTTCCTTTTCAGCATTCATTTCTCAAAGTACAAATGTCATTAGAAAAATATAGTCTAGTCAATGTCGCTCTCTATCATATCCATCACATCTGGCATTATAGGGTACGTTTGCGTGAGTCTGGGCAACCTATCGGACGTCTGCGCAAAACATGTAAAAATGCTTTTCCTCGTACAATTCCAGTCAGTTTTGGTCGACTCGATACTCCTATAGCTACCGAATCTAGCTTGAATGTACATTTTTTTAAATTTCCACGTTAATTGTAATTCACGGTAATTAAATATTTACGGCAGTAGATTAAAACAATATCATACATACATTTTTAAGTTGTAAGCAAACATTCTACCATAATAAAGAATCAACAAGTACACAGACGAACGAGCATGGTTCCGAAAATTACATCAAGGCGATCTTCTCAAAAATACTTAAATTTTGGATTTACCACTACTGAAGTAAATGATGGAAAAAAGCCCCAGCTCGATATGAGTTAAAACTTACAAATCTGTAGAACAACATGTGAAAGTTGTTTTTAAAACATGTAAAATCATTTAGCTATGTTGGCAAAGAATTTTAAAAAGTATTTTCTGGATGAGGACAGCTTGGTAGCAAGTTACGAGTGGATTAGGGATCTATTTCAAGATACTCCAGAAGGGCTCTCAACTTCCGAAGAAGAAATCTTCATAGATTTCACATCCAGTGAAAAATTAAAAGGCAATTTTGTAATAAATCGCTCTTTGAATTTGGGGTAGAGGTGGATGAGGAATTATCTGTACTGAAAACAAAAGCACTTCGTATACTATTACCATTTTCAACATCCTACCTTTTTCAAACCGGATTTTCTGCAGTGGATGCCTTGAAAACAAAATATAGATCTCAGCTAAATATAGAAAAATAACTCTTTAAGTGTCAATTTCTGATATTAAACCTTCCTTTGAAAAACTTTCCTCTACAAGACAAGCCCGTGGAAGTCCCTAATAATTATTAAACTTGTTCTTAATTTAGTAATAAGATTGATTGATTGAATATTAACGTCGCACTGTTCAGCTGCACGAGGGCTTTTGACGACGGACCACGTAATTTTGAACCATGGTCAAGTGACGTGGATGACACCTGAGCTGGCACCCCTCTCTCCTAACTACCACACCACACCAAAGGGAAAACGTTTCAACTCTCAACAGATTTAACGTGCATCGCTGCCCTACACGGCGGGTCTTTAGTGGTACTGGGCTCGAACTCGTGACAAGGCAAGCCACGGTCCGATACCTATACCACTCGGCTACCGCGGCCAAATTCAGTAATAAGAAATTATTTATAAAATACCTTCTTCAGTACTGATACATCAAACGTATACTGGCTGAAACACCGACTCTTCGCATGAGTTCATTTTTAAAAAAAATAAAACATTATTCTTGATATAATAGCTGAACTGTAAGGAGAGTAAAACTGTGTGCACGACATTGTATACAAAAATGTAAAATGATTTTTTTTTAGATAAATACTATAATTGTATAAATAACTGTTTAAAAGAACTGTAATTTTAAACCTCACACAATTAGCATTTAGAATTATACTAACATTAATGGTAGTGCGGGGGACTCAGTCACCCCAATCATTTGTTTAGAATTATTTTTACTGTACACGATACAAATCGGAATTCTAGTGAATATTTTAATTTATAGAAAGTATACTTACCTTATTTCAAGGACTATTCAATTCTTTGATGATTTGAGAAAAAATCCAATAAAACTGAACTAAAATGATTCAGAAGTACAAGACCATAATAAAGGACGCAAATCAGACACTTTTCAATTATCCTACAGAAATGTTAAACCAATCAATTCTTTTCCAAATATCGCAAAACTCAATTATTTACAATTTCCCTAAGCGAAAAGCAAACGCATAAAAGATGGGAGGGAACTAATATTGATAATAACCATACCATAAGATTGAAGGTCAATCAAATGATTAGCAAACGTAGTATGCAGCCTGACTGAAAAGTGAATCATGACTTCCTTTTCTTTTTCTACAACTAAAATGTACAGTATTTCAATAATAATTACAGTGGTGAATTGTTTATCTTCTTAGAATTTTTCTCAGGGTCTGGGTTTTGTTTTTTCTTTTAACAAGTAATATTTTATGTTAAAAGGTAATAAAAAAATCTCTCATTGAGGAAATACAGCAAATAAAACAAAATGTTTTTTTTCTTTAATTTGGTTTTGGGATCAAAGATAGCTATTTGATGACGGAAAAAGACCAGATAATAAACATAAATTATGTCAGTGTTGTGTTGTGTGTATTTTTTTTATTATGGAAGAAAGCATTTTGTTTTACTTCTCTTTCCGTTTATTTTTTTAAATAAAAATCTTTAAATTTTCGATACGCTCGCGCCTCCCTTGTAGGATCATCGCGCCCCCAGGGGGGCGCGCCCCACACTTTGAGAAACACTGCCCTAGCCAGATGATGCATTTCCTCCTTCCGTGCCTGGAGTTTCTCGATATACTCCTCAGGCGCCAAGGGTGCATCTGGTGGCCTGCTGAACAGAAGATCTGCAGGCAGACGAATATTACGTCCAAAGAGCATCTGGGATGGGGAATAGACGGTGGTCTCATGAACGTCACTCCTGTAGGCAAGCAGTAAAAATGGCAATTTCTTGTCCCAGTCCTGTTGATTACTGGATACCAGGAGAGAGAGGCTGTTCAGGATGGTTCTATTGAACCTCTCTACCATGCCGTCAGACTCAGGATGAAAAGCTGTTGTCGTGGTTTTGTCAATGGCGAGTATTTCACACAGTCTCTTGCAAACTGCAGAATCAAAGTTTCTCCCTTGATCAGAGTGCAGTTGTAGAGGAACCCCGAATCGTGAGAGCCTTTGTTGCACTAGAACCTCTGCAACGGTTGAGGCTTCTTGATCGGGAATAGAATAGGCTTCAGGCCACTTAGTGAAGTAGTCCATAACAACCAGGATGTTGTTGTTGTCATCTGACGATCTCGGATGTGGACCTAGGATGTCAAAATCTATTCATTCGAAAGGCGCTCCCACATTATACAGTTGCAATCTTCCTCAAGTGCATTTTCTGGGACCTTTGCATGCAGCACAGGGGTCACATGTGCAACAACACTTTTCCACGTCACTCCGCACATTGTTCCAGTAGAAGCGCTCTCGAACTTTTTGTATGGTCTTCATAATACCAAAATGAACTCCAGTTGGACTGCTTTGCAATTCCTTCAGGACTGTTGAAATTCTTGTCTTTGGGAGTATTAATTGCCACCTGAATATTTTTCCGTCATCAGACTACCATTTTCGATATAAAACACCATTCCTCAGATGGAGAGAATCTCAGAGAGCCCAGTAACGCTTCGTTGTAGGATGGAAAGGGGCGATGTCTTGCCAGCTGGGCTTTTCATCAGACGACTCTTTGAATTCTAAGATTGGTTTTATTTCAGGATCAGCCAGTTGATCTTTTCAGACGCTCTCATCACTCCATGGGTCCAATGCCGATGATGATGGCGTCGTGACTTGGCGGACTACTGGATCTATCACGCCAAATTTATTTTCAACTCTCAAGCTGTTTGAGAGATTCTGGCTGCTCTCCGAACAGGGTCTTTTCGAACGGACGTCTCCATTTTCATCTGCTGATCCTTTTCGGTTGCTGAACACTTTCTTTGATTCTGTTACACTTGTACGACAAGGATCTTTTTGATTTACTCGAGGACAGTTACTTCTTACATGCCCGGTTCTACCACACCCCCAGCACTTGATGTTGTGATCTTCTTTATTTATTCGAGGGCAGCTACTTCTCAGATGCCCTTCCCCACATCACTCTCAACACGTGATTTTACGTCTCCTCAGGTTCTGGCGTTCAGCCGTTAAATCTTGAATTTCCTCTCTCAGTTCTCAATCTCCTTCCTCCATGGAGATTCACAAGGCGCATCGGTAGTCACTCTAGCTCCTCGGACGGAATGGCTGTCTTTGCAACTGGCTTCATTGGCGGCCTCCACTTTCAGGGCATATAACAGGACAGATTTAAGATCTTGGATATCTGCCATTCTTACTACCTTCTGAATTTCCCCATCCTTCAAGTCGTCCACAAAATACTGTACTTCTCGCACAGTTGCTGGGTGGTCAGAGAAAGCCAAGTTGGCGAGCCTTTCTACTTCAGAGGCATACTCCTGCAAGATTTCTCCGGTTTTCTGGAGTCTTGTTTTCGTTTGCAGACGTGCGTAGTCCTTGGAGTATTTCTGGCTGAATTGAAGATCCAGAGCATTATATAGGGAATTCAAATTCAGTTGCTCTGTGCCGGAAAGAGTCTGCAGTATTTCAGCAGCTTCTCCTCTAAGGGAGGCTGCTAGCTGACATGCTTTTGCCCCTTCAGTCCATTCATTGGCTTCAGAAATTATGCAAAATTGTGTCTTGTATACTTCCCAGTTCGTTTTTCCGTCATAGGTTGACAGTTTCACTGGCCCTCTAAAGACAGTCACAGGCATTGGAGAAGCAAGCACAGGTTCTGGAAAGGCAGACACAGACACACTTTTGCTTTTGTTCTCATTTCCGCCAGCTAGAAGCTTCTTCTCAAGATCTTCCATACGCTGTGATATAAGGCTTAAATTTTCAGCCACTCCTTCAATTCTTTCCTCAACTTGCTCTTTAATCTTTTCTATTTCCTTTCCCAGTTTCTCTTCAACTAATGTGATCTCTTCTTTCATTTTTCCACATTTTTCCACACTTCATCTTCCACACTGTTTATTTTCTCTTCGAGAGAATTCTTCGGTTCTTCTTGACATTTCTGTACATTTTCTAGACCTTTCTGCATTTCTTGCTTAGTCTCTTCTTGGCCTTTCTCCATTCTCTCCTTTAACTCATTCTTAGTTTCTTCCTGGCTTCTCTGCATATGATCCAGACTTTTCTGCATTTCTTGCTGGCCTTTTTGCATTTCTTGCTTAGTTTCTTCTTGGCCGCTTTTCAAGGCATTGAGACCTTCCAAGAAAGCCTTCAGTTTTTCATCCATCGCTCGTGTTATTGGCATAAAATCCCACTTCTGACACCAAACTGTTACGTGGATGCGAGGGTTCGAGGGTTTTATGCAAAAACAATCATAAAGAATAAATAATCAGTTCTTTAAGAGTGATGCGAATTTATTATCGAAAATCCAATCCTTTCAATACAGGATTTATCGGCAATATTCACAGGGTAAATATCCGAAGGTCTTCACACCTTCGACAGCAATCAAACACAATAAACAGTGTTTAAAAGTACACGTAAGAAAACATTATTCACAAGCACAGCCGAGCTAATCGCTAGTCAAAACAATCCTCACTACTCGCTGGCTTAATCCAGACTCATCGCCGTACCGGCGAGCATCTTCTTTTATAGGCGCGACAGAAACTTCCAGAAATATCACCGCTCGTATCATTGAACGTGACACTAGTGGAGAGATCTACTACTTTCTAGAAGATTTCAGAGGGTTCCGAACTCGTCAACATGGTCGCCAATGACGCCAAAATGGTCGCCAAAGTCACCAAATTGGCCACCAACTTGGTCTCCAAAAATGATGCTGACTTGGCTCTACCGCCAAAATTTCGCCAAGTTCTTATTGAATCGCCATTATAGCGTAAGGGGCGGCATTGCTTGTGAATAGTACAATTTTAACATGAAATAAATATATCATAGAGTAATATAAATGCATTAAACACTCAAATACAAATTATTTGCACCATTTACTTAAAATTCGTAACACTATTAAGAGAGAAAGGAAAGGCCTAAATAAGAGCAAATTTTTCTCTCAAATAAGTAAATCGTTTCCAAACACTGTCAATGTCATTTTGTTGCATTCCAAAGCCTTTGAATTAGCTTTACTGATAGCAGCGCAAAGATTTGTACTTTGGAAAGACATATATATACGTCCGGGCACTCAACAGACCGACTGAAAAAACGATTATATACGTCGGGGGAGCTTAAGGGGTTAAAAACACTTTTTTAAATACGTGACATATAATTTTTGTATGAAAAATTAAATTATTAATAAATAAAAAGTGTTGGACTATATAAAATAAAACATTCTGAAATATCTGAGGAATTTTTTAGATACTTTTCGTAACAAAAAAGGGGGGGAGGGGAGAAGCCGAAGAGATTTATAACATTTTGTTTAAATATATATATATAGTTTTTTCATATTACACACACAATAAAAATGATAATATTTGATGGCATATTCAAACGATTTGTTTTATTAGCATTAGCATTTTATGCATTCCTTTAATCCTAGTATATCGCAGTTAATACCAATATATAGCAACTGGCAAATTAGCCATAAAAGCGACTGAATTTTACTTTCACTAAAAGCAATATAAAAATACCACAACATGTAATTAAAATAAGGCTATCTTTTACATTGATACATCAATAAACAGTTATTTACGACAAACATTGCGGAAAACAGTCACGATTTCTCCATTCCATATCACACACGAAAAATATATAAATATGAATACTCATTCCTCATAGAAAAAGATTACTTTCTATTTTATTTCCAGAATTCCACTAAATGTCCCCTATAATTTATCAATATTTATTTCCTATAAATTTTGCTACAATACTAGTATTTATAAATGCCTGCAAGGCTCACCGCTTTACGATTATCACAAACAATAAACCTCTATTTCTAGCCGAGCGACCACGGATTTTTGAAATCTCTTATTCATTCTTAACGGGAGGGGTGTAGTTGTTGGGGGGGATGAGGAGAGAGTTCCATTCATTATCGGTTGCGATATTTTTCTGAGAGTTGGTGAAGTGGGAAAAAATTCGAAGGCAATGGATTGGGGGAAGGGGGATGATTACTTAGTCTCCTCGTCACGTTCGAAATTTCCGCCGATCGAGTGACCATTTCTAACGATTATTACCTCTGGACCACCCCTCTCCAACGGTTCTTACGTTTTTAATGCATGGGAAATAACAGGGGGTGATAGGGGTGTTGCGGAACTTAAAGGAAATTGGTCAATTTCTTTTTATTAAGTGTCGTTTTAAGAGGGGAGGGTGATTCGGATGGATTGATTTTCAGACGATATAGTGGATTTTTTTGGAAGGGTGGAGGATGAGAAAAAATCATTTGGTGTGGTGGAGGTTAATCTATCATATCAAATATCTCGAGAGCATTTGGAATACTTTTGCAAAAGAATATTTTTTTTACGCCGATAGAATATTTTTCATCTTCTCATAATTGTTCTTCGGATAATCCTGCGGAATTTGTAACTGTAATATTTATCCCTCAAATGGTATAAAGGTTTAATCTAATAAAAAATAGAATGTGTAAAAAGTTGTTGTTTTTTTCTATTGAAACAATTTATAAATCCCTGTGCAGGACAACGTATCACACGGGGCTTACAGAAGTAAGTATGAAGCGCATATTACGAAGAGGAAAACGATAATAAAGTCATGAAGGATTACAAATATTTACAATAAAGTTACATAACTTTTAAATAGCACTTCTGGTGGAAATATGCTGATAAAAATTTGGAGAGACCAATTTATATCAAAATCTTTGAGAGCCAGTCTTAGGATTTTTCTTTCTAATGAATAGCGATGTGTCTTCGACATTAAAACTGAAAATTTGAAAACAATCCTTCGTATTTTTCCAGATAGCTTCTTTTTTATATAATATAAATGAATTGTTCTGATCTTGAATTTCAGATATTCTTTGAAGTTGATGCATATAAATTTGAAACGGTATTACACTTTTTTTCATCAGACTCTGATAATAATATTGATGTTGAAGTCAGAAAGCGAATTGTGTCAACAAATAGATGCTTAAACGGTTTTCGAACCTTCTTTGTATCATTCTACATAAAGATATACAAAATTACTACAATACACAACTTTTATATGACCAGCGTGTATGCAATGGCGTAGCCACCAATGGTCTAGGCGGTGCCGCGCACCGGGGCCCTCGGTCCCTGACCACCATTCAAGCCAAATTTGCAATTTTATTGAAAAGTTAATCTTTCAAGCTCAATCTTTTCATATTTTATAAACTATTACTTGAAAATAAAATTCCAGTTCCATGAAAAGTTTACCTCAACTATTACTACATCTTAAGGTATCCGACAACGTTCAGAACCGTGTTCTTGCAAAAGCGCATAAATGTATAATTTTCATAATATTTAGTGTCACTTAGATTAGAATACATGTATAAAATTGTTTTAATGACATTTTGACAAAAACAATTATTTAAATACAATATTTTAGCAAAAAATTAACTTAGAATAATCTTTTTTTCAAAATTTTCCTTTTGTGAAAAATGCTTCTATTATAATATTATTTTGCCTGTATATTGCTCAGACCTCTCTACATAGGCTCAACTAGAATATTTGAAATATATACTTCGAAGTAGGTTTATCAATATTTTACAACAGAGGGGAGCAATTTTAAGAAAAAAACGCCAATAATTATTTCAATTGGTGGTAAAACTGAAAATAATGGGAATTTTTCAAAAAATTCTAGTTGAGCCTCTGTACAGAGGTCTGAGCTGTATACAAGCAAAATATTATTATAATAGAATTATTTTTCACAAAACGAGAACATTTTGAAAAAATATTATTCTAAGTTAATTTTTTGCCAAAATATTTTACTTAAATAATTTTTTTTGTCAAAATGTCCTTAAAATAATTTTATGCATGTATTCTAATCTGAGTGACACTAAATATCATGAAAATTATCCATTTATGCTCTTTTTTTTAAAAAAATCACGGTTCCGGACGTTGTCGGATACCTTAAAAAAATCTACACAAGGAACAATTCCTTCCTAGTTACATTCTATCTGTAATAACAATATGATTTTTAATAAGCTAATTTCCTGTTTCAGTATTTCGCAATCTTAGCTGTATCTGCAATGCACTCATGTAATTTTGCCCCCGCCTCAGCTCTTTTGCAGGGGGAGGGTGGGGTCATGTTTTTTTTTAATAATTACAATAATACTGTTATGTATTTTTTTCTTGAACATGCATATTTTTTTTGCATTATTTCCTGTCTATCTCGGTGGACCCCTTTGTAGCTTTAACCCCACTGGTGGATGAGTTCGTTCCTCCCGAATAAATAAATAAATAGCTATGGATTCCCCAAAGAGGTTTTGTAGCGTAGCTTTACATTACTCCTTCCTCTTACTGTCAATAAAGAAGTACGAAATATATTGGATACAAATTATAAAAATACACACATTCAATACGAATTGTATTGTATAAATTATAAAGCTAAAAATATGGTTAAAAATAAAATAAAAGTAAAAAAAAAACTTTTTTAAAAACAAGCTTTAATTTAATTTAAAAGCTCCAAAAAGAATATAAAATAAACTTTTCTTTTAAAACTTTTTTTTTGCTTTCAACTTGTAACGTCATTAGAAAATTTATAATATAAAAGCTTGTCGCGAGATATAAGTTCTCGTATTTACTTAGTTTGAAAATTGTAAAAATTAAATTCAATCAGTTCAAGTTATTTAATTTGCTTGTTTATTTACACAGGTAAATCCTGCGACAAGCTTTTATGTCATAAATTGTGTAATGATTGTATAAGTTGATAGAAAAAAAAGTTTTAAAAGAAAAGTACATTTTATTCCTTTTAGAAAATTTAAATAAAAGTTTGTTTTACTTTTAAGTTATTTTTTTACTCTTTAGTTATCGCTGGACAGGTTTCTCTGTCTGTTTGTCTCATTCAACGCCTCATTGTTGCAAGGTCGTTTGCCTGGTTAATTTTGAACTGGCTAGCCCAGGGGTACTCAATCTTTTTTTCCTCCAGGCCACATACATGTGATGCATATTTCACTCGGGCTGCATCAAGAGGATAAGGGGGGGGGGATAAACATTGAGAGACCAAAACAACATTGGACAAAGCAAAATTGATCAAAATATTAAAACTTTTTTTTTTGCTTTTACTGTAATACTACACTCATGTCCATAAATTAGGGATAATTCAGAACCACACAGAAATTGAACTCTAAAATAAAAATTTCACCTGTAGAATCACACACATCTTGAAGAAGAATATGCAAATTACAGGAAACCACCAGATGGCGTGGATAGTACGTCACAATGACGAGAGTGAAAGAGAGAGGTACATAAGGAATGGTGGCAAAGAAGTAAAATTGTTCACAAGCGCTTTAAAAGCCTTTTAGTGCAATAACCGCATAGTTATGGCACAAAGGAAGCATTTGGATGATTTTTTACGTGGTAGAATTATTGGACGACTGGAATGTGGACGTACCTAGCTGGAAATATCCGAGGAACTTGGAATCGCTCAGAGTGTCATCTCCGGGCTTTAGCAACGATTCCAAGATGATGGTAATGTGAATAGATATTACAGCACAAGTCGCCCCGAGTTACAACGCCGAATGCGGACCGGTATATATTTGACAGTTACTGCCAAAAGAAACAGACGGAACACAGCATCAGATCTGTCTCGTTCGCTCTCTTCAGGTACCGGTACGACAGTTTCAAGGCAGACCATGAACAGACGCTTAGGGCACATTGGTCTATATGCTCGTAGGCCTGTCAGATGTGTTCCACTTACCGCAACTCACTGTTGCCTACGATTAACCTGGAGTAGACAGCATGCATTTTGTGGACACCACAACAGTGGTCTTGTGTGATGTTTTCCGACGAGTAAAGGTTTAGTTTGCAGTCTGATTCTCGCCAAACTTAAATATGGAGAGCGCCAGGTACCCGTTAGCACCAAGAGAACAAACACCATTGAACGACACCGTTACGGTGGTGCAGGATAGCTCGTTTGGGGAGGAATTATTCTTGGTTCCAGAACTGACCTGCATGTTCAGAGTGTAACGATGACAGGCCACATCTATCGGGGTGTCATTCTGGAACAACATGTACGTTTGTTTCGGGGCGCCATGGGTGCTGAATTTCTGTTTATGGATGACAACGCCCGTCATCACCGTCCAAACATTGTAGAGGAATGCCTTCAATAGGAGGATATCACCCGTATGGATTTGCCAGCATAATCACCGGACTTGATCCAATAGAGCATGTGTAGGATATGCTTGGTCGACGAATTGCAGCCCGTCAACCCCCTCCCACCTGTCTACCGGAACTTCGGAGAGCATTGCTTGATGAGTGGTGTAATATTCCCCAAGATCAGATTGATACTTTGATACTTAGCATGCCTAGGCGTTGTAAGGCCTATATTGCATCGTCCGGGAGACATACTCCGTATTAACTATCATACTAACCATGTTATACTGTTTTTTGTAAATAGGTTCTTTTTTTGAAATTTGCTCCAGGGAGTAAAAATTGCAATTTTAATTAATTATGTCAAACATATAGCATCTTTTTTGCTTTTTACATTTTGTTTAATAAACAGACTTTACAAATAAGTCAAATTTGTTTTGCTTCGGTCTCTTTCTTTGCCTGAACGTCATTATTCTTAATTTATGGACATGATTGTATATAAAATACGAAAAACACAAAATTTTTAAAATTCCATAATTTTTAAACCAATTTTTTCAATATTTGTGCAGAGATCGGATAATTTTATTCTACAAGTGAAAAAACAGTTTTGTGCGATTATCTTTAACAATGACGAAATTTTTAAATGTTTTATTAAAAATTTTGAGTATATTTTTAAAAATCGTAAAAAACAAAGGTTGCGGCATTTTATTTTTAAATGACTGATTTTAAAAGAGAAAAACCTGAAATTTCTTAGTACAGAATATCGATTCATTAAAACGAACAAAAAAATCATACGGAATGATTTAGAGATCATTCTTATAAAAACGCATAAATTTTGACTCATTTTTGAAAAAATCGTAAAAAACTGAATATATAATTATTTTTTAAAAAGAATTATACCGTATCGTGGCAAAATAAATGATCTTTCCGATTATGTAATTATTTTTTGTCTCAGTTTGATAAAAAGAATAAATTTGTTTTTTTTTAAAAAAAAAAGGTCGAAAAAACTGAAATTCTTAAACTTAATTCGATAAGCAGCTCGGCGGAATAGAAAGCTATCTGGGGTAAAAGGTTTTTATTTAATATATTTTTAACTAATTGCGATATCGGAATATAAATGTTCAAAACATACATTGCCATTCAATCTAAACGTGTACACAAAATTTCAGCTCAATCGGTTGAAGACATCAGCTCTCTCTCTCTTCAAAATTGAGCTGCAAGATTCTCCACCCGAAAAAATTACATTGCAAATCAAATAAAAGATTGTAATAAAAAGAAACCCAGTGGTGCAGTTAAGCAGAAACAATGCCAAGAAATAGAAGGTAATTAATAAAAATTGTATATTTAAAATATATTCATATATATTTACTTGGTAAATCCAACTAAGTTCCTGTCCTCTTTTTTTTAATTTTAATTTTTGTATTTATTTATTTCTGCACCAGGGCCCTTGGATACTTAGCTACGCCAACGCCTATGTCTGTGACCTATGCTTCCTACACTTGAACCTTCTCAAAGAAAGAAGAGGTCAATATTGTTCCCTTTGTGAAAGAAAAATCCTGAAAACCATTTTCGGTGGAATTAAAGACCATTTTCGAAGAAACTGAACAAATGCCGAATTTAACATAAATTTTAAGGACATTGACGTAATAAAATTCGTCAAATTAGGTAGAATTGGATTTTGAGGTTTTATTTACCGTTTGGATAAGACTAGCTCACAACTTATAAGGTCTTCAAACACTGGTGTAGCTAGTCCTGAGTGGGCCCTGCATCAAAATTCCTTGGGGACCCCTATCATTTTATAATTATATTCATACACATAATGGGGCCCCTGTAGCTTGGAGGCCCCGTATCATTGATACGGCTGATACGGCGGTAGGTACGCCCCTGTCTTCAAACATAAATCAATGAGTAGTATAACTTGAGGATGATCAAGACTTCGATGGATGGACTCGATTAATACTGTTTTTAAGACCAGAATGGTATGTAACTATTAGGAACTGGTGGCAAAGAGAACTGTGTGCTTTGAAAAATTTTCTATAGAAGGTCAAGGCCCATTCGGGGTTGTTGAGCCAACGATGATGTACATGATACGAGGTATGTAAATTAAGTAATGAGACTGGTAGCGTAGTGTTTGATCTGGCAACACTGGGGAAGTGGGACATGGAGGGGAGGTGGTTAAACATGTGATACATCATCAGTATGAGTTTGAATTCCCTGAGTCAAGTTAATTGTCTGTAGGGATTTGTTTAGTGAAACAGGTTTTTCTTGTGTGTTATGAAATGAGTGACAACGAGCAACGATGTGCTATCAAGTTTTGCTTCAGACTTGGAGACATCGCAACGGAAACATTTGCAAAACATCAGCATCAAGTAATTTGAGTATTACTAAATATAAAGGACAAAGTATAAGAATTATATTTAAAAGATAAAGTACCAAATATAAATATATATACATTTCATCAATACTTTTAAATACTTAAGATCTTCAATTTGTATAGTAGTAAAAGAAATCGTTTTTCCCAAAAAACGTTTACATCACTAATTTTATGTTGTAATCAGGGCATTATACATTTTTTTTTTTTTTATATAAAAAATATTGTAACTGGAGAATAATTACGTAATTATATTTCTATCAGTAACCGATTAAAATATTTATTTCAGATCCTTTTAATATTTTAACAGTATATTCAAATTGACTAAGTATGCAAAAAAGTCTCCAGATACGCTTTATTCATGATAGTTATTTATATCATTAGAAATTGTTAAATAATATGAAGGAAGTGCGAGATTATTATTATGATTTCAATCAATAATTTTAAATCCTTTTATGTTGAATATTAAATGTGAGCGAATATTTAACACATGATTAAATACTTAAATTTAAATTCGTCTTTACTTTGTGTTCGAAGTACAAAAATTTGCTTCAATAAATATTTTTTTTTATTGTAATATTCTTAAATCAGTCATTGATATTTTAATTATTTATAGCGAAAATTAATACTGTTGTACTAATATAATAAATAATGCAGTATATTTAATATATATATATATATATATATATATATATATATATATATATATATGTTGGTACCTTGTACATCCCCGCTATTGTCATTTGTAGTCCCCCTACAACTTATCACTTCTACGAGTTTCCTCTTTCTGAGCGAACGTACTCTCCCAGTCGTCCCTTCGTAGAAATTTTTTCTTTACATTTTAAGGGCCTCTTTGTCTAATTTTACGTTACTCTTAAATTCATTGTTAAATTGTTATTGCCATTTTCGAATATTAATCACACTTAATATTTGCTTGTTATGGAGTAAGGTTTTATTTTATCTTTCTTGAGTATTATCGAAGTTAATTTTACTGCCGGCATCCCGCAGCATTTAGACTTACCGCCCCTTATTTTCAATACATATTTATATATAGTAAGTGTATCTAATTATGTATAAAAGTATTTATATATATTCACTAACTGAGAGACATAAAAATTTGCGCACTAAATAGTAACAGTGGAATTGTTCCGAAACTTGGCATAAAGGGATGTGTCAAGCAGATATGTAAATGATTAGAAATGCAGCTCGATTACGTATTGCATAATGCCATCAGACGTTGAACGTTCTTCTTAAATTATAAAACAGGTCAAAATAGCTTGTTTGCGTGCATTTAATCTGTTGTAAGGGGACGCTTTTTAGCTAGAGATACCATTACAGCTCCATCCGAGACAATATGAGCAGCTGTCAGAGTTCAAGAGCTGAATTATAGAGATGATGGAAACCAGGTGTTTAGCTCAACCAGTAGCTTGCCACCTAAGCCATTCTGATTTTACAGTGAGGGTGTGCTGGGACCAGTAGTCAAGAGAGAGGTCTGTTACACACGGCGATCAGGCTCAGAACGCTCTTGACAGACCAATTGTCAAGAAGACCGTCACATCAGACGACGTACACGAATACCCGCCATCCGTACACAGGCAGCATCTTCACTACGAACCTCTGTGTCAGCCCAAATCATTGTAAAGGCCCCTATTAGGAGCATTTTTTCACCAAATTTTTCACGCAGCTGAGGGCGAATGGTTGCCGTAAACAAAATGGCATGATCTGACCTAAGCTGTGCTCTATCTCTACATCGAAAAAATTACTCGCCGATTTTTCTGCTTAGGAAAATCAGCATCCGATATTATTTCTTTTATTTCACTCATGATTTTGTTGACGGGTATAAATAGAAGTGGAACATCATTCTGTTTAAAATATTATACACCGTTAAAATACTATACACCATTAAAATATTATACGCTACATTTGATGCGTTTGACGAAGCCGAGGATGCCATCTTTACGGTCATCTTGTTTACGAGGCAGGGCACCGAAAAACCCCATTGGCTGGAATTTCAAGCAACTTTTATTTGGAACAGTTTTTTCGGCTCACTAGGAAAAAGTTGTCCGGAGCCGTTGCTATATCAACTAGGTAGAAATTAATCGGAATTGATTACTTTCAAGGAAAAATGCTTTACATATATGTACATGTGATAAGGCTTTAAGTCACCTGAATGAAGTACAGTTGCTATCGTGACGCTTGTTACGTGTATTGCCATTGACATTCCCTCATCATCGTCTCCGTTCGGAGTAGGTCACGCTCGAAAGAATTGGGCTGTAACCGAAAGGAATCAGGTTGATTTCAGTGAACAATCCAGATTCAGTTTGGACTGTGAGGAAAATCGCATTTGTGGGTGGAGGTCCTGGGTTGAACGTCGCAATCCTGCTTTAGCTGTACAGTGGCGCACTCTCGACTGGTGTGACGGAATGGAGTGCCATCGTATACAACGCACGGTCATGGATAATTTTGATACACGGCAGCAAGGCATTCCAGAGGTACGTCCGGGACATTTTTCAGTGACGTTGCCACTCATGGCAGAGCTTTCATGAGCTAATTTTAACAGGACACACACAGCCCATACACAGCAAGGTTTCAAAGGATTGCCTCCACCACATTTTTAACCTTCTGTGGCCTGTTTGATTCCCCATATTTGTAACCAATTGAGCATATCTAGAATAATTTATAATGGCAAGAGGGACAACCTACGAGATTGGCCGAATTAGAGTTGCGTTTACAGCAGCTGTGAAACGAGATATCGCAGGACATAGTACGGAATTTGTATGCCACAATGCCTGATCGTATCATATCATGCATTTATGCTAGAGATGGTCCAACAGGGTACTAAAACCTCCATTCATTTGTAGTTTTTCTACAATCATTGATCCTTTTGCTTTGATTTTGTAATCACTTACTTCAGTGCTTCTCAAAGTTTCAATATTCGCAACTTAATATTCAATCATAATTTTCATCGCCCCCCCCCTATACAATAACAACGCATTGGATTCAATAACACTATACTTTGCCACTAAAACTACGATACTATTTTACTCTATGTGCCACTGGCCTATAAAAATGTCTCGCTCAACCAAAGCGTTAATTTCCTTGGACGTATATATACGTCTTACAAAAAGAAGAATCTTTTCTTAGCACTGCTTTGCACAAAATTATACAGAAAACTTTGGAATGCTATGATAGAACCTTGACAATGTTTGCGAAGGATTTACTTAATTCAGATTATTTGCTTACTTATTCCTCCCCCTTCCTTCAATACATAACATAACGCACGCCTACGTGCAAAACGGTGAGCATTAGTAAGTGAATCGCGTAACTCTATATCGGCAGTTAAGGAATTAATTATAAACTTACAAATTATCAAAATAAGTGTTAATTTCTGTATATAATTTTATATATGACAAGCCCATTGGGGTGACTGGTAATTATTAAACTTGTCCTTAACTTAGTATTGTTAAATTAATTTTAAAATACATTAGGCAACCCTGATGCATTTATAAGTGTATTATATCAGTGTAAATGTGTATTTAAATATGCCAGAATGTAATTTTGTTTGTTTATTTTCAGTAAATTAATAACTTTTTTTAAAAAATCTTTTTGTCTTTAACTTTCCAATATGCTCGCACCCCCTCGTAGTATTGTCTCATCCCCCTAGGGGGTGCCCCACAGTTTGAGAAACGCTGATTTACTTACATTGTACGTAAAATTTCATTTTATCCTGATAATTCTTTCATGGGGCGCAAATTTTAAAGCAATGAATGTATATTTAAATACATAAAGATAAAACACAAATTTTTACGAAAAAAATATGAAAATAGTTAATTGAGAATTAAAAAAATCAAATTTGAAGATCTCAGTGTCGGACATAGCAATATAAACAACAAAGTTTTAAAGTTACTTTAAAAATTTATAAATTAACCCAGTCCATTTAGAATTGGGACCAAAAAGTGGGGTTAAGCCAATTTTAATGTATCTATCTTCCTCCAATTGCAATTTGGTAAACTGAAGTAAAAATATCCGGATTTTAAAATTTCAAAAATTGAAAAGTATTTAAAAATTGAGAGATTCGATATTTGAAAAATATCAAAATACTAAAACAACTGAAGTATACAGCGGAAAAGTTAAATACTATATATATTTGGGTGCGTGTGATTATAATAGAGCTTTTAATTACTAATAAAAAATCTCAACACCTAATGAAACAAACAAATTTTAAAAAATTATTATTCCAGTCTACAAACATTCCAGAAAAGAAGCAAGATTCAAAATGGGACCCAATACTTCAACTAATATGTAACAAGAGCCTTTCATTTCATGTGAAGTAAGTTAAAAAAGTGGTAATATGTAATATTTAAACAATAAGGACATTTTTATGAATAGATTGTTATGTATACGACAAGACCAAGAAAATCATATTCTTAAGAATCAAATCAAGGAAAGAGACTTAACATTGAAAGGATTTTTTCACTCATTGCAAAAAATATCATCATAAATTTAAAAAAAATAATATTAAAATAAATATAAATAAAAAATTATATATATCGTATTAATAAAATTACGAATTTCAAAATAATTAAATATGAAATTTTTCATCAAAGACTACAAACTTCAAAATAAAAAATATGAAATTTTCTATAAAAAATTACAAAATTAAAAAAATTATGAGGTAAACATTAATTACATTGACTTTTTTTAAATGAATTACCCAGTCTGTTGACCTTTACGGCTAAGTAATTTTAAATTGCATAAAAATCCATAAATCACTTCTGATTCTCTAGGCTCAACTGCGGCTCGGTAAAAAAAAAATGCAAGTTAGCCATTGTCAGTGCTCGGAATGTTGCCAATCTTGTAAAGCAAAAAGCTACAAAAAATTGTTTTCAGGTTTTTACAATTATAATTTTAAATATTAACAAATAACATTTTAAAAGTTCACAATAAAATAATATTTACAGATATAGAAAAATATTGAAACACTAAAAGCAGTTATTATTTATATTTTTAAACTTTTTTATAGTGTATTAAATAAGTATTCTATTTAACTGGATTTTTATTTATTTGAATTTTAATTACAACATATTCATAAAAGAAGAAGCTCCAATTTTTCCATCCTACGCGTTTGTATTGATAGTAATTTATGAAGTGCTGGTGAAAGATACTTCAGACACAAGCACTACACAAAGATAATGTTGCTAAGCTACCTGTTATCTACTCGCAATAGAAGGGAAATTTATCTATGAAGTGTCTTCGTGTATATCGAATAATAGTAAATAGTGAGCCACCAGCTACTTTCTACTTTCACATTTAGAAAAGAAATAACAGTGAACTAATGCATTTTTGTTGTTATCTTAAAGTAACTTAGCTTCATTCAAATGAAAGCGGAAATCAGATTAAAAAAGAGAATTTGACGAAGAGAAATATGATTAGAAGTTTAAATGTATATGTAAAAAAACACAGTCGAACCTTTGTATAACGAAGTCGCTAAATCCCGAAAAAAAAGCTCGTTATATGGAAAATTCGTTACGTAGAGGTTCATCTTTCAATTTTCTTTATAAACCACATAAAACAAACTTTAAACTCATAAGCACTATACTATATTTTTAAAAAAAGTAATTATTCCCACTTTTTTGTAAATTAATAATATTTATTTTATGTATTTTACCTATCAAAACAAAAGAAAGGAAAGCTGCAAGGGACGTTTCTTGACTTAATTATGGTGGCCGCGGTAGCCGAGTGGTATAGGTATCGGACCGTGGCTTGCTTTGTCACGGGTTCGAGCCCAGTACCACTAAAGACCCGCCGTGTAGGGCAGCGATGCACGTTAAATCTGTCGAGAGCTGAAACGTCCTCCCGTTGGTGTGGTGTGGTAGTTAGGAGAAGGGGTGCCAGCTCAGGTGTCGTCCACGTCACTTGACCATGGTTCAAAATTACGTGGTCCGTCGCCAAAAGCCCTCGTGTAGCTGAACAGTGCGACGTTAATATTCAATCAATTGACTCAATTATGCACTTCCTGAAGAAATATTTATTTTTCTTTGATGCTCAACCACTTACATTTTGATATTTTCGAGCTAAAAGAAACGAATCTACCAGTACGACGGATCAACACTACAAATGAACGGATACCAGTTCAAGGACATGGGGACACAAAACAACTCCACTGAGGGTGAAAGGGGATATCGAAGATGCTTCCAATGAAGTGGACAATGGGGGTTAAAGGTTGCACTTCTTGGATGAAACGCACAGAATTCTACTGCTCTCGGTGAGCTAGGTACCTCATAAAGCCAGTTCACAAGATTTATGACCACCATAAATTGAGTTAAAGAAAAAATAACTTGAGATGTGTCCAGAAATACTTTAAAAAAGGGAGGAAAAATTTGAATCACAAGAGAAAAAGTTCGTTACATAAAAAATGCACTTTGCTATTGAGAGGTTATTTTATGAAGAAAAAATGTTAATGTTTAACTAAACTATATATACAGTTATAAGGAGAAAAACGACTCTCACATCACGAGATCTCCGGAACTATAGACTTGAAATTTGGCAAGAATGATTCTTTTATTGAATAAAGATCCGTTAAGAAAAGGATTTTTGAAGAAATCGACCAGCAAGGGGGTTGCAAAGACATTACAGAAAAATATTGCCATTTTTGCATTAATAGACATGATGATTTCAAAACTAATTAGCATGTTTCTGTTGTTGTTGTTAAGTAGAGATTCGTTAAGAACACGTTTTAAAATCAATTTCGAGGTGGGAGGGTGTAATGGGTGTGTAAATAAGAAACATTTTTCTGTTTTAGAATTTTATGTCTGGTATTTAAAATAGGCGTGAGAGCTGTAAGAATGTTTTCTGTACAATTGAATTTTTAATATTAGGACAGAAACAACAATAACTTAAAAGTAGTACAGAGTCTTGAAACATGGTGAAATATCCTGCAAATAAGTTAGTTATAACAAGGAATTTTTTTTAAAATTTAGGAAGAGGCAAAGTCATGTATATTATTATATATTTTAAATACAATACATACATTAAAAACTGACTTTTCGCGTGTTATATACAGTCGAACCTTTATATTACGAATCTCTATTTTGCAAATTTTTCTATATAGCGAATTTTTTCCTGGAACCAAGAACATTTCACGATTTTCTTCGTAAAATAACTTCCCAATAGCGAAGTGCATTTTCTGTATAAAGTACTTTTCTCTCGTGATGCCATTTTTTATCACAATTTTTAAAGTATTTCTGGAGATTTTAAATTATTCTCCTTTTTAACTCATTTTATGGTAATCAATGACCTTCAATTGGTTTAACCAGGGGCCTAACACCGAGAACAACAAAATTGTCGTAATTCTTCGCATTTCATCTTAGAAGTGCAACTTTTAACCCCCAATATCCAGTTCACTGGAAACTTCTTCGATATCCCTTTTTACCCTTATGGATTTGACTTTGAACTAGTCTTCATTCATTTGTAGTGTTCATCCGTCGTACTGATAACTTCGTTTCTTGTACCTCGAAAATGTCAAAATGTAGGTGCTTGAGCCTCAAAGAAAAAAAATTAATGTTCATGAAAGGAGATAAAGGCGTCTAGAAACTTTTCTTGCAGTTTTTATTTCTTTTCTCTCTCTCTCTCTCTCTCTTTATAGGTAAGATATATAAAATAACTGTATATTAATTTACAAAAAGGTGTGAATAATTACTTTTTTACTATATAATTTTTATGAATTTAAAATTTGTTTTATGTGATTTCTAAAGAAAATTGAAAGATGAACCCCTATATAACGAATTTTTCATATAATGAGCTTTTATTCGGGATTTAGTGACTTCGTTATATAGAAGTCCAACTGTATATAAAAAGATCCTCAAACACCTTTTTATTAGTATTGATACAAGCATCAGAACCACGTTTCGCTGTTTCTTTGTAGTCTTTTTTTTTTCACTGTAACTTTTCAGGTCATCGTAACACTGCAGTATCCAATTTCAATCTTCCCCAATTTTCCCTCAAATTCCCACTATCAGTAATTTAAACCACTATAAAAAATATTGGAAACGTTGAAATAGGTGCCTTCAACCAAAAATAACTAAAATATGAATAAGTAATAAAAAAAAAACTAGAAAAGCAGCATGCATTTCGTACCTTCCCCCTACAAAGAACTAAAAACTGTAAAGCGGAAAAAAGTAGCAGGGGAAAAAATCCTTGTCGATTTTTTTTAACCTTTCCCCCCTTTAAAAGAGGGTTCGTTTTTAGCAAAGTAGAAAATAATGGCGGGTAAAGTGGACCTTACGATTTCAATCTTGGTAAGGTAATCTGTAATTTAGCCTCCGAGTGGGATGAGGATCACCTATTTGCTGGGCTAGACTCTGTGATGATTGTCAGTGGTATGTTATTTTTACTTCTCCACTCCCCCTTTCCTAAACTTTTCACGGTTTTTTTAAAGCTCTATTTAACCATTTGGAATGGTATATCTCCCATTCTAGAAAGAAAGTTACCATTTGTAAGAAGGGAAAAAAATCCCCACGGTGATTGTAGGTTTGGATACAAAAATATCGAAAGAGCAGTGACAAGTTTGTAAAACTTGAATAGTCTCAATTTCAAAAACATTCAAGGTTGTGCATATATATATTTGCTTTTTTTTTTATAGGAATCAAATGTATTTTCTTTTCGCTTCCCATCTAAATGTTATATTATTTATATTTAAAGACACAAATCAGGCGACAATTTGAAAAGAGAGAGAGACAGCGTTAACTGCTACTGGCGTATATATACATCTCGCTCAAACAGTGTGTTAAATGCTCCGGAGGTATATATACGTCTTTCCGAAATGCGACCCTTTTCTCCGTGAGGTTATCAGTAAAACTACTCCGAAGGATTTTAAATACATTAAAGTAGCCTTGACAATGTTTGCGAAAGATTTACTCATTTCAGATAAATACTTGCTTATTTATGTCTCTTTTCTTGTCCCCCTAATACACCCTATAAGCGCAGTGAATCATGTAATTTTTAATCGGTAGTTAAGGTGTTAAAGAAAAAAAAATTCTTTTGTCCATATGAGAAATTTTTAAAAAATTTGCTGCTCTTAACTCAATTGAATGAACATTGTTGTTGTGGAATCATTAACTGTCGAAGGTTTATTTGTGAATTAGGTGAAATATATAATTTTGATTCTTAAAAAAAGTGACACGCATTAACAACAATGAATCATCTCTATCTAAAAAAAAGATTGTCCCAAGATTAGGGATGGTGATCTGAGATCGATTTATCGAAGAAATGATTTCTCGGGCCAAAAATTCGGTTTTTCAAATCGATATGTAGCATTGAATCGATACAGTGAATTGATATTTCATCCTAGAAAATCGACATTCGATTTTTTTCTGTTTTGGTAAAAACCATAAAATTATTTACAATTAATAGAATGCGTGTACTATCTTTAAAACTATTTATCTTTATCGTTAGGAGAACTACAAGCTATATTTTCTATTTTTTAAACTTTTTAACGAAACGAATACATTTAGAAAATAAATGTCTTCTCTTATACCTGATACTTTGATATGGTGATAAAAATAATTGTAATTGTCGAATTCCCTGAACTAAAAAAATCCCTGATTTTAATGATAAGAGAACGCTTATTTTATGGAATCTTTCATAAAATGGATTTATATTTACATTGTAAATGCAGACTTGATAAAAAAAAAAAATCGATTTCTTAGAAATCGATCTTTAAGATCTCAATTTTTTTTTTTTTTTTTTGTGATTTGATTCATCGGGTTACGATTCGAATTGATTTAAAAATCGAAATTTTTCGGAAAGAATCGCCATCTCTACCCAAGATGATGTAATATTTTTTTTTATTTATCTCGTACACGAGAACAATAACTGCACTTCCGATGATGGTGAGGCTTTGCATGAACATGCAAAAACTATTAAACGTGACTATTTATTGTAAATTTTACAGTCAATTATGAATAAAAATCCAAATGCAGAGAAGTTTAGAGTTTTGTATGAAATTCAAAATAAAATTCAATATCAACTAAGGCAAGACAGTAACAAACGAGTGTGCTCCCCGCCACACCGCGACCAATCACTCGTGTTTGATCGTAATTTTTCATTGTGAACTTTGTTATTTTGAACCAAAATACAAATCGTTTTGATCCAAGGAATGCCCAAAATATTGTGTCACGTGCCATTAGTGACACTCGTGCTATTCTTTCGCCATCCCTGGTTCAGAGCGACAAATCTGGTCCCTGTGAAATAGCACCGTACTTAGTTATTATTGAACAATATTTTTTTTACTTTTTTTTCATTTTTTTACATGAAAAGTACCCTAAGGTTTACATACATAACTTACAGGGAAATTTAAACATATAGCTTTAAATTAAAGACAAGTATTAGCAAACTTGTTAAAGACTGGAATTACACATTTCAAAATTTAGTAACACTCCGAACTTACGTGATGGGTAGGACTCAGTGGCACACACAAGAGGCGAGGGGGTTTCGGAACTCCCCATCCTTAGCCCTTGATTTTTCCCCCGATTGATTATAATCCTATGCATTGTGACGGGCTTTCATCGCGATTTCCATTCATGTCCCCTTGGAGTTCTTAGGGCTAGAATGGCAGATCTTTCCAACCAACTCCAGAAGAAGAACGTTAGAAGGCAAATTAAGACATAGCCACGCGGGGGCTATGTGAAGTTGCTATATGAGTTCTATGTTTACGATTAAACGCAATTAAGCTAAAGTTAGAGGAAATTACTAGTTCAAGGATTAACCTACACGTACCTGTGTATTCAAGATAAAGGTGAATACCATTCCACAAGGATTAAAGCTACGTCAGTACAACCAAGATAGTAGCTGTTACCTAGGATTTAGCGGTAAGCGTCTTTAATGAGGATATAATGAAACTACGTGTATTAAGGAGTTTAACAGTAATCTGTAAAGTTAGATATAGTGGTCAATTACGTGATTATTTGGTAATACGAATTGTGTCTTCTCACTCCAGATCCGCTTTGTATAATTGTTATTATCATTGTGTATAGTGATTAAGTTAAGATTTTATTAAAGAGATATTAAGATGAAGGATATGTCTAATTCTTCATTATTTCCTACAGATACAGTTCGCGTAGATAACGTAAAAATGGGGCACCCACAGGCCAATGCCACACAGTATATAGTACGCAAAATTTAATTAAGTACTTGATATTAATTATTAATTTTATCAATGAACGCTAATTATTTATTCAATAATTAATGTTTTACTGTTTTTTTTTGTTTCCAAAAATAGACAAAATCAAAAGAATATGTAGGTAGGTATATTGGGATATGATACGAGAATGGTGGACTCTCAATCCTGGAATACCCTGAAAAATTCTCAGTGGACGCCACTGGTAGGACTGAGTGATAACCGCGTAAGTCAAAACTGTATAAGCCATGGTATGATTTCGCATATAAATACACATAATTTATTTTTAAAGAGTGTTTTTTTTCCAGGTATAGAAGTTTAAGTTGACATTACTTTCCAAGATGGCGACCGATTTAACAGCTGTCAAGTGATTTATTCTCAGTTTGGTTTGACAATTCATCAAAACGATCATAAAGCAAGGCGTAGATTCGTCGAATGGGCCCAAAACGAGATTGCCGTTGTTTCCGATTTTCATAAGCGAATTTTGTTTAGCGATGAAGCGCACTTCTGGTTGAATGGCTACGTCAACAAACAAAACTGCCGCATTTGGAGTGAAGCTAATCAACAAGTGTATGTCGAAACACCGCTACATCCAGAAAAACTGACTGTTTGGTGCGCTTTATGGGCTGGTGGAATCCTTCTTCAAAAACGATGAAGGCCACAACGTTACAGTCAATGGTGATCGGTATAGAGCCATGATTACTAACTTTTTCATTCTTGAATTGAACAATCATGATGTCCAGGAGCTGTGGTTCCAACAAGACGGTGCAGCATATCACACAGCTCGTGCCACAATCGATTTATTGAAAGACACGTTTGGTGACCGCCTAATTTCGCGTTTTGGACCTGTGAATTGGCCTCCAAGATCTTGTGATTTAACACCGCTAGACTATTTTCTATGGAGCTATGTAAAGTCATTGGTCTATGCGGATAAGCCACAAACGCTTGACCATTTGGAAGACAACATTCGCCGTGTTATTGCCGATATACGGCCACAAATGTTGGAAAAAGTCATCGAAAATTGGACGTCCAGATTGGACTACATCCAAGCCAGCCGTGGCAGTCCTATGCCAGAAATCATATTTAAAATGTAATGCCACAAAATTATCTTTCGATTAAAAAAAATTCATGTCAATCGAATAATACATCGTTGTTTTATTGCAATTTAAAGTTCTATACCTCTAAAAAAACACCCTTTACTTTAGTTCATGTTAATTCTTTCCTCTTCTTCCCCCACCCCTTCAATTTAATAAAAATGATCCCTTCACACTATTTTTTTAGATTAATTTAATCCAAATGCAGCGAAAAGCTAACTAATACCATCTAAGGTTAATCAAATAGCGGCCGGCCCCTGACAGTAAGAAAAACAACTATATAGAAAATGTTTTCTGTATTTGGGTCGACAAATATTTTTGTGAGCCTAGTTTTTATTGGATGATGATCATCAAGAGTAAATATAGATGCAAGTACAACACTATGACATGAACTTTCAAGCTATGATTAGAATTATTAAGCAATCTTGTAACTTCTGATTTCAGATTACCAGGACATGCTCGAAAGAGTAAAATGCCAAAATTAAGACAATTTGTTTATGGGACATATATCTTTAAAAATTTCCAATAGAGCTTATATTTTTTTGTGATCTTAATAAATATATTTTAATTGTTCTGTAGAAATAGGAAATAATTTTTTTGAGTTCAATTTTTTTTCTGTTTAATTTAATTTGGACATAGTTTTAGAGATCTCATAATGCAGGTTTATGTTTAGGTACCATTTTCAATTCCTACCATTAGCTCACACTCTCTCTATATATATTTATTTATTTATCCTGGTGGAATTTTCAATCGTTTATAAAATACATATTAAAGAGCTTCATTGAGCTGAAATTTTATATACATGATTATTTTGGATGACAATACAATAACTTAATTGTAATTAATAAAAATTGATTAAAACTAATTATTTAAAAAATTACAAATACAGCCACGTTGACATCGTTTTTGGTGACTTAGCGACCCTTTTGACGACTTGTGTCAAAACTTGAAAAGGTTTTTTTCTCACGTTTTAAAGCATTCAGTTGAAGTGAAATTTTATATACACGATTGTTTTGGATGACAATACGATACTTTAATGATAATTAATAAAATTAATTACCGCCTAATGTTGTGATTCTGTCATATGTATATACATATTTGTATTAATTGGGACTATTTAATAAAAAGCAGCTTAAATAAAAATTTTCTTTGTTGATCTAAGTAGGAATTGACTTAAATTTTTTTTTATATTACTTGTGTGTGTGTGTTTTAAGTAAAATATAAAAAAAAATGGAACCATATAGTGCAATAGGTTTCTTAAAAGGTGCACTTATAGGCAAAAAATTATGCTTTGGAGAAAAAGAGAAAACACTGAAAGTAGCAATATTAGCACTTATCATAACTATTGACTAATATTATCCTGTCTATTTTTATATACCTCGTGTGTAACGATGCTTTAAACATTCTCTAAAATTACCAAAGCAATTTTAAAATTAATTTTTTTCCTTTTGTTATAGTTGGACATGAACATAATTTTATGAAACGTATCTACATTTAGGTACATTTCTTATAAAAATATTTCTTGAATGTACAAAATATTTTACATACATATAAAAAACAATAAGCAAAATATACTCAAATGGCTTTTTGATAAAAGTTATTGTATAATTTCTCTGAAAAAACCATAAGACTTTGAAGTTTTGAAAAACTCGAATTTTTTCCTTTTTTTTCATGGAAAGCTAATTTTTCAAAATAATTAGACATTGAAAAGAGAGAAATAATATTGCTCCTTTCTATTAAAACAAATTAATGGTTGTGATACCCCTGGGCTGTGGGTATCATCTCTTCTTTATCTACGTGATCTAAGTATGTAGGGATAAAAGATTGATCACTCAAACCTTCCAAAATAAATTTAGTTTATTATATCTCATTTATATTAAACAATGCAACACAAGTCTTAGAGGGAAATGATCAGGAGTGATGCGACATAAATAACAATTCTGAGCAAATAGCGCAATAAATCCTACTCCCTATCATTATGATAAATTAACCACCGAATCTATATCTATAGCCGATTCCTTAACTAACTAGAGTCCGCTCTATCATTAAAGTTTAATATTACATCGCTTACTGATATTCCACGGCGAACAGTTACAAATCTTTATATCGTCTATATGTTACTGTAATCCAACTTGATCCGGCAAGCAGGCAACCTTCTGGTTTCGTACCCACCTCTATATAACTCTTATAATAATTCCCAAGACTTCAAAAACTCTCCTTAGCTTCTCTAAGACTCTTCTAGCCACTTCTCTCTCTCTCGCGAATGTCAAAGCTCCAATATATATACTCATTTAAAATCTGCATATGGCGTTTTCTTCTTGAGTTGGTCGGAATGAAATGTCATTCTTACCCCAAAGATCCCCGAAGAGGATTTTAGTGAAAGGTGTGGTAAAGGCCCGTCACATGGTTTACATCAATTAAAAACGAGAGGAACTATCCTTTAAATTGTATCAAAGGAGGCGTGGTCAATTACTTTTTTTCATATTTTACGGTTATTGTATCAACGAACATATAAGCGTTATTCATTTTTAGATTCAGAAAAATATGAACTATATCTTTTAATACTAAAACTGAAAAATATGATGTTCTGGTTCTCTTATAAAAATTGTAAAAAAGTGCGATTAGGTGCATTTGTCTCATTAAAGATATTCTAAAACTAAATGTTCTTACACCTATAGATGAAATGAAAACACAATAAATAAATAAGCTGAACAAATCTTCTTTATTTATTGATATTTATTTATTGAAGTATACCGGGTAATTCTAAAAAGAATATATATATATATATATATATATATATATATATATATATATATATATTAAAAGACCCGACAAACGTTGTCCTGTACACACATCTTAAATTCAAAAATTCGAAATTTTTATGAATAAGCTTTAACGATCTGGAACGTTTTGAGTAAAATTGAGTAAAATTTCAAACACTAATTTCATCTGAATGCAATAATTTATTTAACACATGATTTATTTCAACAAAATAATAACACGAAGTGACAAAATATTTTCCTGAAATGATCACAGCACCAATTGTTGGGACAAACTTGAATTATAATAAAAGATTTTTGAATATTCGATACTGAAATCGTAGCGCAGTCTGCCGGATCCAACGTAAAATATTCCAAGATCAACAATTTATAAATAAAAAATTAATTAAATAAACATTTCTAAGCCGAATTATAAATCTACGCCATTCTCGAATCCACTGGAATAGACAAAAACTTTCATCAAAATCGGCCCAGCCGATTAGGAGGAGTTCAGTTACATACACGCGCATTGAAGAATTACATATACACTCAGGAACATTGAAAATAGCGACCCAAGAAGGAAGCTAAATACAATCGCGAAACTTTGCAAATAAGTACAGCGTAATGTGATATGCAAATAATCCAAGCTCTGTGCCAATACGTATGCTCATACACGCCGAGGTGGCGCTACAATCAGGAAGTGTGTGCTATATAAGCCAGCGCAAATTCAAAGATTCATAAACGTGACGATTACCCGCCGATTATAGGAAGACTTTGGTAAGCGAAACATGCCAGGTAAACGTGCTAGAAGACATTTCTCACAGTTAAGCGAGTTTTAGAGAGGCCTGATCATCGGGATGAAAACTGCAGGCTGGTCGACGAGCCGTGTTGCTGGCCAGGTGGATCGTTCGGAGTGTGCCGTTAGAAATTGTTGGGAGCAGTGGACACGAGAAGGAACCCACGTGCGGAAAACTGGGTCTGGAATGACCAGGAAGACCACGAGGAGAGAGGATCGAAGGATCGTGCGGCAAACACTTGTGGACCCTTCAGTGACTCGTTCAACGATACGAGCAGACGTAGGCGTAGCAATCATTCCACAAACAATTTCCAGACACCTTGCAGAAGCAAATCTTAAATCCAAGCGCCCTTTCGGTGCTCTCCCTTTAACATCGGAACATCGGCAACTGCGTCTACAGTGGTGCCGAGCCAGATCAATGTGGAATGTCACAGATTGGCAAAAGGTTGTGTTTAGTGATGAATCCCGGTTTGTTTTGGGGACAGATGATAACCGTGTACGGGTGTGGAGGCGCACTGGTGAGCGATGCAATTCCCCCCACACTGTTCTACATCACACTGCCTGCACAGCTGGTGTAATGGTCTGGGGGTCCATAGCCTATGACAGCTGGTCCACTTTAATTGTAATGCGTGGAACCTTAACGGGCCAACGTTACGTTGATGATATTCTTCGACCTCATGCAGGACTTTTCCTAAATGGTCTCCCAAGGGGAATTTTCCAGCAAGATAATGCTCGTCCGCATACAGCAAGAAGTGCTCAAGACTTCCTACGTCATTTTCAGACTCTTCCATGGCCGGCCCGCTTCCCCAATTTTTCCCCTGTAGAGCACGTGTGGGATCACCTAAAACGGCAGATGCCATCGTGTCACTCTGTACATGATTTAGAGTTGGCTGTTCAAGATTTGTGGGCCCGTCTGCCTCAGGACAACATAAAGTGTCTAATCAACTCAATGCCGGACCGTGTGGTGGCATGTATTGCAGCTGGATGGGGTTCAACGCGCTATTGAAGTTGCCCAGTATTTGTGTCGTTGCACACCCTGTATTCGTGTAATTGTCTTGTTTTTTAGATCAAGTGAATCCCTCATCTGTGTCATTATGTGTATTAAATTTTATTTCAATCCGATGCTTTCTTCTCAGGTTGCTATTTTCAATGTTCCTGAGTGTATAAAGGTTATTTGAAAATATATTAACTAAAAACGCTAAAAAGAGTGAATCGTCTGCATTTTCGTAACAATAAGCACCGGGTTTGGCAGAAAATCAATTTTCGACGCCAACTTACGTCTATTACAATTCCTACTATTAGTTAACGATCTCTATACACATTTGATTTGTTTGTTTGTTTATTTATTTATTTACCTTGGAGGAATTTTCAATCGTTAATAAAATATATTTAAAGTGCTCAATTGAGCTGAAAAGTAATGCACATGATTATTTTGGATGACAATACAATAATTTAATTATAATTAATAAAAATTAATTTTGATTAAGACTAATTATTAAAAAAATTACAAATACAGACACGTTGGCGACTTAGCGACCCTTTAGGCGACTTATGACAAAATTTGAAAAGGTTTTTTTCTCACGTGTTAAAGCATTCTGTTGAAAGGAAATTTTATATACACGATTGTTTTGGATGACAATACTATACTTAAATGATAATTAATAAAAATTAATTACCACTTAATGTTGTGATTCTGCCAAACGTATATATATATATATTTATATTAATTGCAACTATTTAATAAAAAGTAGCTAAAATAAATTTTTTCTTGGTTGATCTAAGTAGGAATTGATTTAAATTTTTTTTTTATATTACTTGTTTATAACAATAGCGTTGTTACAACAATGCAGGTGAATGTTGAGTTGTATTTTTGAATGTTTTTAATCAATTTTTTATAACTAATTACGATATCGGACCGAATTGTAAATCTAAACCATCCTCGAATTTATTTGAACCCCCACAAAAAATTTCATCGAAATCGGTCCAGCCGTTTAGGAGGAGTTTAGTGACAACACACGCACAGAAGATTTTTATATATAAAGATATATATCGGAGTTTTAACGCGCGCACGCTTTATAATATTTATCCCATATAAATAACAAGTATATTTCATACATTGGATGAAAGAGTAACTGAAACATTTTACCTACAAGTTTACAAATTTTCAATGTGAGCCCCATTTGTCACACGGCACAAATCAAGTCGATAGGCGAGTTCATCCCAAACTTTTTTCAGCGTGTCTGAGGAAATTCTTGCAACATCTGCTTCCATCCTGTATCTTAAGTCGGAAAGGTCAGCTGGTAGCCGAGGAACGTACACACAACCCTTTATGAACCCCAATGTATAAAAGTCACATGACGTCAGATAGGTTGAACATGGAGGCCATGCGATACAAGCTTCATCGGGAGGCTCTTTGCGACTAATCCATTGGAGGGGTTCAGTGATATTTAACTAATCGCGAGAGATGCCAGTGAGGTGGTGCACCATCTTGCTGCCAAATGAAGCTATTTGGTTCACTTTCTTCCAATTGAGGAAATAGCCATAGTTGCAGAGCATCAAGACAGGCAGAACCAGGTATTATAGTTGGTTACCAGTTACAGCCTTGGTCGTACCGTACAAAGACAGCCAGTTGTTTTAAACTGATGATACTATCTAAGAATGTTATTTTCATTTGGAGGTTGACAGCCGAACTCAATACGAAACGCTCGTTGCACATTAATAACAGATTCTGTCTTTGCAAACCGGAGACCACAAAACACTTTCTGTTTACTAGTCATCCTTTTTCTACTAGTGCGTTGATGGGCAAGAAAGGAGAAGAAATAGCATACGTTTCGCGCACACGCGCACACATGCCAGCAAACAAAACTATTTCAGTTGCTCTTTCATTCGGTGTATGAGTCATACTAATATGTTATATGCAATGAATAATATATAAAGCGTTAAAACTCCGACATTCTTTTAGAAACACCGGGTATTCATTGACTTTTTTCTTAGGTGCAATAGGTACATTTTATGAATGCAAAGCTAAATAATGAATACAATCCCTTTATAAAGGTGCGGCTCTCCGATTTCCGCCATTTCCACAATGTCCCTTTAACCAAAACAATTGTCTCTCCCTCACTTAAAGAATTTAGTCACGGTTTGCAAAAGAAACAATGATGGATAATTTTAGTTTAGAGAATAAACACAATTATTTTAAATATTTTTCTTTCAAATGGAAATGAGGATTGGTAGACCTAGTACAATCCCCGCGAGCTGGCATCACTTTTTAGAGCGGCACCATATAGGTGGTTTACCATTTATGCAAATAATTTGGACGCTCAGTTTCCTTTCCATGCCTCGATCTCTGACGATTCGAAAATGTTCCAGAAACTTAATTTTGACAAGAACACCCAAGCCAAATAGGCACTCCTGGGATCTTTAACATGCTGTATATTTACTCAACATGGATTTTTTTTGCGCATTATGAAAATTTACCGACTTGGGCCATGGTGCACTAGGTCTGCATTGTATCAACTATGTCACCTAGCTGGCAGGAACTTAAATATTGAAAACCAAATATTTTGGGGGGCTTCGTAATTTTAAACCGTGGTCAAATGAGGAAAATGACACTTCAGCTAGCACTCTGTGACGGGGCTTTATCCGATTTTCTTACTAATCCTCTTGGGGAATCTTTGGGGCCAGAATGGCATTATTTCAATCCAATCATCTCAAGAAGAAAACGCGAAATGCAGATTAGTTTGTAGATATATAATAGAGATTTAGCATTCGCGTGTTAGTAGAATGGAAGTACAATAGAAGAATAGAATAGAAGTAAGAGACAGATAGCTGAGAGGCTGATCGCCGTGAGATATTGATAAGATATTCATTATAGAAGTGCAATTATAGAACGGACTTAAGTGTGTTAAGGAATCTCTAAAACCGATTAGGATTCTGAGAATAGCTTTTCATAAAGATAGTGATTAGGATTCCAGGCGCTATTTACTTAGAATTTTTAGTTACGTACTATCACTCCTCATTACATCCCTCTAGTAAGACTTGTGTTGCGTTGATCAATATATATTTAGACATAACAAATTATATTTATTATATTATGGAGAATTTGGGTAATAAATCATTTATTCTTACAAATCTAGGTCACGTGGATGAATAGATGATACCTCTGGACCTGGGGGTTATCACAACTCCCCTTTCCAAACTTCCTCATCGAATTAATGAGAGGGCATTGAACTTTGATGGATTTGATGTGCATCAACTCCTCTGTATGGCAGATCTTAAAAAGGCGTCAGGATTCGAACTCATGGCTCAAAGAAACCACTCCGACTCCCACGGTAATGTGTTCGCGAAGAGCAACGAACATTTATATGTTTTATTATGAGTTATATTACATGGCGAGGTAGATAAAATGAGATGAAAAAACTATTGAGAGACATATATGTTAATTATTTTTCGGTTAGACGGCTTTCCCCATCCCAATAAACCAGCGTTTCCCAAACTGTGGAGCGCCACTCTAGGGCGCATGATAACTCTACGAGAGGGGGCGAGCGTATTGAAAAGACGAAAAAAAATTGTTCTTAAATTTATTAATTTACTGAAAGTAAACAAAAAAATCCCAAAACATTTTGACATAATAAAAAAATGAAATACACATTTACACTTATATAATGCACTTAAAAATATATCGGTACTGCACCATATATTTTATAATTAATTCAACAACACTAAGCTAAGAACATGCTTAATAATTACCAGTGACCCCATAAAATTATATAAAACAATTAACCATTATCTTAATAATTTATACTGTTTATTAATTCTTTAACTGCTGATTAAAAATTACGCAATTCACTCCCCTTTGACACCGTACTATGTGGAGCATGTGATCTATTGGAAGGGGAGGGAGGGGAAGAAAAGGAATAAATAAGCAAATCCTCTGAAATAAATTAATAAAAACTCTGTCTAAGACTTAGTATTGCATTCCAAATCTACCAAATAATTGTATAAGTAACAATGCACAGAAAAGATTGTACTTCGGAATGACGTATATATAAGTCCGGGACAATTAATGTTTTGGCAGAGAGAGACGTACATATACACCAGTGACAATTAAGAAGTTAAAACCGTATTGTAGCTTCAACGTCAAAGTATAGTATTATTGAATACAAAACATTGTTAGATTGTATGGAAGGAGGGCGCGATGGAAATTCTGATTGAATATTGCGTCGCAAATATTTATAGTTAGAGAAGCACTGCAATAAACTACACTACTGGCCACCGTAAATGCAGCACCCTGAAGGAAGCATGCAAATTCGATGAAATTTATAACATGCAATAGTGGAGGTGAGATATGCAAATGATTAGAATTTCAGCGCAGACACACATCACGCGTGCCTGTGGCGCCACCTCAAAGCGCTATTTAAGGGTTGAAGATTTCGACGATTTCAAGTTCGGCAATTGTATTTTTATAGTGGTTTTTTAAAGAAGCGATCAGTTATGTGTCGTAGAAACCAGCGATCAGCTTTTGATCAAGTATCCGAGTTCGACAGAGGAGGGATAGTGGCCTACCGAGATTGTGGATTATCTTTCAGGGAAATTGGTAGTCGTGTTGGACGAAACCAAACAACTGTAATGCGGATATGTGACCGTTGGACTCAGGAGGGTACGACGGACACGACGTGCTCGATCACTTCTACTTTAAGGACAGGCATCTTGCGTGCATAGGAGTAACGGATTTTTCAGTCACATTACGAACCGTAGCACAGCACATTGAGTCTGTAACGCATCATTCAGTGTCTGCGTATACCATTTTACGCCGTTTACATTAGAGTGGTCTGCTTGCCAGACGTCCATTGCTTGTTTTACCCTAGACGCAGAACCACAGGCGTCTCCGCCGCCAATGGTGCGATGAAAGAAGGATGTGAGTGGCAGAATGGAATGAAGTTGTCTTTTTGAATAGTCAAGCATCTGTCTGCAACACCACGATGGTCGGATTCGTGTCTGGAAACACTGTGGAGAGAGGATTCTGAACATCTGCGTTATGCACTGCCACACTGGTCCTGCTCTGGGTATTATGGTACGGGGCGGTATTGGATATCACTCTCGCACTCCTCTAGTACGCATTGCCGGTATTTTAAACATTCAGCGCTACATCTCCGAGGTATTGGAGCCAGTTGTCCTTCCTTGCCTTCAGGGCTTGGCCACAGCCATATATTTCAACAGGATAATGCGCGACCACACATTGCACGCATTGTCCAAAGGTTCTTCGTCAATCACCAGATTGAATTGTTTCCCTGGCCGACTTACTCTCCCGATCTTTCTCTGATAGAAAACATGTGGTTCATGGTTGCTCAACGATTGACCCAGATTACAACCCCAGCTGCCACACCAGATCAACTTTGGCAACATGTGGAAGCTGCTTGGTCTGCTGTACCCCCAAAACACATCCAAAGTCTCTTTGAATCAATGCCGAGGCGTGTGGCGATCTCCAACAATGATGGCTACTCTGGCTACTGATTCTGGCAGGAACCACACTTCACAGAAGTCTATAAATTTAATCATCTGATACTTGGTAAGCATGTTATCTACAAAGTAAATTTTGTTGGGCTATCTCTTGTCTTTCTTGGTGTTGCATTTACGGCGGCTAGCAGTGTATATTAACAGGTAATTCAAGTTTTGTGCTGCGGCTATATCGATTCTGCAGAATTGAACGTTTGCAAGTTGATTTTTTATTTTATATACACTAAATCGCTCTCGCACACTGTATTTCTATTACTAAATATATTCCCGATAGAAACAGCTCAAGTGTCTTCCTCCTCTCCTCTGGTTCATAATTACCAAGCCAGTTCTCTCAACAACCCTTGTATAACTTTAGAGTGGCATTAATTCAAGACCAATCCCTATTAATTATTTGCTGAGACTTATAACTAAAGTTGTTACTCAATTGTATTATCATTTTTGCATAATTAATATGTTATTTCCCTATAATATTTTACTTATTACAAGAGTTTTCCATTATGAAATTGAAGAAAAAGCTTTTATACTGGGGATTCCGTGATTATGTATTCATTAGTACTCATGAAATGTTTATTTCCGATGAAAACAAATATTATAAATATTTTTTAAAGCTTTATTGTGAAAATTCAGTAGCATGAGTGAGGATAGCTTAATCTACGCTCAATCTAGTTCAAGTTTTTTTTTAAGTTAATAATTTTGTTGTTATATTTTGTATTATATATAAAGTTATAACTTAAGTTGATATCTACTCATAATTCGAAACTCCTTCATTATTGATATATACTTCATAAATCCTAATACCCTATTTCGAAACGCGTCTCGATTTATGTTTTTCTAAAACATTAAACACATTATGTTGGTATATTTATAAATGATTCTGTATATCTTGAATATTTCATGGATTTATTGGTGATTCCAAGACATACAAGAGCATTAATGATTTTCATGCACCGTACTCGTCAGGATTTAATATTTCCTAAACCAGCGATACTTAACCTGTGCGGCCCGTGAGCCACATGCGGTCCACCAAGCTTTTTTAAATGGCCCGGTCATGGCCCTTGCTCAGAGAAATTTAATTATGTAAAAACATAGTATGAAAAATTTGGTGGGAAATTCTTTGTCAAGAAATTAGATATATCAATTTTGCTCTCCGTCTCGTACGGGTACGAATTGATACTCTTCTATTTGGAACCGTTACGGTTAGCGATAACAGACAAAAGTGGAGTATCGACAATTTTATACGGCTGGAAGTATTTTTTAATTATCTTCCATAATTTTTTTTAGTTATCTTCCATAGCTTGTAAGCGAAAAATATTCGAAGAAAATCTACCGTTTCAAAATGATGGGAGGCTGACTATTTTTAGTGATTATTATGATATCTTCAAAGGATATAAAATAAATTACAGCATTTAAAGGACTCGTCAAAACTGGTTTGAAAAATTAGTTACTTATTATAATTGTACCGAATCGTTAATTGCATTAGTTATATTCTTTTTTTGCCAAAAATTTTCTTCCAATAACAAGTAAGAAAATTTCTAATAATATGCTAAACATTATACCATAAATACCGGCGTATAATAAGCACTTATTGCAAAAAAAGTACGCTCGAAAATTACGGGTTCACGTTATACACCAGGTATAAAAATGATAGCTTTAAAAAAAAAAAGGAACGTAGCACAAAAAATTAGATTTCTACATAAGTGGAGAAATGCTGTTTCTTTAAAAGAAAGGACATTTCTTTGTACTTAAAAGGCTGTAATTCTAGATAAACTATTTTTTTTTTCAAAGCCTGATATAATATCTCGAACAAAATTACTTCAAAATATAAGAGCATTGCATACATACTTTTCAGGTTTCTTCGTGAAAAAAGAGGTGCGCGTTATACGGTGGATATCCAAAAAAATTAAAAATTACAGCTCAAAATTATTGGTGCGGGTTATGTGGTGAGTTTTACAGGAATAATTTTAAATGTATTTTTATTATTTGTAAAATTCTTATAAAATAGATGTAAATACACGAAAATATTTTTGAATTTCAAATATATATATCTAAATATGAAAAAAGACAAAGATATTTACGCGCTTATAAATCTTACATTTATAAAAAAATAATTTACAATTTTTTTCAGTATATTACTAATACCATTAAAATAAAATAAAAATAATTTCATTTCGTATCACAAAAAAAAGTTTAAATTACCATCTGTAGATGGCGCTGCGAAGTTTTTTGAACACGCTATCATTCAATGCTGAAACATTTTCGTTGAAAATCTTGAAATAATTGTTTTTATAAAAATGATTTATGATATTATTTTTTATTTCAGTAATCTTCATAAAAATAAAGGATCAATACCAAAAATAGTATCTGTTTCAAAAAAATTCAGATTTGAAAAGTAAACAAGGAATAATAAAATATATTTCCATAATAGTTTGTTTTTACATTTATTACCCAAAGGGCAAATTCTGCAAAAAATGAAAATAACAGATATATTTAAAAGAAATATATATATAAATGTTAATATTCTATTTATACTGTATTATTAAAAGGGATTTATTATTAATATTATTATTATTATTATTATTATTTTGCTGAAATGTGTTTGAAATTTAATAACCAGCATTTTTAATTTTAAAGAAAAAGTTTTTCGTTTCAAAATTAAATTATTCAATAATTCATTTATCACGACGTTTAAGCAGTTATTATTTATTTTCCGTATATATATATATATATATATATATATATATATATATATATATATATATATATATATATATATATATATATATATATATATATATATATATATATATATATGTATATATATATATAAATTCAGCTTCATTGAATATATATATTCTTTTTACAAACTCATAAATAAATTTGTTAATATATCTATATATGTACGTGTGTGTGCACATATGTGCATATGAAAAGCATACATATAAGTATATTAATTTTTATGTGCATAATTCATATAGATGCATTATATATAAATTCGGGCTCCAATTTATTGAACCCTATTTAAGGAATTTTCTTTTCTCCCGATTAAGATGTAGGGAAAACAAACACTAATCGAC
>BMAU01021193.1:435000-725204 GCA_019973935.1 Trichonephila clavipes
TGTACATAAGTTTCCCTTTCTCTGCAAGGTGGTTTTAATTGTAGTCAGGACTAGAATCCATGACTCGTTGAATCAAATCGTCAATCCCAAATCCCGAATGCTTTATCACTTATAACTATGAAGCACGGCTTGATTAACAAGAGGATAGTTATCTTCAGTCATATATACCATCTCTAACCTCCATATTGCTGTCAATGCAGAGGACATTGAGGCACAGTTCAGTTTAACATAGAGCAGATCTCTTGATTCAACAGATTGATCAAAAATTGAATTTGGACTCTACAATCCCTGACACAACTTGCCAATCACTAATCACGAATGCTCTACCACTCCTAACTTACTATAAATCACGTTTGGATTACCTGCAGGATAACTAGATTTATTCCTCTGACTTCTATACCATTGTGCACGAGCACATTGAGGCACAACTCAATTTAACTTACAACAGCTCTTTTTATTCAAAAGAGTGGCCTTAAATGGAACCAAGACTTAAAACGACGACTCAACTCGTCAATTGCTGATTATAAATGCTCTACTACTTGTGACTATGTATCACAGCTGTTTTACCAGGAGGAAAACTATTTTATTAATCTAACTTCTATAACGTACTGTGTGAGGAAACTGAGGCCAAGTTCAATTTAATGTACAACTCTCTTTATTCAACAGGATGACCTTAAATGGAACCATGACTAAAAACCATGACTCAACTCGGCAATCACTGCTCATAAATACTTTATCATTTGTGATTATGTAGCACAGCTAGATTACCAGATAGATAGATAATTTATTAATCTAACTTCTGTAAAGTACTGCGTGAGGACACTAGGACAGCGTTTCTCAAAATGTGGGGTGGTCCCCTCTTGGGGGCGTGATAACTCTACAAGGGGAGCGCGAGCATATTGAAAAGTTGAAAACAAAAGGTCATTTAAACAATTATTAGCTTACTGAAAGTAAACAAACAAAATACTTTCTGATATAATAAAATATAGAATACACATTTACACTGATATAATACACTAAAAATGTATCAGTACTGTTTTTTGTATTATTAATTTACAATACTAAGTTAAGAACAAGTTTGATAATTATCACTAGACCCACGTGCTTCTATATATTAACACTTATCTTGATAATTTGTACGGTTTATAATTAATTCCTTAACAGCCGATCAAAAGTTACGCAATTCGCTCCCAATGCCACCGTTTACCATGCAGACGAGCGTATTTTGATGTTTTTTTTGCGGGGGGAGGGGAGTAGGAAAGAAATAAAGAAGCAAAAATTCTCTGAAATAAGTAATTCCTTCGCGAAGGTTCAAGTGAGGTCAAGGTTCTTATATTGCATTCCAAACCCTTCGTAATAATTTTATGGATAGCACTGCACAGAAAAGAACGTACTTCGGACCGACGTATATATACGTCCAGAAAATTATTACTTGGGCTGAGTGAGACGTTTATATACGTCGATGGCCCATAAGAGGTTTAAGTCGTATTTTGTAGCTTTAGTGTCAAAGCATAGTATTATTGAATTAAATAGATTGTTATTGTAGGGAGGGGGGCGCGATGAAAAAGATGATAGAATAGTGGGTCGCGTATATTGAAAGTTTGAGAGGCACTGCACTAGGCTAAGTTCAATGTGACGTACATTAGCTCTCTTTATTTAATACGATGGACTTAAATGAAACCACAAGACTAATAATCATGACACAACTTGTCGATCACTGGTTATGAATTACGTGATCTTAAATTAGGGGCATAGCTACCGCCGTATCAGCCGTATCAATGATACGGGGCCCCCAAGCTATATGGGTCCCAAATGAATTTGGGTACAGGACCCCTCAGAGCTAGCTACGCCAGTGTCTTAAATAGTGAACTATCGCGGTCCTCACGTATTTAAAACAGTGGTTTGTTGTATCTAACATGGTGGACTCCAATACTGTACGGAAAAGCAAAATATTTAATATATATATATATATATATATATATATATATATATATATAGTGTTTTTTTTCGAGGTATAGAAGTTTAAGTTGGCATTACTTTTCAAGATGGCGACCGATTTAACAGCTGTCAAGTGATTTATTCTCAGTTTGGTTTGGCAATTCATCAAAACGATCATCAATCAAGGCGTAGATTCATCGAATGGGACCATAACGAGATTGCCGTTGTTCCCGATTTTCATAAGCGAATTTTGTTTACCGATGCAGCGCACTTCTGGTTGAATGGCTACGTCAACAAACAAAATTGCCGCATTTGAAGTGAAGCTAATCCACAAGTGTATGTCGAAACACCGTTACATCCAGAAAAACTGACTGTTTGGTGCGCTTTATGGGCTGGTGGAATCATTGGTCCGTACTTCTTCAAAAACGATGAAGGCCACAACGTTACAGTCAATGGTGATCGGTATAGAGCCATGATTACTAACTTTTTCATTCCTGAATTGAACAATCATGATGTCCAGGAGCTGTGGTTCCAACAAGACGGCGCAACATGTCACACAGCTCGTGCCGCAATCGATTTATTGAAAGACACGTTTGGTGACCGCCTAATTTCGCGTTTTGGACCTGTGAATTGGCCTCCAAGATCTTGTGATTTAACACCGCTAGACTATTTTCTGTGGGGCTATGTAAATTCATTGGTCTATGTGGATAAGCCACAAACGCTTGACCATTTGGAAGACAACATTCGCCGTGTTATTGCCGATATACGGCCACAAATGTTGGAAAAAGTCATCGGAAATTGGACGTCCAGATTGGACTACATCCGAGCCAGCCGTGGCAGTCCTATGCCAGAAATCATATTTAAAATGTAATGCCCTATAATTATCTTTCGAATAAAAAAAATCCATGTCAATCGAATAATACATCGTTGTTTTATTGCAATTTAAAGTTCTATACCTCTCAAAAAAACACCCTTTATATATATAAATTTGTATCATATTAAATTTTGAGGATATTAAAAAGGGGGTATATATACTAAAATTCAATAACCAGAATTATTGATTTCTAAGGGGATTGTATTGATTATTTGTTTTTAATACTGCCTTTAAAAGCTATACGAAGGCTGTTGGTAACAAAACATCAGTCATTTCATTCTAAGTATCAGACCGTGGCGGGTGGGCGAGCGGGTGCCTCACTTTTCAAACTTCCACTCCCTACCAGCACGAGAACTTAAAGCCTCGAAATATTTAACTTGCATCAACTTAATTACATTATGATTCATTAGTGGCAACTGGACTTAAACTATAGAATATTTGAGAGTTTTCAGAAAATTCTCAAAATTTGTTTGCGTGTTGCATGAGATATTTTGTGTTGCACTTTTTAAGGAATCAAAATTCGTTTCTCGTAAGAACATATTGCAGAAATTTATAAATTCCTATCATGTTATCGAAAAATCCCTCGCATATTATTTACTACTGGATATATACTGCCCCAGCAAAAAAGGTCTTTTGGAAGTCTATTGCATTTTTTGCATGTGGTATTAACATAATTCAGTGTTTCTCAAAGTTTGAATATTTGCTACCCAATTTTCAATCATAATTTTCACCGCGCCTTCCATACAATAACAGCGCATTGAATACAATGATAATGTAATTTGAAGTAAAGCTACAATACGACTTTAATTATAAACCATACTAATTATCAATATATGTATTAAATTTTGTTTATGACAAGTCCATGGGGTCACTAGTAATTATTAAACTTGTTCTTAAATTAGTATTGAAGAATAATTAATCCCCCATTCATAGTGCAGCACTGATACATTTATAAGTATGTTATATAATTGTAAATGCGTATTTTTTATTATTTCAGCCTGCATTTCTTTTAATTCCATTCAGTAAATTAATAATTTTTTTAAATAATCTTTTACTTTCGACTTTTCGATATGCTTACCCCCCCCCCCGGCCTGGTAAGATTATCCCGCCCACCTACGGAGGCGCACCCCACAGTTTGAGAAATGCTGACATAACTTATGCTAAAAGTTTTCGCTTTTCCAAAAAGAAATGAATAATATTATCCATACGAGTTTTTGTCCAATATAATTGAAAATGATTGAATTTTGTTTAAAACGCAGCAAAAACAAACAAAACATAAACTAAAGAAATTTCAATTTTGAAATAATTGTTTTAAAACTTTAACTACAGTTAACGGGGCCTGCGTAATAAACATCTAAACAGTCAACCACTCCACAAAAGCCTTTTGAATAGTTACAGACCCAGAAACTACTACAATTCTTGTTACCTACATCGTAACCACTTACACTATCTTTCCATCGACGAACAAAAAAATTCAGATAACACCAATCCAATTTCCGAACAAAGCATTTCTCTGTTAATGACAAAGCAGCATTTATTTCTGCAGCAAAAAAACAAAGCCAAGACATGTCTTCAATACGTTAGAACCGTATGAAGAACACCAGAAAGTATGCAACATTAAATAAAAAGCTTAAACGTTCAGGAAGCACAGGCTTTCAAACTACCCAGCTACAATAAAACCGCTTTTTTACGATCTTTTTCTTCCTCCCCCCCCCGGGGACTTGTTACCCAATGAAACAGACTACAAGCCATAAACCGAGTAATTGGCACTGAAATTCGGGCCATTTGGCTTGTTTGGCTCTTTTGCAAAAGCCAGTTCTCAGCGGAAGATATATATACCATGGATGTTGTTTTCTTGCTTCACCTTACAAAGACAATACTCAAGTTTCTTAAATTTAGACTGTATTAAGTTTGTTGATTTGTAGAAGGCATTTTGGTTGTTATACTCAGTGAAAAAAGTTTTATGGGCTGTTTCTTCAATTGGTTGTGTAAACGGGCTATTTTACAAGACAAGTTTGGATCTCTAGTTATTTATGTATGAGGTGTCAGACACATTTTAGAATATCAAGATTTTCGTAATAAAATACTTGGTATAAATATTAAAATGGCTAATTTTGTTTAATTAATATTAATAAGCAATGATATGCTTTCATTTTGATTTACGTCGTGGTCTGAAGCAACACGGAGGCTATTGGTGACGGACCTCATAATTCTGAACCAGATTTCCATAAGCAAATGAATATTATATTGTGGTAATATGGAATAGATCTAGGTATCACACACAGAGAGATATGATATGACATGGGTGAAGAACAGTCCCCCTGTTTCTCTCAAAAACTTGTTTCCTAACTTTGTGAATTAGAGTGTGTCTACGCATTGCTGTCAAATTCCCATTGTTAAAAAATAATTAATTGTATTTATTTTATTGAAGTAGCTTAAAGAAATTTAAAATTACTTTATAATTAATAAAAATAAATAAATTATTAAGATTTAATGTTGTGTGAAAAAATCTAAGACAAGAAAGTTTTGCAATGTGAGAAGTGGCGGAACGAATTCTAGTCAATTTAGGTGTAGTAAAGTAGTCCGTGTATAATGATGAAATTTAATGACTTTGGTGTCGAGAGGAGCTTTTGTGATTGGCTAAAATGAACGGTCTGCTATTTTGCTCTTAAGAGTAGTTCAATGAAGCTCACTCAACCGTTAAATAATTAGCAATTCAAGTGAGAACTGCATATATCAAGGTATCACACAAAGTTTAAAAACATAAATAACCTAAGGCTACACGGCACCCTTTTTCAAAAAAAATTTCTGGAGACAGCAACATTTAAAACAATTTATGTTTTATATTCAGATTATATTATTAAGTTGTTTCTGATAATAAAAGTCAGATTGATTGGCCATTATTTTACAATTTTAAAAAATTAAGAATTTTGGAAGTTTTTTCAAACTTGTATAAAAAATGTTCACTTTTAAAAAAAAATTCAGTCATTTAAGTGATTTATGTTTTTTAGATTATTGCAAACAAAAATCAATATGGATTCGAAAATCTTTTCCTTTGTCGATTTTTAAAAATTATTTTTCCAGAAAAACCTGGATAAAACAAAAAAAGTTTTTAAAATAGTGATCTTAGAATTTTTTTAAAAAAATTAACTAGAGGTGTCTCCCTCTCTCTCACTCTCAGCCTTATATCCATACTAACTTTTATAGAACATATGTTTGGGTGTATATACAAAAAATTTCAAAGCTCTATAACAGGGGTGGCGAACCTTTATGAATTAAAGTGCCATTTTTTCCAAAGAAATGCTAAATGAGGTATACACGTGCCGTCAAATAATTTTGACTTGTGATTATTGGGAAAACAATAAAAATAAATACAAGCAAAACACAAAGCTCTTTATTTACTACAGGAAAATACATTTTGTATTTAATAGTAGTAAATGTTTCAGTTAAACGTATAATTCAAATTATATAAAGTAAGATTAGTGTGATTTCTGCTGTTGTGGATTAGATGACAAATAAATTATATTAGTAAGATGTTACTTTTAGCATTAAGCATGCTGAATTGGAGTCCTCTGCCAAATGGTTTGTTTCTAAGCGAGTCTTTAATGCTATTTATCTCTGAAAATAATGACTTGTATACATAGGTTGATGAAAATATGGTTAAAATAGCATAAGCCTGCTTCTTAAAACAGTTAAACGTATATAGAATCGAAATAAATGTTTCCAGAAATTTCGTTACTGCCATTTTTACTTATATTGCGTGTTAATCTTTCTGTTTCAATCAATTCTAACTCTTTCCTTGTTTGAATAAAGTTTTGAATCCATATTGAACTAGACTAGAAATCAATAAGTGGCATTTCAAATTCGTCAATTTTCAACATCGAATTGGGGTAAGTTCAGTTTATCAAATGATGTCACATCAGGGTACGTAATAAACTTGAGCGTTTCTGATAATTCTTTGAACTGAGAAAATCTCACTGAAAATTCCTTGATTGAAGAATCAATCGCGCCATTGATCGTTTTGATCGGTGGCGTGCCATCAATGGCACGCGTGCCAATGGTTCGCCATCCCTGCTCTATGATGAACAGAAAAAAAAAGCCTTAGGTATTAGAAAACACTTATACCTTCAAAACTGAAAGTCTGAGAAAAATGTACTTAATGCTTGAAAAGGCATAAAACAAAAACTTATAATGCCCGCAAAGCCCTAATTTTTAATATGTTATTTTCCAATGTATATTATATTTTAAAACACTGTTTTAACTAAATATGACAAAAAAAAATTTTTTTTTATTCAAAATATATTTTTCATAATATTGATAGCATTTGTTACGACGACAGTTTATTCAACTTAATCTTAACCTAATATTTTTTTCAAAAGTTTTGAAACACGAAACATTTATGTACAAAATAATAATGATGCTAACTTAAGCTAAAAATAGACGGGCTTGTTCATAAAATTTAATTTTTTTCAGTTTCGAATCTGGCAGTTTAGGAAGTTTTAGCTCTTGTTGTATGACGTCAGAGTACTAAAATATAGTACTGTAATATGTTAAGTATAATGTACACGTATACTTGAAATCAGAATACTTGTATTTGGAAGTCTGATTGCAGTTTCAGCTGATGACTTATTTTTAGAGGCATCATTTTCAGAGGGATTATATCTCTTAGAAATATAATTTTTCACAGCAATCTGAGAATGTTTTTGCCATGGAATTTTCTCAACAGTTGTATAAACTTTTTTTCAAGCATAAATTGATATTGAAATCAGTTTTAATTAATTAACCATGAGAGAATTCAAAAAACTCAAAACATAATCTAGTAGAAATGATTTTAGTAATGAAAATTGGAATTAATAAACATTTCACATTGAAAGAGTTCATTGGTGCTCTAAAATATTGTTACGAATCTTATGTAAATAGTGTAAATAATTTGTATTTGAGTGTTTAATGCATTTATATTACACTATGTTATATTTATTTCATGTTAAAATTGTACTATTCACAAGCAGTGCCGCCCCTTACGTTATAATGTCGATCCAATGAAAACTTGGCGATATCTTGGCGGCAGAGCCAAGTTGGCATCATTTTTGGTGACCATTTTGGCGTCATTGACGATCTTGTTGGCGAGTTCGGAATCCTCTGGAATCTTCTAGAAAGTAGTAGATCTCTCCACTAGTGTCACGTTCAATGACACGAGCGGTTATATTTCTAGAAGTTTCTGTCGCGCATATAAAAAGGATGCGTGCCGGTACGGAGGAGAGACTTGATTAAGCCAGCGAGAAGTGAGGATTGTTTTGACTAGCGATTAGCTCGGCTGTGCTTGTGAATAATCTTTACTTACGTATATTTTTAAACACTGTTATTGCGTTTGATTGCTGTTGAAGATGTGAAGACCTCTTCGGATATTTACCCTGTGAAATTTTTGATGAATTCTGTATTGAAAGGATTGAATTTTTGATAATAAATTCGCATTGCTCTTAAAGAACTGATTATTTTTCTTTATGATTGTTTTTGCATAAAATCCTCGAACCCTCGGATCCACGTAACAGCATTATTACTTAAAATGCTTTAAAATTAAACTGAAACCAAAACCATAGATCAAATATCTTAAAAGCTAGTTTTCTAACAGATCTGAGTTTTAGTGTCAAACTTCTCAATGAGATATAAGCCACAAAAAAATGTAAAAAAAATATTTTCGTTAATTATGAAACTTGTAGGGTACTGTGTAGTCCTACGATTTAAAATAAATTAAAATAATGTTTAACAAAGATACAGAGTCTATATATATTAAAATTGATCTAGATCTAAATAAAATAAAATCAGGGGAGTATTTATCATTATTCATGGTTAATCTGTTAGTTGAGATAAATTTTGTCAAAAAGTTTGACTATGATTCTCGTGATTGTATGAATCAGAATTATATAGTTGGTAATTGCATTTGCTTGTAACGTCACACTAGTACTAAAAAACAAATTATTGGTAATGTACATCATATTGTCAAATGAATCGAACTATTGTAGTAATATGATATGAACCTCATTTTGCGTAAATTTTAATAACATCTAATGCAAACGAGTGGTCGTGATCAGTGTTGTCGAGCCATGTTTTTAGTTCTGGTACCGCTGTAAAAAGACTGATTCACGTTATATTTGTCAATGTTCAAAACTGTCACATACGCTTGGTGTGGAAATTTGGAAAGTGAGTTACTAGTTCTGATGGCATCCACATCTTTTGGTCCGTCGCCAATTGTCATGGAACAGCCTCACAGAGTACGACGTAATTAATGACATAAAATTAGAGATATAAGTTAGATTTAACATAAAACATTCCAACTGACACCATGTCTTTTTATATGGAAAATGAAATAAAGACGAAGCTTTTTAATCAGATACCTAAAAATCTTGCAAAATCACCAGTAAATTCAAATGTGGTCAACAAACCATTCCGGTTAGACAACTGTGAAATGCATTTTATTACAATGTTTGTGACATTTAATAAATAAGTGTTCATGCAACTTTTGCTGAACTATTTTTATTGAGATTTTTTTATGTTAGGTTGGGGAAAAGAAATTCATTATTTTTTCGTGAAGTATCCATCAAACAATTTCAAACTTATGCTCATTGTCAAGAAGACATTCCACATGGAAAAAATTATTTTGCTTTTTTTTTTTTGGTCCATTCAGTTGTGAGCTACAGGGTGTTAAAAATGGAAGTCAACAAAGAGAAAATACGGTTCTTTTTACAGTCTTTTTTGATAAAGGCGAAAATGCAAGCCAGGTGGCTGAAATTGCGAATGATATTTATGGTGCTAATACCGTAACTGCTAATTACTTGCAATTTTGGTTTCGTCGATTCCGTTCAGGTATTTTTGATGTTAAAGATGCACCTCGCACAGGTAGGCCCGTCGTCCGATATGTCGATAAAATCACAGAAATAGTTAAAATTGACCGGTATGATTGACTACGGTAATCGTAGCATCGCTCAGAAGCTAAAGATCGACCATAAAACAGCTTTAAGCCATTTGCGCAAAGTTGGATTCAAATAGAAACTCCATGTTTGGATGCCACACCAAAAAACATAATGGATTGAATTTCCATCTGCGAACCCTTGGCCAAACGGAATGAAAGCAACCCATTTCTAAAACGGATGGCGACTGGAGATGAGAAATGTGTCACATACTACAATATTGTGCGAAAACGATCGTGGTTAAAGTGCGGTGAAACAGCTCAAATGGTTGCCAAACCAGGACTAACGGCCAGGAAAGTTCTACTGCATATTTGGTGGGACTGTAAAGGAATCATTTATTAGAAATTTCTTCCGCATGGCCAAATACTAAATTCAGATCTCTACTGTCAACAACTGGGCTGTTTGAAGCTAGCGATCTACCAGAATTGGCCAACAAATTAGGTGTTGTATTTCATCAGGACAACGCCAGGCCACACACTTCTGTAGCGACTCGCCAGAACCCCTGGAAGCTTGATTGGGATATTTTAATGCATCCACCATATAGACCGGACCTGGAACCAAGCGATTTCCACCTTGTTCTTGCAATGCAAAACTTCCTGAGTGATAAGAAATTGGGATCAAGAGAAGATAGTGAAAATCGTTTACTAGATGTTTTCACCAATAAGGCCAAGACTTCTATGAGCGTGGCATTTAAAAGGTACCATTAAAATGGCATTAAATTATACAACAAAACAGTGCATATTTAACCCAAATTGAACAATCGGAAGCATGTTAAATAATGTCTTGATTTTCATGCAAAAATAATGGATTTCTTGTACCCCAACCTAATATATATATATATATAATTGTATATATTTGTTTTAAATTAAAAATGATACTGGCGATTTTGCAAGTGTGAATTATGAAGGCTGTTTTCGGCTAATGTTAAAGAATAGAACCCAAATTCGGAATATTTCTCAGATATAAAAGTACTCAAATATTAATATTATATATTCTGGCTTCACTACCCTTTAGAGCAGTGTTCCGCAGTCCCCGGTCCACCGACCGGTACAGGACCGTGAATCAAATACTACCGGTCCGCACAAGAAACATTAAATTATTTCTCTTTTATTTACTGTGGTATATTTTTCTTAGGTTTGGGCTACTTTTTATGAAAATCACTTAATATTCTTTGTTAAATCCCTTTATATTCATTTTTTGGTGTAGCTATATTTTATTCAGAGAAGTCACGATTAAATACAGTTAAATTAAAATTATTAAATCAAAACAGTCTAAAATATAAACAATCAACATTCTACCCCTGAGCGGGCCATGGTAAAATTAACAAACATTGACCGGTCCAAGGCGATAAAAAGGTTGCGGAGCACTACTGTAGAGAATCACTTATTTTATCACACTACTCATTTATATCCGAGTTGACACATTTTGTCTTTTATAAAATGCGTTTAACATTTTTTCTCCTGTACCATAGTGCTAAATGAGGTATTCCTTTACATGTTAAAAAAAACTAATTATTTATAAAATATTTTGAAATTTTAAAAACACTATATTATAAACAAATACATGAGTTACAATGTCACAAATTTTTATAAAAATTGAGGCATTTTTTTTTTCTGAAATTTTTGTGCTCAGCGTAAAGTTCACACTCTTGTGCATATGGTGAAAACAGACTTAAGACATTTAAACCTTTGTGTAAATTCATCTTAGTATAGATTTTGCTCTTTTAATCCATAAAAAAGAAAGTTATGTACATTTTTCTTAGGTTGTTGGTTTGAGCTTAGGTTAATGAAACAGCAAACAAAAGTGATGAATATTTTTTTTTATTTTTACTTTTATTTACAACAAGTCTTACAAAAGATTAGAGAAAGATATTTAACTTCTTTAATCACTTGGCACTTCGAACAATGCGAGAACTAATGACGGTAGAGTTTGTAATTTTGAGTCATTGTCAAGAGACAAGGATGAACCTGAATTTGCTCTCCATACCAAACTAACTCCTCAGTAACATGAGGAATTAGAGCATTCCCAATTTAACGTGCATCAGCCTCTCAACGCGATAATAATTATAGATTTAAAAGATTAGGTATTGTGGGAATTGTCTGGACTTGATGAGAGAAGGATTGGTGACAAAAGAAAGTAGAGAGAATAGTCTGTGACATTTATCGGCTAAAACTGGACAAAAATTACTGCATCGTTCGAGTGAGTGAATAATAACGTCGCACTGTCAGCTACACGAGGGATTTTGGCAACGGACCACATAATTTTGATCCATGGTTAAGTGACGTGAAAGACACCTGAGCTGGCACCCTTCTCTCCTAACTACCACACCACACCAACGGGATGACGTTTGAGTTCTCGACAGATTTAACGTGCATCCCCCCTGCATGGCGGGTCTTTAGTGGTCCTGGGTTCGAATTCATGACATGCCTGCCATGATCTGATACCTTGACCACTGGGCTACCGCAGCCCATGCATCTTTCGAAGGCCAGTGGCTGAGTAGTTAGTGTATCGCGTTTCCATACCACAGGTCCTAGGTTCAGACCCCGCGATGGGCAAGATTGATTCAGCCTTTCATCCCTTCAATGGATCGATAAATGAGTTCCAAGATTGTGCTTGGGAACTTAACACTAGGGGTTTCCGGTCAAACTGGCCTCCTGACCGGAAAATCTGCTCATGAACCTCAGGGCCCAAGGTCACGTATTCTGAGTACGAACATGAAATTTTTTGTAAGTGTGAGAGAAATTCTTTTAAGTTATATATGAACCATTCTTCACAGCATGCAGAGAGCACTTTTAAAAAGCAAACATTTAGTGTTTTTTTCCACAATTATAAAATAAGAAATTGTGTGAAAACTAAAATAAAAATCTTCCATTTTTGCATTTTGTTGAGTATTTTACTTAGTTATATGCAATAAAAAATGTATCCTTTTTTGGAACATTTTGCCCAAAAAAATTGACCACTTAATGGTTTAAATGCGCAATGCTTACGGCGGTGTTTCTCAAACTGTGGGGCGCTGTGGGGAGCGTTGAAAATCCGAAAACAAAAGATTATTTAAAAATATTATAAATTTACTGAAAGAGTAAACAAACTACGTTGTGACATAATAAAAAAATAAAATACACATTAATACTGATATAATACACTTATAAATGTATTAGTACTGCGGGATGCATTTTATAATTTTAATTTAACAATACTTGGTTAAGAACATGTTTATTAATTTCCATGGACTTGTCATACACAAAATTTTATGCAAACACATTGACACTTATCTTAATCTCTTAAATGCGGATTAAAAATTAAGCGATTCGTTCTTCAATGTCACCGGTTAACACGTAAGCGAGCGTATGTGGTGTACTGAGGGAGAGGGAGTAGAAAATTAATAAATAAGCAAATCCTCTGAAATAAGTAAATGCTTCGCAAACACTGTTTAGGTCATTTTATTATATTCCAAAGCCTTCGGAATAATTTTATGGATAGCAGATTCCAAAAACATCGTACCTCGGAAAGACGTATATACGCGTCCGGAACAATTAACGCACTGGCAGAGTGTGACGTATATATACGTCCGGATCAATTAACGCACTGGCAGAGTGTGACGTATATATGCGTCCGGGTCAATTAACGTACTGGTAGAGCGAGACGTTTATATACGCCGGAGGTACTTAGGAGGTTAAAGTCGTATTGTAAGTTTAGCATCAAAGTATAATATAATTGAATTTAATACATTATTATTTGTATGGAAGGGGGCGATGAAAACTATGATTGAATATTGGGTCGAAAATATTGAAAGTTTGAGAAGCACTGGCTTACGGATTTGCACAAAAGTTGTTTGCAAAAAAATGGGATCACCCCTCCAAAAAGTTTAAGAGCCCCTGATTTACACTCCTGGATTGTGTGTGATTTAAGATTTAAGATTAATGATCCTTTTATTCATTTTTAAACCGAAAACAAATCTATATTCAACACAACTAAGAGAAGAAAACGCTGTAATATAACGCATTTTATGAATAAACCAGCAAATGGAAAAAAAAATATTCATATATCTTCTATACTCTTTCAGAAACAGAAAGGAATAGTAATATAAATGTTCTTAGCTGTATATCACGTTAACGGAAAAGGGTAATTCCCTTTGGTCAGTCTGCTTGTTGAATATAACGTTTTGCTTGTATTAACCCAATGCATTGTTCCACAATTAATGGAGCTTTTACCATAAATCATTCGATTCTGTTACAATGTTGTAAATGATAGTCGTTTACTAGATTCTAAAAAACTGGATATCACAAGTTATTATATTTATTCACAAAGAAAAATAATAAATTGTTAAAAGACTGGAAATGTTTAACATTTACTGCAATATAATACATGAGTCATTGGCACACACAAGGGGGAAGGTCCTGGGGTTCAGACCCCCAAGCCCTTGCTTTTTTTCCGATTGATTATAATTCTAAGTACATAGTACGTAAAATTTAATTAGATACTTGTTATTAATGTTTAATTTTATTAATTAATGCTAATTATTTGTCCAAGAATTAATTTTGTACTGTGTTTTGTTCCCGAAAATCGACAAAATCAAAAGGAGCATGATATAAGAATGGTGAACTTTCCACCAACGGACCCCCCCTGAAAAATTCCTGTGTGCGCCACTGACATGAGTTATGGTAAAAATTATATTGACTGTTTAACCATTTATCCACCACGTAATGATTCACTGCAATTTTTTTCATGCAATGTTTTATTTTGAATCACTACATTGAAAATTAAGGGATACACATAAATAAAATACTAAACTTTGAAAAATTTAATTTGTTAGGGCTATTTAATTAAACTGGTATACTTTAAAGTACCGTCAGTCCACAATGGTTCTAAAACAGAGGTTCCCAAACATTTTTGTATCATAGACCCCTTGCAATGTTTTCTCGTTTGTGGTAGACCCCTGCTTACCTAATATTGAATTTTTACAAATTTATCAACTTAAATGTCTTTTTGACAGCTGGTATAGAGCAACTTTAAAAGAATGAAATTTCTAACTGTAGTGAAGTAAAGTGATTAGAATTTAAGAAACGCATGTTAATTAATTAAATAATAATTTAATTAATATATAAGCTAACTAAACAGCAAACAAATGTTTTGATTAGGAGGGAGGAATCTGATGCTTCAGTAACAAATTTTCAACATTTGGTACCAATCTTGTCCGGTTTAACTTTAAAACTCCTTTGTGAGTAGTGTCCAGTCCTCTTTCTCTCTCTCTCTCTTTTAGATTGTAAACCACGCTGAAACTCTTTCTCATTAGGAAAAACAATTAAAAATTTTCTCATGATATTTCATAATTCAGGATAAATAATTGGTATAGCGCTGGATTGATGGTCCTTGTTTTAATAAAACTTATTCTGTCACCTTGTAACTGCAAATTAAACTCATTAAATTTAGTAAATAAATCTATTAAAAAGGTAAAATCTGGTTTTCTCATTTGATTCCATTTTCTTTTAAGATTAAAGTCACGATCTGTTTCAGTGGCGCATACAAGGGGGGATGTCCTAGGGGTCCGGATCCCCCCAAAGCCCTTGATTTTTTTCCCGATTTATTATAATTCTAAGTATATAGTATATAAAATTTAATTAAGCATTTGTTATTAATGATTAATTCTATTAATTGATGCTAATTATTTATTCAATTAATAGTTTTTTATTGTTATTTGTTCCCGAAAGTTTACAAAATTAAAAGGAGCATGATACAAGAATGGTGGATTTTCGACCCTGGACACCCTCCTTAAAAAAGTCATGTGTGCGCTACTGATCTGGTTTAATGATAGCCACAATCATAGACCCACAAGTTATTTTGTTGCTAACGTGGACTTTTTGTAGGTTAGACCCCTGGGGGTCTATATAGACCACTTTGGGAATCACTGGTCTAAAATGTTCCCATAACACGAAAAGACCAAATGACTTTTTGAATGCAGTTTTAACTCTAAAAAATGCTAAATAACCAGAGAACACAAATATTTGGCGCCATAGCATACTTATTTTTAAAGATTATTAAATTTTTATAATTTATTTATTTTTTTACACGTAAAAAAAAAACAGTTTTTACACATAAACTTAATTTTATGATATTCAAAGAAAAAAAAATTCATTAATACACAAGAATTCATTACACGTTATGCATTTTGAGTGAGGTTTCTATTGAATGTTTTTTCATCAATCTGTAGATGTTTTTCATTATATTTAAAAGTATTTGGATATTGGAACACCTGTTACCAGTTCGGAACGAATATGCTATAATCGATTACTTTAAGGGTCGAGGGTAGCCTAGTGATTAGAGCATCGAACTCCAGACTGGAGTACCTGGGTTTAATGCTCAATGCCCCAAAATGTTCTCCGAGTACGCACAGAGTGCGTGCTCGTTAAATCACTGGGTCCGAAAGTCTTGTGAGTGGTCCAGTGGTTCTCAAACTTTCAGTTTGGTGCCCCCTTTTCAATCACAATTTTATCGCGCCCCCTTATACATTATTATTAATGTACTGAATGCAATAATAATGCACTTTGACGCTAAAGCTACAATACGATCATAATTATAAACCGTACAAATTAACAAGATAAGTATTAAATTTTGTATATCTTGCTTTTAAGTAATATTTTTTTTTTTTTTTTGCTTTTTAGTTCGATTCACTATAAAAGCGTGTATTTTGGTTTGTTTTAAAACTATAATTTATTTTATAGTTATTTTTACTATACACTATAAAATCACAAAAAAAAAAAAAATTCCAGTGAATAATTTAATTAAGAGAAAATATACTTACCTACTTTCAAGGACTTTTCAATTTTTCGTAGAAAATTTGAGAAAAATCCAATAAAAATAAAGAAAATGTTCCAAATAAATAATGCCCTTAATAAAGGACATAAATCACAGACACTTTTCGCTAACAACACAGGAACGTTATTTTCCAGCTAAACTCAAATCAACTCAAACGTTTCATATAATGTATTTTCTGATATTTACCTTCGCTATCTTGATTAATATGCATTATTTCAGCAGGTTCTTCAATTGCTTGATCAGTTTCAACTTCCTTTAATAGGGATCACAGATGCTCATTTTTTTAATATTCTGCTTATTTACATTTATAAACCAGAATAAGTCGTACAACACAGCAATCAAAACTACAAAATTGTGCATGGGGAAAGTGTAGCATGTTCTAAAAAATAATTGTGTAAAACGCTTTTCATTATGCATTATATGTTTCAGAATACTCATGCTTATCCATATATCATGAAACTCTTTCACATGGAAAAAGATGAAACAGAAATATATTATATATATTTACAACTTCCCTAAAAAAAAAGACGGAGATAACCATATTAGTAAGTTCGAAGGTCAGCTAAAGTAATATTTTTGTTTAAAAGAAACGTAATAAAAATCTCTCATCGTTTGATATCGTTAAAAGAAACGTAAAAAAAAAAATCTGTCATCGTTCTCATATTGATCGCAAAGCAAACAAAATATATGTTTAATTTGGTTATAGGATCAAAGATGGCTAATGAGTGTTTAAAGTGGAATCTTTTTATTTTTGATGATCACCAGATGATAAAAATAAAATTATATCAGTGTAAATGTGTATTTTTTATTACGTCAGAAAGCATCTTGTTTTACTTCATTCCAAAATTATTTTTTAAACCTTTTATTTTAAATATGCTCGCGCCCCCCTCACAGGGTTAAAGGGGGCGCGCCCCACAGTTTGAGAAACACTGGAGTGGTCACAGCATGGCGGCAAGGGACTGGAGAATATTTCCCTCCCCTCCAGTTCCATGCCTAAACTGTGGAGGTGAGATAAGGGGTGTCGTCATCTATCATGTAGTAGTCCAACCTGTCTCACGCTCTGGCAACTTTCATTTCTTCCCTTCGGGAAGGACACAACAACAACCAAAACACGTTTGAATAGGGTGTGGTTGTTTGGAGAGTAGGGTGTCATCTCAAGTACTATCTAGTCGAGCGGTTCCCAAACGTTTTTGTCTCATAGACCCCTTGCCATGTTTTTCGGTTTCGGGTAGACCCGTGCTTACCTAACATTGAATTTTTGCAAATTTATCAATTTAAATATCTTTTTGATGGCTGGTACTGCTAATTACTTTAAAAGAATGAAATTGCTAATGTAGTGAAGTATATAATTTAAAATTTAAGAAGCACATGTGAATGAATTAAATTAAAATTAATTAATTTAATACATAAACAACTGTTACATAAAATAACTGAACAACAAACAAATGTTTTCAGCAAGAGTGATGAATCTGCGGCTTCAATAACAATTTTTCAATATTTAATATCAATCTAGTCGGGTTTAACCTTAAATGTCCTTAGTTAGTAAGTGTCTAGTCCCCCACTCCTCCCCTTCTTTGTTTTTGAGATTGGTAAACTCTCTGAAACTCCCTCTCACTAGAAAAAGTAATTAAAAAAGTCTCATAATATTTCATAATTCGTGACAACAGGTATGTCTTTTTAAAGCCAAAATTTCTGACATCCGTTTCTAAATTTTATTTTAAGATGGTTAGGGACTATTCTGATCAGTTCCTATTGAAATACGACATTTTTTTTCAATGTGACTAGACATTGTCTACTGTGATATTAATATTAAAAAAAGTAACATAAAAAAAAAAACCTAGTTTCAAAATCTGAGTAATGGACATTTAAATGTTGAACGTAAGTTAAAATGTCCTGACGGATTGCCTGTGACTAATTGAGAAAATTCGTAAAGTCAAATATTATACTTCTTTAATTTAAATGCTAAAATGGTCCTTGTCTTAATAAAATTTATGCTGTCAGCTAGTAACCACAAATTAACCTCACTAAATGTTGTAAATAAATCAGTTAAATTGTTAAAATATGGTTTCCATGAGATCAAATTTTATTTTAAATATTAAAGTCACGATCTGGTTTAATGAGAGCTTCTATTATAGACCCCCATTTACATCTCATGGACCCCCACATTATTTTTTCACTGGCGTGGATCCCTTGAAGGTCCTCACAGACCCCTGGGGGTCTATATAGACCACTTTGGGAACCACTAATCTAGTCATTTGACTGAGTTTCAGAATTATGTGATCTTTCATCAAAAGTCTTTGCGTTGTTATCGAATGTGACGTAAATAAAAAAATCAAATTAAATTAACCAAAACACCTTAGAATTGGATTTGAAGTCAACAAACATTTCTTTAAAACATACGTACATATGTACATGTGTGTGTGTATGTTAACCGTCGCTGTGTTGTTGGAATAAGTATTATACATAAGGTGTTGGAGGATAAAAAAGTCTGTATATCTTTAACACTTCATTAAAAAAGTGACATATAAAGTATTGGTGTGATAAGTGATAAAAACCTTATCTTTACCAATTCATAAAATATGACTATGTCAAGAAAAAAGAAGTTGCGTTGAACATTCTGTCCCTAAAATTCATTCTGTTCTAAAAATGTGCTAAAATTTATAAAATTTGTATATATGAAATCATATAAATACGATATTTACCACTAAATATAAACAGGCTGGGGATAATAGCCTTTGTTGTTCAAATCCCACATAAAGATATTAACTGTAACTGTAACTAAACAGGCTGTATTATACAAATATTTTTTCTGTGCATCTAAATCTCCATCAAATAGTAGGGCTTTATATTTATAATTACAACATTCAATTATCATGCAGATTTGATTTTATAAAATACTTAAATCTTAATCATCGCAATTTTATTAATGTATCTAATGTTTTAATTAATACAATATAAGCAATGAATAAGGTACTTAAAATTTAACCCATTATCAAGGGAGAAGAACGATACCGGTCGTGATAATACTCTCTCCATAATTCTTGACCGTTCCAAAGTGAGGACTTCTGAGTACAAAAAGAAACTTTTTTTAAAGAGCAAAGATATTTTTTGAACGATAAAAATTGACTTCACTTCAGATGATGGAAAATGCGGCATCTTAAGATCAGAGTTTTACTGCATTTAAATACAGTGGAACCTCCATGTTACGAACCTCTATATTGCGAATTTTTCTATGTAGCGAACTTTTCCCTCGAACTAAGAATATTTCACGATTTTCTTCGTAAAATAACTTCCCTATAGTGAAGTGCATTTTCTATATAATAAATTTTTTTCCTTGTGATTCCATTTTTTTTTTTGTTATCTCTATTTTAAAAATATTTTTAGACATTTCAAGTTGTTCTCCCTCTTAACATATTTTATGGTAGTCATAAATCTTGAACTGGTTTTATTAGTTGCCTAACTCGCCGAGAGCAATAGAATGCTGCGCGTTTCATCTAAGAAATGCAAATTTTAACCCCCCATTATCCAATTCACTGGAAACATCTTCGATATCTTCTTTCACCCTTAGTGTCCTTGTGTCTTTGAACTAGTCTCCTTTCATTTGTAGTGTTGATACTAGTTACTTCTTTTCTTAAACATGGAAAACGTCAAAACGTAAGGGCTTGATCATCAATGAAAAAAATTTAATCCTACGGAAAGTGGATCAAGGTGTCAAGAAACTTTCCTTGCATTTTTTTTTTGATAGGCAAGATATATAAAATAAATATATATTAATTCACTAAATGGTGTGAATAATTCCCTTTTTTATTACATAGTGTTAATGAATTTAAAGTTTTGTTTTATGTGGTTCATACAGAAAATTGAAAAATGAAACTCTATATAACGAATTTTCCACATAACGAATTTTTTTTCGGGATTTAGCGACTTATTTTTACAGACGTCCGACTGTAATACTAAAATAAAAATAATGATCACATTTCTTTAATTTTTAAGCTTTTGCCTGATTCTACAGTAATTTAATTATTTCGAATTTATTACATAATAGTGTAACCTAAAATTAAAGTTTCGTAAGATTTACCTTAAAAATATTTTGTATTTCATTTGTAGAGTGTTTCCACAAAACAAAATATAAATATTTTGAAAATTGTCTGTGGTCATATTTTTAAAATTCGCAAGCATAAGCTTAAAAGTAGCTACACAAAAACAACATTTTTTTCTCCATTCAAAATATGTTACCATCTTTCTCAATTTTAAAGTGAGTGAGAAAAGTGAAGTGAGTGAGTTTTAAAGTGAGCTTTTGGCAACGGACCACGTAATTTTGAACCATGGTCAAGTGATGTGGACGACACACGAGCAGGGACACCCTCTCCTAACTACCACACCACAACAACGGGAGGACTTTTGAGCTCTCGACAGATTTAGCGTACATCAATCCCTTACACGGCGGGTCTTTAGTAGTACTGGACTCGAACTCGCGACAGGGCCAGCCATGATCCGATGCCTTGACCACTCGGCTACCACGGCCATACTTAATTTTAAAAGGGCTTTTTCATCATGTAATTAATTCAATATCACGTAAGGTATAGTTAGTAAAAATGAGTCGCAAAAAAAAAGTTGAATTTAACTGAAGAGGAGTACCCAGAATGATTTGTCCAAGGGACCCCCCTTCTTCCAGAGCTTTCTCGAAAAAAATAGCATACGTTATAGATCTTGATGTTAAAGATTTCTCCAGTAGTTTCCCGAAGCATTCATAGTGATCCCAACTTGGCTGAATCGCCAATAGTTTACTAATTTTCAATTGAAACTCCATTATAATGTAAGGGACGGCGTTACTTGCGAATATTACAATTTTTATCATAAAATAAATTCAACAGAAAGTAATGTTAATGTATTAAGATACCCAACTATCCTAAAATCATGATTTTTTAAAAAAATTGACAATTTTTTATGATTTTATTTTATAAGCCATCTTATTAGCTTTATAAAATTACCAACTTTTTTGTTTTTTATTCATTAAAACAAAAATTACAAGTGTTTTGGTAAAATCAGATGCCATAACTTTACATAAGATGTCAAACTTTAAAAGGCTTTTTACTCGAAATGTGTTTTTTTCTTAAAAATTCAAACGGGGACAACGATTGCTCAAAAAGTTTTTTAACTAATTTACTGAAATTTTTTAGGTATGTTTGGTATAACAGTAGAAGTGTTTTAACCTAAACTAACTGTTTTATTACAAAATTGACAGTTCTTTATGTAGATATAATCATTTTTTTAAGCTATTTCATATAACAACTAAGATAAAGTGCTCTAGTTTTTTGTAAGAATTAAAATATCTCTTATCCTGAAGGTCATTTCAAAAAGGAATAGCAAAGCAACACATCAAAATTGAAAAATTGAGAATTTGTTCATTTACTATTGGTACAGAGCGGGCCTTGTTTATGTAATTTTTTGTCAATTTTTACCCATTATTTCTCATTTTAGTAGCAATATAACTTATTTTTCTCTTCTTAATTCTAGCCATTTTTTCTTAAAATGTTCTAAATAAATCAAAAAACCACAAAAAAATCCCCATATCTCCATTTAAAAAAAAAAAAATCTTGCAAGTAGTCGGATACCTTAAACATCCAGATAAAAATTACTGACACTATTTTAAGATTAATTAATAATTATGAAGATTAATTAATAATTATGAAGATTAATTAATAAATATGAAGATTAATTAATAATTATGCAAGAAAATAAAACATTAATTACACAAAATATGCTCTATGAGTGAACAGTTGCATAATTTGCACAATGTGGGTTGGTCTTCTATTACACAGACAGGGGGTACCCCCCCCGTCCCAGTATTTTAAAGAAAATCTAGATCATAGTCCTCCAATAAAATCCCCTTTGACAATGACATTATTGATGGATCGGTACTTAAAAAGCACCAGGTAACCCCCCTTCCAAAAAATTAATTCAATATCACATGAAACTCAATATCTGTTTCTTCCCTTTCTGTTGATCCTCATCACCATATAACAAACTTTCCATACAAAAAAAAAAAAAAAAAAAACTTTACCCTGCTGAGGGAAAAAAAGCAAAAGAAATTCCCCTTAAAAAAGTCTTCCAGAAATGACGTACGGCGAAAACTAATCCAGATATCTTAAAAGGTCAGAAACCTAGCATCAGGTCAAGGTTGTTGAATGTGGATGATGAAAACTAATACTGTCTGCCCTGATATAATTTCTCAGCCCGACTTTTTACGCAATCCACCTGTTCCTGCCAATCAGTTGGGTTGGCCAGAGATAAATTTAGAAGGCGTAAAGTGCGCCTTTATGTTAATCAGCGGGTGAGGGTATTGGCATCAGTGACTGTTAAGTGCTAACAGAATGGGAGGAACCGAAAACTCTATGACCTCTTCAAAACGTTCTTTTGTTGTAGATCTCACATGTATGGGGTAGTTAACCTCAACGAATTGGATTACGTACGGGGTTTGTTCGATTTAATAAGTTTATTGTTCGAGTGAAGAGGAGTGTCAAAATGCGTATCGATAAATGTCGAACATGTGTGTTGCAAGGATGGGGATTTATCGTTTGGGTCAACGGCTTAAACAAAGGGAAAGGTTCTTTTTTAGTTCTTATGAGAAAAGATGAGAGATATAAACGATACGGAAAATTGACTCAGGACAACAATTTTTGTCTGTCGAAAGGTTTTGTTAATGGATGACGAAAGAGAACAATGCATTGTTAGAACGGAACAGTGATGTCATGCTCTACAGACATACACACTCATACATATATAATATTTTTTTATTTATTTATATCTTATATTTCTTAAATTTTTACATCAATTAATTGTTAACGTTTAAGGTAATTTTTATAGCAATCAAATATTATTTAATTTGTTTGTGTTAACTTTCTTCATGTGAATTTATTTTATAATCCGCCATTGATGCAACAGATGAAAATTTAAGAATAATGAAAAACAAAGCAGCTTTTTGTCTTATCAATTTACTAATCATTAAAATCTATTTTAAATTTTCTTTTCATTCAATTCCTACTATTTACTCACACTCACTATATATTTATTAACTTATTTATCTTGGTGGAATTTTCAATCGTTAGTAAAATACATTTTAAAGCGCTCAATTGAGCTGAAATTTTATATACATGATTAATTTGGATAACAATTCAATAATTTTATTATAATTAATAAAAATTAATTTATTAAAACTAATTATTTAAGAATTACAAATACAGCCACATTGACATCATTTTTAACGACTTAGCGACCATTTCGGCGACTTTTGCCGAAACTTGAAAAGTTTTTTTTTCTCACGTTTTAAAGCTTTCAGTTGAACTAAATTTTTATATACACGAGTGTTTGCGTTGAGAATACGATACTTTAATGATAATTAATAAAAATTAATTACCACTTAATGTTGTGATTCTGTCATATGTATATACATATTTATATTAATTGTAGCTATTTAATAAAAAAAGTAGCAAAAATAAAAATATTCTTTGTTGATCTAAGTAGGAATAGACTTACTTTTTTTTATATTACTTGTTTAATTTATTTACATCTTATGTTTCTTAAATTTTTGCATCAATTAATTGTTTACGTTACGGTAATTTTTAAAGCAATCAAATATTATTTAATTCGTGTGTGTTAACTTTCTGCAAGTAAATTTATTTTATAATCCGCCATTGATGCAACATATGCAATTTAAGAATAATTAAAAACAAAGCAGCTTTGTCTTATCAATTAACTAATCATTAAAATCTATTTTAAATTTTATTTTTATTTTTTGCGGGGTGATAACAGTTTTTATGCATGCACGTATAAAGTACGTCATATTCATAATTAGTTAAATAGATATTTCCTTATTAATGAAGTGTGTAACATTAAGAGTAGATTTGTATTAATAATTCGTATTTTAAAATGTAAATAAAATAATTATGAATGCGTTACGTGTATGAGCGTAATTACTTAAACATCAAAAACCTCAAAGTATGTAACCCGCTCTGTTGAGGGGGCTGAAAGTCCTCTCGGTATGGTAGTTTCGAAAAAGCGGGAGGTGCCATCTCAGATGTCGCACTTGTCACATGACCAAAATTCAAAATTATGAGGCAGCTCTAATCGCCAATAATCTTCCTATTGCTTTATAATGCGACGTTAGGATACCTCTCACTCTCTGTAAAATTTTAAGTAAAAATAAAGCAAGCAATATAAAAAAAATTAAGTAAACTCCTACATAGATCAACAGAGAAAAATTTTATTTCAGCTACTTTTTTTTAAATAGTTACAATTAATGTAATTATGTATATACATATTACAGAATCACAACATTAGGTGATAATTATTTTTTATTCATTATCATTTAAGTATCGTATTGTCATCGGAAACAATCGTGTATATAAAATTTCAGTTCAACTGAATGCTTTAAAACGTGAGAAAAAAAATATCTTAATGTTTTGACACAAGTCGCCAAAAGGGTTGTAAAGTCGCCAAAAATGATGCCAACGTGGCTGAATTGTAATTCTTTGAATAATTAGTTTTAATCAATTAATTTTTATTAATTATAATTAAACTACTGTGTTGCCATCCAAAATAATCATGTATACAAAATTTCAGCTCAATTGTGCGCTTTAAAATGTATTTCATTAACGATTGAAAATTCCACCAAGATAAATAAATAAATACTGGGTGTTTCATATTGAATGGTACAAAAAGAATAGCGCAGTGTGACTGCCGCAATGGATTTATTCAGCCGGAACAAATTTATTCTGCAACTACAATTATGCAAGTTTTATTTGGCAACAGGGAAAAATTATCGAATGACGAACTTGCCGCTAGAGCCGCTGTTAAACAAAATGTCGTCCATGCAGGAGAAAGCGTACTGCGTTTTCCAATATGCCAAAACCACTTCGGTAACTGTTGTGCAAAGACATTTTCGCACGAAATTTCGTAAAGAACCACCGCATCGACATAACGTAAGCAGATAAATGAAGCAGTTCCAGGATACCGGCTGCTTATGCAAGAACAAAAGCCCAGGACGAAAAGAAACAAAATCCGATGTGGTTGAAAGAATTCGTGATTCGTTTTAACGGAGTCCCTCAAAATCAACGCGATGTGCAGGTGCAGAACTGACTGTCCCTCACACAACGGTGTGGCGTGTGTGGTGTTTTACGGAAGCTTCTCCAATTCAAGCCGTACAGATATCAGATGGTCCAGGCCGGAAAAGCTACTGACAAACCGTTGCGTAAGAATTTCTGCATGAAATTTCAAGAATATCTCGACGTGAATGGTTTCGAAAACACACTTGTGTTTACCGATGAAGCCACGTTCCACTTATGTGGCAAAGTTAATCGCTATAATTTGTGATTTGGGGGCACGGAAAATGTCCATGTAACATTAGAACATCAGCGTGATTCTCCCAAGGTGAACGTTTTCTGCGCTTTTTATATCAAACAGTTGTGTTTTTGGTCCATTTTTCTTTGCTGAAAAATCGATTAATGGGGACATTTACCAAGACATGCTCGCTGAGGGATCGCTTCCCCAGCTGGAGGAAGCTGTTCCTGATTTCATTTTGCAGCAAGATGGTGCTCCCCCACATTGGAATAAAAACGTACGTGAGTTTCTGAACGAACGTCTACCCCATCACTGGATTGGCCGTGCTGGGCCACGGGATTTGACATGTCTTCATTGGCCACCGAGATCACCATATTTAACGCCCTGTGATTTTTTTTCTGGGATTTCGTTAAAGACAAGTTGTTTGTGCGACCTCTTCCTCTGGACTTAGAGGAACTGAAGCAGCGGATAACTACAGTGTTGAACTCCATTACAGGGGATATGCTATCCCGAGTGTGGCAGGAGCTTGATTACGGTGTAGACATTTGTCGTGTCACCGGAGGGGCACATATTAAACACCTGTAGAAACTTGAATAAATGTAGTTTTGAGGTAAATTTGATTTTTATAAATATATTAATTACAACGTTCACAATAATGTTTTCTTTTTGTACGATTCAATATGAAACACCCTGTATATACAGAGGGTGAGCTAATAGGAAGAATTGAAAAAGAATTTGTATAAATTTGTAAAATGTTAAGTGCTCTGTCAGTTTGATTTTAATTTATTTGTTAATTGCCAACATGCAGCGAATTTAGCCTAAAAAGTCCATTGTCATTTATATTCATAATGTACGATTTAAAAACGTAATCAAAGCCCAATAAATAAAGCTCAAAACCTGAATTTATAAAAAATCAATATAATTTGATTTTTATAAGGTGTAATAGAGAAGAAGAAATCCATGTAAGAAAAAGTATTTGCATGAGAATTTTACTTCAAATAATCAAGAATTCAATATTATCTTTGTAATTAATGTTATCCTGAATATTTTTATTATTTTTCTTCATCAGTCATAATTCTAATTGCTGTGAACGCAAAGGGTTAGAAACTCTTTTGTATGCCCGAGAGCGGTGTAGGCTCTTCCGGTAAAAAATGAATTTTAACTATTTAAAAAGTTATATTTATTTTTATATATAAAAATGTTACACAATATATATAATAAATAATGTCTTTTTCTCTCTATGTAAAAAAGGTTTTTCGTGATTTCGGAATAAATTTATTACATACTATCACAACAATGCCAAAGTTCAAGATAACTCGCCAAGTTGGCAACCCCGATTTTGCATATGTCGTACACGCTGAATCGGCAACACGTGCTTTGTTTTACATATTATCGCCAATGTGGTTGTGATAGTGCATTACTGCAAGCTCTCGCTGAAAAATATGGCAAAGATTGCCTGGACTGGGATCGTTACGTAAGAAAAAAGGCGTTGTTTCATTCAAAGACTTATTAATAATCAACGGCACTAAATACTCCACTTTCCAGGAAACTGCAAGAGCTGCTGGTTTATCAAAAGCTGAAATCTTTATTCACGAAGTGTTGGACGATGCAGCTTCAGTTATGAATATAACTGAAAAGGAGCACCAAGAACAAATTTTGTGAAAAGAAAACATATAAATAAACCTGTATGTTACATGTATTGGCACACGAAGAAAGAGCAGGCCAAATCTTAGAAGGATTGATGGCCTGGAAAAAGATCTCCTAGTTTTGAGAACTAAGAATTGAAGAAGGCTGGCCTGTGGAAAAGGCTTCCTGAGAAGGCCAAGACCCAACCTGGGCTGTCACCAAGGAAGGAAAGATGTTACATGTAAATTACAGAGTTATAATTTGAACAGTAATATGAACAGTTCTATGATTTATGCAATGGGGGTTGGTCTGCCATTAAGCGGACAAGGGTACCTCCCCCCTAGTTTATGCAATAAATAATTAATGTGTCTTATACATATAATAAACAATCAATGTGTTTTAATTAATAATTAAGTGTAACAAATAAATTATAAAAAGCATTTTCACTAAATTCAATTGGATTCATTCATAATTATTTACTTACTAGTAAATGTAATTTTTATCCCAAAATTTTTGTTATAACTTATGTAATAGACTAATTGATTTATAGATATTTTTGAATACATGATATGATTACGATGAATGGTTAAATCAAATTTTAACTGCGACGAAATCCTTTATTATTGACTTAATATAAAATTATAGCTTGCGATTCTTATTTTAGTTATACGTATATCCTTTTATGTTTTAATTCTTATGGTTTGGTATTTATTTTCAGTTGTATAATTAAGCTTTTGTATAAACTTCCTGTTTTTAAATAACTTCAACTTTTTAAATTCCATTTGTAATAATATTGGTGTTTTGGACTGCATGAGTGAATACTTATCAACGCTGCACTTTAAAGGAAGACGAGGGCTATTGTCGACGGTTAAGTGACGAGGGCGATACCTGACCTGGGATCCTCACTTCTCCCTCCTTTCCGCACCTTCACACAACGCCAACGAGAGGACTTTGAGCCTCGAAAGATTTTGCGTGTATTATGTGATTTTGCCATGAAATTTACGTTTTGAATGACATTTGTTTTATTATTGTAAACTTGTGGGTTCTTTTCTGATCGTGTTCGCATTGTGAATTGAAAATAATTGCAGACAGGGTTTTGTCCCACTGTGTTTATTCCACACCTTCTATGGGACATTTCTTAAAATAAAGAATATATTGAGATGTTACAAGATTAAGATACATCGTTCAGCCATGTCTACTTTTCACGACCCCGGTTTCCTCGCCACCCTCTCTCTCCCCCGTTCCGACTTTTTTCCCCTCCGCCTTGCCAGATCCTTCTCTTTATATCGTCTCTCGTTCGACCTGTTGCCAGGTGCAGGCAGCGGTTCCTTACAATTATTTTCATAGCAGAGAACGTTTATTCACAAACGTATTTCAATCCAAATTTCGAGGCTTTGTGTCCGAGACAACCCATCTTCAAAAAAATTGTAAGAATTACTATTTTTATAAAATTTTCAAAAGTTTTGAATTTTTTTTAAGTCCCTGCGTGCCACTGCTACAACTCCATCGAGCCTCAGTGTGGCACGTGTGCCCCGGTTGGCCACCCCTGTGTTAGAAAATAAAAAAGAAATAAACATTTTTGTGATATGATGCTGGTTATATTTTTTGTTACTTGAATGGATTTAATCGTTAGTAAATAACTCTAATTGTATAAAGCTTGATTCTTTTATTCATTAAGGAAATCAATCAGAGATAATTTGAATTTAATGTAAAAGAACGAATCTTCTTTTTCTCATAGAGAGAAAGTAATGTAAATAACTAACTAAAATCACTTACTAAACCAATTGTTATCTCAATGCTAGAATTTATTCCTATTATTTTACAATTCCAGTTTCAAACATTCGTATACTCATCTTAATCTCAAGTGAGACCATATTTATCGAAGTTTCCATACAAAAGGATAATTAGCTAATTATTCTCCTGATCTCACAATAAACATCATTCTTCCCCCTTAAGAATCTTCGAAGTTCAAATCGTGTATTTCGCCCTCAGAATCCCGTAAAACAAAAACCTTAAACAAAGAAACGTACTGAAACGACATACAGTATCAACAATGGGGAATCTTCATTATAAATATGAATTTATTCTGGAAGGAATAGCTAATTAGCTTTAATTCCAAAACATAATCGTCGTGTTTGACTATCCCCCTAGAGAACTAGGTTTCTCCTGAATTCTGCAATACTAAACTGGAGTGTTTAATGAGGATATTTCTTTTGCATATTGCAAGCGTTTGCTATTTCCCCACAAACCCAAAGGACCATGGCTATATTCTTTATCATTTTTATGTTTGGGTAAATGTAGCCAAATCAAATATTCGCCGTAATGCGAACAAAAGATTACCTTTCCATTAAGTTCTAGTAAAGATAACAACTATAGATGGTGTCTCATGGGTAAGGCTTAAGTTCGTAGTTTGTGACAGTCAGTTTAATTGAGGACCAGACTTCCTGGTTTCGTGGAATGATGTCTTTTTTATTCTGTTCTTACCTCGTTTCTGATGAATTTCGCATCGCAAATTTTGAAGCAGATGTTAATGGATTGAAATACGAATTAGGAGCCAAGGGATTTTAAGTTTTTCATTTTATGAATTCCTCTTCTGTTAAAATAATATGTAGGTTCTATGTCTTTTTAAAAAATATGTCGTTTACATATATAAGATCTTCGTCAACAATTTGTTTCGAAACTATAATTAGGAAATATAATTATTTGAGATACAGTAGGCTTGATATTTTCTTGACTTGGAAAAATTTTGCTCTAGCCACACGTTGTCATGACTCAATCTGGTTGAAAAGAAAGAAACGAGGAAATACACATATTCTGATATGTTTAAGGTATCCAGCAACCCTAAAATTGTCAATTTTCAGAAAAAATTGACGATTTTTTTATGATTTCATTTTTAAGCCATCTTATTAGCTTTATAAAAATACCAAGTTTATTATTTTCCGTTCTCTTGAAAAAAACTACAAGTGTTTTAGTAAAAGCAGATGCCATTACTTTCAGCAAGATGTCATACTTCAAAACGAGTTTTACTCGAAATGTGTGCCGTTTGTCAAATGGGGATAGCGATTTCCCAAAAAGTTTTGAAAATAACAAACTGAAAATTTTTGTGTATGTTCTGTATAATAGTAGAATTTTTTTAACTATCAGATTTCTTAATCGCTGCTTTATTACAAAATTTACAGTTCCTTATGGGAATATAATCACTATTCTTTTAAGCAATTTCAACTAATACAAAAAAGATGATGTACTCTAGTTTTTGAAAAAGTTAATTATGAAGGTCATTTCAAAAATGAACAGCAAAGCAGCACATCAAAATTGAAAATTTGTTCATAAACTTTTGATACAGAATGGGGCCCTTTTATGTTATTTAAGGTAAATTTTTACCAATTTTCCCCCTTTTAGTAATAATAATTTCTTTTTCTCGTCTTAATTTTAGCAATTTTTTTAAAAATGTACTAAATAATTCTGAAAACCACACACACACACAAAAAAAACATATCTCTATTTTTTTTTAAGAAAAAGGAGTCGGATATCTTGACTTCTGCACTTGAAGTATGTTTCTCTTATAAAAACATACCTCAAAGTAAACAAAATTTTCCAAAAAATATTTTATTTTCAATTTATTAGTAGAATACTTGAGTTATTACAGTTTGTTTTTGTTCCTCAAGTTATGAATCTAAAACTATTTACATTGTCTCTATAGAGGATGTCTCAAGTTTGAAGATAAATTTTAAATGGCTCAATTCAGAAGTCCTTGAGGGTAAAGGATTAATTTTACAATAGTAATGGGTAGGCAATATTTTTCGTTGCTTCATTTTCTGTACAAATACAGAAATTATTGTCTGGTTTGCCTACTCTAGGACACACAACAAATAATTGTCCACCTGAGAAGCAATGCGTGCGTAAATCTAAGCCTCTTAATTTTAGAGATTGGAACTTTGGTGATAACAATTGTAAATGCCAACCAAATTGTGAATTGCACAAAATCTTCAATCATTATACGTCGCTTTCTAAACATTCATTTAAAAGTTCCACATTTTTGGATCAGAAAATAATTAAAGAATTAAGATTGGCAACAATACTACAGCAGCTAAAATAAACCTGGATATCATTGTAAAAATTTTCAATAATTTAATGTATTTTCAGTGACGCTTTAAGGTTCGGTAATTATTGTGTTTTAGGCGAATCACTTTGATGATTTAGGCTGCTGCTTGGGGCAGAGTGAGTAGAACCAACACCTCCTACATACAAGGCCTGGCCACTGATTTGTGACGTCACTACTAGTAGGGAGAAATCGTCCATCGCCTACGGAGCTTCTCTGATGTATTTTTTTGAATACTTTTTGTTATAAACTAATTATATTCTTTTTTTTTTACAGATTAAAAAAAATTAGTAAATTATTCATTATATTGTATTTCATGTACATAAAACATGAGTAAATATTAGTTTTCCTATTTAAATAATAATTGCAAGTATATGATTATCAATTACTACGAACACATTGCGTTGAACATAAACACATTTATTACATTGTAGAAAAAATTATAAGAGCCTTTTGCATTTGTATGTTTCTTTTTTTACGTAACTATGATTATTTCTTAATTTTAAAATTTATCTTATTTTTTTTTCAGAATAGTTACCAAGAGGAAAATAAAATTAGAAATAGTTTTCAAAACAAAAAACGAAATACAAATTTAAAAGCAGTAACTTTATTGGTATCGCACATCAAGTATTAGTATTCAATAAATTTCCAATATATTTGTAGATAAATCTACACCTGTATAATTATAGATATATACAGGAAAATAAATATGTACTTAAAAATAGATTACACAGTTTATTTAGCTGTTTGTCTGTCACTTTTCTTTCCTTAAATTTTTAGTACTTTTTCTCTCAAAAGTAGTTAAATATGTTTTAAAACTTTATTGGTATCAAATTAATAAACAAAAGTTTGCTGTCTGTATAACAGCATGAAAAATTACCATAAAATAAGTTGACAAAAATATTTTTTATTAAATCCATACATATATGATTACAGATACATACATGAAATTAAATATGTACACAGAAACAGATTACACAGTTTATTTTGCTATTTGTCAGTTACTTTTCATTGCTTAAAATGTTTCTATATTTTTCTTCCAACAATGGTTATTCAATTATGAATTGTTAAAAATGTTTAAAAACTATTGGTATCATGCACAGTAATAAACAAAAAAATTCTTCACTCTCTTCAATAACAGCAAAAAATAAAGTTCCCATAAATAACAATATAACAGGTTATCGTAAAATAAGTTAAAAATATATGTTTTAGATAAGTTGTACATATATTAAAGCATATATATATACCTAAAATAAATGTATATATATATAGAAAATATAATACACCCATATATAAAAATGTAATTCATTTAGCTAATAAAGTAGGTATTTTTTTCAAAGCAAAAAAAAGACAAACAAATTTAAAAACAGTATCTTTCTTGGTATCAAATACAATCACAGCATTAAGAATTATTAAATACATTTCAAATACATTTTTTGACAAAAATCTATACTATATAATTATAGATATATACAGGAAAAATAAATACATAAATAAAAATAGATTACACAATTTATTCAACTGTTGTCGCATTTATTTTTCTTTTTTTAAATCTTTGGTACTTTTTCTTCCAAAAGCAGTTATACATTGTTGCAAATGTGAATTAAATATGTTATAAAACTTTATTGGTACCAAGCACAGTACATGCATAAATTCATTTGAATTTATCAAGCTAATCGATATTTCTGAGGCAATTTAACGTTGATTATTTTGTTTAAGGAACATATTTTCATAATCATTAGAAAGAAGTTTTTGAACTATTTTATAGTTGTAGAGCACTGCTGTAACAACAGCTGGAGATGGGCATAATAAACTTCCTCTGTCTAAGTTACGTATTAAATCATAGTTAGAATTTAGTTCAAAAGATTTCTTAAGAACAAGTGATTTGGAACAAAAGTCGCATTTTAATTTTTTAAGTGCTGCTCTGGCACAAACACCAGCTAAATATGTTAAAACAGTTAGATACGGCTGAGCATCATGAAAATCTTTTTCAGATAGTGTAATATTTAAATTATGCAATACTGATGACTCTAAAGGATTTTCATTACACGAATGTTCCAAATGAATCTCTTTTAAGTTAAGCTGGCCATATGTGTTTGAAACCAAAGTTAGAGGTAAAAAATTTTGAATTCTCAGTTTAGCTTCTACTTCATAAAGCTGTCGAATTGATATTAAATATTGAGAACCTGAAAGTGTTTTATATTTCCCAAAACGACTTTCTAACGCATCTGTTTGAATTTTTCCCGGGAAGAAAATACTGAAATTTTAATTCGTTAAAGCAATATTTTGACATTTCAAGTAAAGCGTATGTGGTATGAATAAAAGCAAGATGTGTTTCTTTAGTAAGGATGTCAGTAGTACATTTTTTTTCCTTCCACGAGTCTAACCATGACAAAATTTTATGCAAGAATTCACATGTTTGGTTGTCTGGAGATAAAGTAATCGGTTGTTGATAAGGATCAAGCAAATGTTGTCCCTTTAAAGGTGTTTTAACATTAACTATTTTCCACCATGTAGAAATTAAAGAAATACAAATTGATGTTGTTTCATAACTAATTAGTTTATGTTGCTCTCCTAATAGTTGAAGCCCCTGAATAACATAATTATAAAATATCTTAAGCACAAGTTTCGTATTTTGTTTTTCAAGATTCGTAGGACATAAAGCCTTCAAAGTTAAACCAGAAGCAAACTTAGAAAAATTTGCTTCTAATAATGGAAACTTATTATGATCTTCAAAATCTGGAAAATAAAAACATTGACCTGCATTTTTTTGATTAATCCAATTGTTACAAATGCATTTAAAAAGGTGCACTGAATCAATAACAAAAAATAAAGGATTGGAAGAGTCAGAAGGATGTGGATATACAAAGCTCAATTTGGGAGGAACAGAAAAGTTTGACATTGCTTTTCGATTTATAGAATTATTGTCAGAAACTACACCTATAACTTTGAATCCTATACCATCAAGTTCTACGAGAGTTTTTTTAACAACAGCAAACAATTTTTCTCCATCGATTTCTTTCACTGGCATTATATGAACTACTTTAAGAGGAGAAAGAAGGCTTTGAATCATGAACACATATGCTGAAGTAGCAGCTTGTTCACTGTTATATGCCATCCCTAGAATATTACCCCCTTCGGTGTATCTTCGTATTGCATCATCCAAAAGGTGTAATTCACAAACCTATAAAATTAAATATATATATATATATATTGTTTTGCATCAGCAAAAAATATTTGTTAGAATTAACAAAAATTTTTCTGATAATTTGATTTTTTTAAAATGAAGTTATGAAGTTAACGAATTGTGAGGTTAACGCTGTGAGTCATGTTTATCTGTTTTCAGCTTACTTTTAAAGTCATCCTAATAGTTCAAGAATCAGCTAGTTTTGTTGTTGTTGTGAATGTATTTTGCATTTTGTATCTCATATCATATTAATATACAAACTATACAATAAATGGTTGCTTATGTCCATATTTACATTGACTACGAGCTGTATATCATAATGGGCTTTCTTTGCTAACAAACTATTAATACTTAAGGTACTTTCGTTGATTCTACGAAAAGGTGTTTGGTAAATGACACAAAAATAAAGCAGCAATAGCAAAAACACTAGACAGTTTTTGTCTCATTAACAATGCTTGCTTGAGCTCATTTTTAAAAACATAAATTTTATTTTACAAAATATTTATTTCTAACAAAAAAAATACAAAATATTTATTTCATAAACAAAACACCTTTATCATTATAGATAAATAAAAATGATTTGTCAATGTTTAAGAAACTCACATGAAGAAAAATAAATGAGTACATTTTCAAAGGTCTTATTGAACAACCTATTAAAGTTATTTGTAGACTTTTAAAATAAAGATATTATTACAATTTCCATAAATTGAATAAAATTAAAAAATTTACCTTCGAATACTTTGATGGAGCAAAATCTTTTCTTGAAATGGCTTGTATCCATTTTTTTTTTTTGAAGAATGTCCTCTTTTGGGAATCGAAACATTGGTACTTTAAAATTGCTATTTACTTCTTTATAATTGCGATTGCAATTCTGTACAACTAAGTGCAGACCATTTTTTTTATGATCTTATCCAAAACCATCTCAAATAAATTTAAAATCTGCAATAAAAATGTAGAAAGCTGCGAACTGTACAGGAGAAACAATCAAAATGGTGTAGGCGAGTAAAGTGAACTTCAAATCTGGCGGGATTTCTATACCTACTATATGTGACGTCACAAGCTTCTCTCATTTCAGTAGCCAGGCCTTGTATCTAGGAGGTGTTGGTAGAACTGGCCACTTTCGGCTCCAAAATGAAAGCGTTAGACAACTGGGACTTCCTGTTCAGACAGGTCTTTAAGCGCTATTATTCCTTTCTTTGTTTGTTTCTACTCACGGGAGAAGTGATCGTTGCATACCCCTTCCTGGAGAAGAAAATCATTTTTGGTATTGATGGATTTTTTTAATTATACTAGAGAAGATTGTTCTTTCGTCCATTACTGCAATTTACATATCCAGTAGATTTGATTGTTTTTGGAATATTTTTAAGTTGACGCTGTGAGCAATCTCTTGTTGAGATTGGGCTTCAGACTGATGCATGCCCCAATGCCGTTTGGTCACGATTTATGGGAAAGTCTAACGAATTGAATGCATTATCAACAAGTAGCTGCAGGCTGTGCTGTCATCTAGTGAATTGTGTCAGGTTAGCACATTTCGGTGAATTGTGCTAACGCAAATCACATCTGGTGAAGGCGTCTGCTAGAGACCAAAATGATTTGAGTTAGCTACCTTCGGGGTTAAAGTGCACGCGTTAGAGAATTGGAACGAAAAAAAATCCCTATGTGAGATATACCCCCTATCATTAAGCACTTTTGTTCCTGAGGTTTCTTGGTTGTGACTTGCGGGTGTGTGAGTGAGCGAGTGAATATTAGCATCGCACTGTTCAGCTACACGAATGCTTTTGGCGACGGACCTCGTAATTTTGAACCATGGTCAAGTGATGAGGACGACACCTGATTTGTCAAACCCCTGCCCCCTCTCCTAACTACCACACCAAAACAACAGGAGGACGTTTGAGCTCTCGACAGATTTAACGTGCATCGCTGCACACGGTGGGTCTTTAGTGATATGCGACTTGTGGGAGAAGGGTGCATTGCAATGGCATGGGTCAATAAGGAAGGAACCAGGATCTAGTCTCGTTTTTGACTCGGCTTCTGTAAGAACATGATCCGAATAATTTGAATCATCAAATGTTATTCCCGGACATATTCTCTGAAAAACTGAGATTTTCGAACAAAATGTCAACTAGCAACAGTGGCAAAACTGCATTATTATGTCGTGTTTATCGCCGGTGTCTAGACTTAGGCTTACCACAATATATTTTTATTGCTCATTAGAAGAACCTCCAAAGAGAACTTGATTGGGAGCAGCAGAATTCAACGCTACTCTGTATTTTAGATCAAGGGTGTCCAACCCAAATGACCTAGTGGGTCACTTCGGAAAAAACATTATAATCTCGCAGGCCGCACATAAAAATATGCACATTTACATCAGATTTGGAAACAAAAAACGTTTATTGCAGTGAAAATTTAAAACAAAATGAACTACTATTATTGTTTTTATTATTTTTTCACGTATACAGATATAGATAATATAATAATGCGATGATCAAATAATGTTTAAAATATTACAGTGTTGTCACATTTTCTTGAAAATTACGGTGTTCCTTTTGAATTGATCTTTCGTTACTCATTGCTAGAATTTGATTGTGTTGTCATTCGCAAACAATTAAGTATACATTGCCCTTTATCTTAACTGTCCTGGATATTTTTTTTAAACTTCAAAAAACATATCTGACTACCTCTTGCTTTTTGGGCACTCCAAACACAAAAGGAGGAGGATAAATGAAAGTCGCACACACAAAGAATCATGTACCATCTATAGTAAATGATATGCACAGTGCAGTGTTTCTCAAACTTTCAATACTGGCGACCCAGTTTTCAATCATAATTTTTGTCGCCCCCCCTCATATACAACAATAATGTATTTACTGCAATAAAAATGCACTTTGAAAGAGAGACGCTAATGTTACAATACGATCTTATTTATAAACCGTACAAATTAATACGATAAGTATATTAAATTTTGTGTATATGTAACTTTTAAGTAATATATATTTTAAGAAAATTACTTAAAATATATATTACTTACTTATTATCATGTTATTTTTCTTCCTCTAATTTTTAAATTGGAACAGATCGCAAAATCATATATTTAATTAAAGATTTATTTCCTTGAGCATTCATTTCTCAAAGTACAAATGTCATTAGAAAAATAGTCTAGTCAATGTTGCTCTCTATCATATCCATCACATCTGGCTTTATAGGGTACGTTTGCGTGAGTCTGGGCAACCTAACGGACGTCTGCGCAAAACATGTAAAAATGCTTCTCCTCGTACAATTCCAGTCAGTTTTGGTCGACTCGATACTCCTATAGCTACCGAATCTAGCTTGAATGTACATTTTTTTAAAATTTACACGTTAATTCTAAATCACGGTAATCAAGTATTTACGACAGTAGATTAAAACAATATCATACATACATTTTTAAATCGTAAGCAAACATTCGATGATAATAAAGAATCAACAAGTACACAGACGAACGAGCATGGTTCCGAAAATTACATCAAGACGATATTCTCAAAAATACTTAAATTTTGGATTTACCTTTACTGAAGTAAGTGATGTGTGTGGGAAAAAAAGCCCCACCTCGATATGTGTTAAAACCAACAAATCTGTAGAACTACATCTGAAAATTATTTTTAAAACATATAAAATCATTTGGCTATGTTGGCAAAGTATTTTAAAAATTATTTTCTGGATGAGGACAGCTTGGTAGCAAGTTACGAGTGGATTAGGGATCTATTTCAAGATACTCCAGAAGGACTCTCATTTTCCGAAGAAAAAATCATAGATTTCGCATCCAGTGAAAAATTAAAAGGCAATTTTGTAATAAATCGCTCTTTTTGAATTTTGGGTAGAGGTTGATGAGGAATTATCTGTACTGAAAACAAAAGCACTTCGTATACTATTACCATTTTCAACATCCTATCTTTGTTAAACCGGATTTTCTGCGGTGGATGCTTTGAAGACAAAATATAGATCTCAGCTAAATATAGAAAAAATACTCTAAGTGTTAATTTCTGATATTAAACCTTCTTTTGAAAAACTTTCCTCTACAAGACAAGCCCGTGGAAGTCCCTAATAATTATTAAACTTGTTCTTAGTTTAGTAATAAGATTGATTGATTGAATATTAACGTCGCACTGTTCAGCTGCACGAGGGATTTTCACGACGGACCACGTAATTTTGAACCATGGTCAAGAGACGTGGACGACACCTGAGCTGGCACCCCTCTCTCCTAACTACCACACCACACCAACGGGAGAACGTTTCAGCTCTCGACAGATTTCACGTGCATCGCTGCCTACATGGCGGGTCATTAGTGGTACTGGGCTCGAACTCGTGACAAGGCATGCCACAATCTGGTACCTATACCACTCGGCTACCGCGGCCAAATTTAGTAATAAGAAATTGTTTATAAAATACCTTCTTCAGTACTGATACATTAAACGTATACTGGCTGAAACACCGGCTCTTCGCACGAGTTCATTTTTTAAAAAAATAAAACATTATTCTTGATGAAATAGCTGAACTGCAAGGAGAGTAAAACTGCGTGCACGACATTGTATGCAAAAATGTAAAATGATTTTTTTTTAGATAAATGCTATAGATGTAAATAACTGTTTAAAAGAACTGTAATTTTGAACCTCACAGAATTAGCATTTAGAATTAATGTTAAATAATGAAAAAGAATATAAAATTCCGATGAAGAATAATTGTGTTACGTTTTAACATTTAAAGCGAGAAGACTTCAAAATGTTTTAACCCGGGAGCAGGCGCGTACTCGATACTAACGCTAATTGTAGTGCGGGGGGACTCAGTCACCCCACTCATTTGTTTATAATTATTTTTACTGTACACGATACAAATCGGAATTCTAGTGAATATAATTTAATTTATAGAAAGGATACTTGCCTTCTTTCAAGGACTATTCAATTCTTTGATGATTTGAGAAAAAATCCAATAAAACTGAACTAAAATGATTCAAAAGTACAAGACCATAATAAAGGACGCAAATCAGACACTTTTCAATTATCCTACAGAAATGTTAAACCAATCAATTATTTTCCAAATATCGTAAAACTCTATTATTTGCAATTTCCCTAAGCGAAAAGCAAACGCATAAAAGATGGGACGGAACTAATATTGAATAACCATACCATAAGATTGAAGGTCAATCAAATGATTAGCAAACGTACTATGCAACCTGGCTGAAAAGTGAATCATGTCTTCCTTTTCTTTTTCTACAACTAATGTACAGTATTTCAATAATAATTACAGTGATGAATTGTTTATCTTCTTAGAATTTTTCTTAGGGTCTGGTTTCCTTCTTTCTTTTAACGAGTAATATTTTATGTTAAAACGTAATAAAAAAATCTCTCATTGAGGAAATACAGCAAATTAAACAAATTGTTTTTTTTTTCTTTAATTTGGTTTTGGGATCAAAGATAGCTATTTGATGACGGAAAAAAGCCAGATAATAAACATAAATTATGTCAGTGTTGTTGTGTGTATACTTTTAATTACGGAAGAAAGCATTTTGTTTTACTTCTCTTTCCGGTTATTTTTTTAAAAAAATCTTTAAATTTTCGATATGCTCGCGCCCCCTTGTAGGGTCATCGTGCCCCCCAGGGGGTGCGCCCCACACTTTGAGAAACACTGGCATAGTGCAATGAGGAATTTATTAAAAAAGTAATTTACTATAGTAAAATCAAATGTAACTGTTTGATAAAATATATATCTATTTTAATGTAAAGGACATTTCTACTTTCAAAAAGGATTTATTTCAAAATAAGAATAGGTACCAGGCAAATACATTGTAGATATTATATTGTGACGGTGCTTTATCACGCCTTCTATTAAAAAACCTCTTGGGAAATCTTTGGGGCCAGAATGGCAATTCTTTCCAACCAACCAAGAAGAAAAAGTGATTATGCAGATTAGGAAGTGTATATATTGGAGCTTTAGTATTCGCGAGGAGTTTTAAGAGAACGTTCCCATAGTTCTAATAAGGAGGTCTAATATTACTAGTGAAGTTCCAGGAGAGTTCTGAGTGAAGTGTGAAACTAGAAGATTATCCAGTTTCAGGATCAAGTGGGATCAATGATCATATTGACGATATAAGGACTGTGGCTGTGTGCCTTAGAATAGCGGTAAGAAAGTTTAGATTAAGCTTTAAGACTAGAGCGGATTCTAGTAAGTTAGGAAATCATCTATAGGAAGGAAGGAAGGAAGGTTCGTTCTGGGTACCTTCCGTTCCGAACGAATGCGAGTACCTTACCGATAAACGCCAAGACGATCGTCTTCGCGCGATGTTGGTACTTGTTCATATAGATATCACACCGCCACAAACTCCCCTGCCAGTGTTTCGGTGAATAGGCGAGCGAACGACACCATATTCGTGGCGAGCATGTAAGCAGTTACGTCACTTGATGGGTTGCGTCATTCGCGCGTGACGGCTTGAGAATTGCGTCATTTGTGTGAGAGGGCTTGAGAATTGCGTCATTCGTGTGACAGTTTGGTTGCTTTTGCGGTGGATAGATGGTACCACGACTGCGGCGCGTGAAGGGCGCGTTTCGTACCATGGCCAGGGTCACCAATGGAGGAATGACGGTTCATTCTGGGTAACTTCCGTTCCGAACGAATGCGAGTACTTTACCGATAACGCCAAGACGATCGTCTTCCCGTGATGTTGGTACTAGTTCATATAAATTTCACACCGCCACATATAAATATAGATTAGGTGGTTTATTGTGTTCTTTGTTAGTATTCTATGTCATATCACTCCTGATCATAAGCCTCCTAGACTAGTGTTGTTTGACTGAATATAAATTGGAATAATAATAAACTATTTTTAATATGGAAGCATTTGGTGGTCAATATTTTATCCCCTCAAACCTAGGTCGCGTGGATGAAGAGTTGATACGTGGGGTATCACAATTATATATGTACACTGGTGTCCAAAAGTTAAGCCTAAATCGTAAAATGCGAAAAACATGGAGTAAATATTCGTAAAATTATTCGAAATTTCTAGCGGATATTAATTGGGTGATGAAGAAACATTGGGTTCATGCAAAATTTTTCATTCGACTACGTCCTGCGCGAAACACCGGCCCGGCTCATGTCGGAACGCGGAGAAACCGATTCATGCAGCATAGGCAGTTCAGACAAGTTTCATGCAACTGCTGTGCGAAGGAACATTGTTAACCATCAAACAAGGTGAATGTTGGCACAAAGACGCCAATTGGACATGTTTATGAAAGGAAGACTCGTTGGAATGCTGGAATCCTCACGATCGCAAACTGAAGTTTCTCGAATTCTGAATGTGGACCAGTCTATGATCTCAAGACTGTGGCAGAGGTTTCAAGTAACGGGAGATGTTACCCGACAACCAGTATCAGGTCGACGAAGAGTCATAACCCCTCACCAAGACCGATATCTGATAATAAGTGCGCGACGTCAGAGGGGCAGTACTACCAGAGCACTGAGTTTGGCGCTCACAGTTGCCACAGGAATACGAATTTAGAGATAAACTGTTTACAGGAGGCTCAATCATGCTGGCCTGTATGCCAGAAGACCAGCAGTTTGTATTCCTCTCACGTCTGTGCATAAACACCTTCGTTTGAACTGGAGTTTGAAACATCAACATTGGAGTGTGGGAGAGTGGGCCAATGAGATGTTTAGTGACGAGTCCCGGTTTAGTCTGAGTAGTGATTCTTGGCGGGTAACGATATAGAGAGATCGTGGAACACGTTTTGAACCAAGAAACATAACGGAAAGACATCATTTTCCATCAAGGGGAGTAATGGTATGGGCAGGCATCATGATTGGCGGCCGCACTGATCTCCATTTCTTTGACACGGGGTCTGTGACTGCTCAAAGATACAGGGACGAAGTTCTTGAGCTTTATGTTTGCTTGTTACGAGGTGCTGTAGGTCCTGACTTCATATTCATGGATGATAATGCTCCATGTCACCGAGCAGTGCTGATTGACGACTTCCTTGAAATGGAAAACATTCACCGCAAGTCGTGGTCTGTTAACTCCCTTGATTTAAATCCTATCGAGCATGTATGGGATATGCTCGGGAGACAAATTGCTGCCCTTTCGCACCCACCAAGCTCCGTTACAGAACTGAAGAGAGCTAGCTCTCCAAGAAGCTTGGAACTGTTTGAGCCCAAAACTCATTCATCATCTCAGAGCAAGCATGGTAAATCGCTGTGCAGCGTGATTGGCTATCAGAGGTGACCACACGCCTTATTAAACTGCAGCATCAGTATTTTATTTAATGTTTTCTTTTATTTTTTTCTTTAAAGTGTGAATCCTATTTATGCTCAGGTTCAGTGGCGCACACAGGAATTTTCAAGGAGGGTGGGGGGTCTGGAGTCGAAAGTTCACCATTCTTGTATCATGCACCGTTTGATTTTGTCGATTTTTGGGAGCAAAACACAGTAAAAAACTAGTTTTTGAATAAATAATTGACATTTATTAATAAAATTAGTCATTAATGACAAGTAATTAATTAAATTTTACGTACTATAGAATTACAATCAATCGGGGAAAAAAGCAAGGGCTTTGGGGGTCCTGGGGTCCGTGTCCGGACCCCAGGACCCCTCCCCTTGTGTGCATCACTGCCCAGGTTTCTTTCAAACTGCTACTTTGGATAATAAAATTGATTATTATCATTCTTTTGATTTGCTTTCTTATTTTATTACCATTTTACACTCGCATACCACGTTTCCCGCCATTCGGATTTACAGCTCCTCCTTTATTCACATAATTATCAATTATGCTAAACTTTTGGACACCAGTGTATATGTGTGTGTGTGTGTAATTTCACCTCAAATAAATTTCAAACTGAAAAAAACTTTAAAAACCTGATATTTAACATTTTTAAAAAAAGAGTCGGTGGACCCCCGTATGTTGGACATCCTTGTTTCAGATTAAAGAATATGTTTAGTTACAATAAAGACCCACGGAAACTTCAATTACAAGAGCCCACGATTCTCCAGACTAAGTTACTCCTCTTTTTTTCGCCTGTAATGTTCTTATATTAGACTTTAACTTAAAAATTAAAGTAAGGAATTCAGCAATTTTTTTTTGTTTTGTTTTGTTGCTTTTGTTACAACTTGTAAACTCCCTACGGATTGTCTTTGATTAATTTTCGAGATATCTCTCCGACTCGCCGAGAAATCAGACTAAGAACTCAATCGTTCTTTTATTTCGTCTGGAAACGTAATTAAATCCCTTAGCCGCTCCCCGAAGTAGAGTAACAAAAAGCAGCTTTCTCTTGAGGAAACTATAATATACTTAAATATAACAAAGGGAAATAAAATTCAGTTTGCAATCATCATTAAATCTAAATCAGGATCAAGACTGGATGCATTGGTACCAAAATCATCAAAAATAGCCCGTGAATGTGAAATTGATAAAAAAAATCAATCCAGAGCAAGCAAGTGACCACTTATGAGGCGTGTGTGTAAATTTTTGATTAAATGTTTAAGGAATTTATATAAATATGAAGTGGATTGTCATTCGATTCTTCTTTCAGAAAAAATGCTTGATTCCCAAAATATAAAAATGAAATGTAAATTTATTACTTTAAAAAATCTCAGATTAAATATATTTTTTATTAATGAATAATAAGGGCACAAGGCTAAAGAAAGTTTAACTGAGCCTTAGACCTTGAAGGTTTTTCAGGTAAGATATTCCAAAACATGTTTGATTCACAATAACTCTTATATATAAAAAAGTAAAGGTTTTTACGTTTTTTAATTTATGCTTGACTCTAACATATTATGTTAACAATGAACGAATAAGCAAAAGAAAAGAAACATCAATCAAATACAAAAAAAAAATGTCCTTTAAATACCTAAATTAGAATGAGTATATTTAGTTATTTAACATTTCAGGGATAGCAGGATATTTATTTACACAATTCCAGATAATAATAAAAGCAGGTGAAAATACTTTAAATGCTCTGTTTAAAATAAAATCAATTCTTTAAGCTGTCTTCTCTAATGTTTCAAAAAAAGGGTTTGAGTTTTTTTTTTTTTCATAATCTTCATGCAATTATAATATTTGAGCAGATTGCATTCAAGAAATAATCTAAATTTAAACATGAACTCACACATAAACTTGAACAAGGATAGATAAAAAATAAAACTATTTCCTGAAATCTTAAAACATAAACACACAAACTAAGTAAGCACTTTAACTCTAAATTAGACACCTAGACGTAACTAGAAATTCGTTTTAAAGCCATTTAAACTCAGCTTTTACTTTGAAAATATTTTAACCCAAATCTCTTTCATGAAAACTATATATAAAACATTAAAGTGGATTTTTCAATTCGTACTATTTTATTTACACCAAACGATTTGACTTTATAATTTCTTAATATATAATTTTTTTTCTCTTCGTGAAACAGTTGTTTTCTCTACAAATTATAAATAAATAACATTTGTTTAAAAACAAGTGGGTAAATTTCAGCTCAATTAACTGCTTAAAAGATTTTTTAACATTGTTATTTGTTGTAAATAACTTCAGAAATCAGCGGTAAAGTAGTTTATTTATGAAACATTCCTTTTTTTCGCTGCTTGTTTACGAAGAAGTCATCGCACACGATAATACAGTATATTAATATCTAAGATATATCATAAGCAACAGTTTGGCTTGTTTTTATTTAGAAAGATTTAAATATAAAAGACTGTGTAATATAATTAAATTGCTTAAGATTTTTTAAAATTTTACCACTAATAATATTTAACGCCCTAAAAATGTTTGATTTAATATAAATTTAAGCTTTAAAAATTCTACTTTGAAAAGTTGTTAAATGGAAATTATTGTATAAAATATTAGAATCATGTTAGTAATTGTTATTAAATAAAAGAAACTGGAAAATTTAAAAATTAGTTCGTTGAAAAAAAAAGTTAAATATATAAAAAATACTCCATCATCTTCCGAATAAGTAGTATTTGAATGAAAATTAAATAAACACACACACTTTCGCATCATTTTAGAGAAATATTCCTCAATTATATCGTTTAGGTCTTTTATTTTTAAATAATTTTGCTAAAACTTCAATGAATTTAATTTTTATTACTTTTTCGCAATCTGAAAATATTCTAAGCTATTTTTGCTTTATATGATTTTGCCTCTGAATATATTCGATTTTTTGCTAATAAAATACTTTCATATACAAAACATACTTTTGTACTTACGTATTGTCCTCATGCCAGCAATCTATTGCCAAAGATTACTTAGACGCCAGGAATTAATCGCCAAAAATGTTACGTATTGTGATATAATCTATTTCATTTTGAATATATGTTACCGTTAAAGTGTGAAATCCGTTATTTCATAGAATAACTAAAGTGTATAAAATTATTGAATTCTCCGATTTAACTAGATATTCTGTAGAATAACGATTACTGGATCGTTAAAGTATGAAATACAACACTCGAAAATTCTCTGAACTGATTCTAGCTGCTTTTAATCAGCTTTGCTCAATGGCGTGTGTGTGCTTCATTCCATTGCTTTTAAACGTAGAATTTAGGCTGTGTATATATATGCTATCATTTTATATTTTGAATTATTAATAAATATTTTTGCAACCTGTTTTCAAGCACTGCCTTCTGCACGAATGGAAGACTAACCTGTAAACAAGAAAGATTCAAAGCGAAAGATTTGAATCTTTATTAAGTAAGCGTGGGACAAAGGAAAAAATTAATGTACTTACTCTTGAAAAATTATTAACTTTGATAGTAGAAATAAAAAGTGCTAAGATAGCACAGAAAAAAGTACCACATGACTATTGGTAAAGTGATCAATCGTCCTCCCTTAGGGAGGACAGTCCTCCTTTATAGACTCTGTCCTTCCTCGAAAAGTTTCCACCTTTTTGACCTCTTCTTCAATATTTTGAAACTTATCTGTTAATCTCTGTATTCAGAGATGAACTAAGCATGTTTCCAAAATGTCAAAGAATGATCTGAAACAAATATAGGAAATAACTGTTTTCAATGGTATTTTTTTACTTGGTTTCAAGTAAAGTGGGCAGATATACAACATTACGTTGAATTTTTATCGAAATGAATGCCTGATATTAAAATCGATGACAATGGTTTGTTTGATGAAATTGGAAGATTGAATGTACATTTAAATTATAATAAATTAGAATAATTAGAAAATCAACATGCTGAGAAATTGGTAAAATATGGGTGAAATTACTTAAACCATTTCAAAAATGAACACATTCCGTATGAAAATGTAATTGTTCTTGTTGAATTTACGCTGTGCTGCCCTGGAACTAATGCACCAGTTGAAAGAGTTTGTGTTGAATCCGAGAACTTTCAATTTAGAATTCGTGATGAATGCACAGTTTTTGTAGCTGAACTTTTATGTTTAAATTTCGCCGTTAAATGGATCACTGAGCAAAATAGTGTCATCTCAGAATACCTCATCTGTACTGACTCTCTTTCCTCCTTGGATTCTCTTAAAAATGTATTTCTTCATCTAACAATATAATCGTCCAGATCCAGAAGCAACTTAAAAGCCTAAGAGATAAAAACATCTCAATAGATTTTGCATTTGTTCGCGGACACACGGGCGTTCTTGGAAATGAGCGAGCCGATTGGCTTGCAAAAGCTGCAACCAAGCGCAAAATTGACATTGACGTTAATATTCCTAAATCGTTTTACAAGAAGATCACGAATGAAAGAATGATGAAGTCTTGGAACCAAGAATATCTCATTTCTAATAAGGGGAGCATAACAAAGAAATTTTTCCCACCATTAATAAGAGACTATCATGTCATCATTTTTACACTAACTACAAATTAACCCAACAAAGCAAATTAATCTCACTGGTCACGGTAATTTCAAAAGCTACCTGAACAAATTTAATTTAGCTCCTTCATCTTTCTGCGACTGTAATATTGGTGGCGAGGAAAATGTAGAACATGTAATCCTTCTGTGTTCCAAGTATGTCAGAGAGAGAGAAAGATCATAAGACTGGCGTTCAAGAGACTCAACATTAATTGGCCACCGAATATTTTCACCAATTTCTTTCCACCAGAAGTGCTTTCAATAATTTCTGTAAATTTGTTGTAACTGTTTGTAATCCTTCTTAACTTCTTCCTTTTTTTTAAATTGTTTATTTCCCTTGAATGTGTGTTTAATACTTACTTCTGTAAGCCCCGTGTGATACTTTGTGGTGCACGGGGATTTTATAATTGTTTTCAAAAAAAAAAAAAAAAAGAGTTTTTTCAGTTGGTAATGATTTTTGTGGAGTGACTAGTGAGAAATCAAAATTGAATGTTAATATTTTAGCTTGGCGTAAAATTCAGTATGAAGGATATTTTTTTGTCCGAACTTTCCGATGTATTAGAAAATGATATGTTGACAAAAAAAAAAATTCATTCAATGGAAAAATACTCTTTTAAGATAATAATTAAAAAGAATGTAAGCGTAGTTAGCGTATTTTTGCTTGAATTAATGAAACGTTTCATAAATATAAGTTTTAATTTTTTGTTCAATTTTTCGTTCTCATTTCCAATGTAAAAAAAAAAAGTCACCTTATTAAAACTGAAAATTTCATTTGCATGTAATAACTTTATTTTCCAACACTTTTTAAACTTTTATTATAACAAAATAATATTAAAACGTTTTATCTTTATATAAATACTTCCTACTGGAATTATGAATATTCTATTGTTTACTATCTCGGATACCAAGAGATAATATATGCACGCACAATATCTTGCAAAACGAAATAGTGTTCTAATGGAAAATGTGCCTTCTTTGATTTGTTGATAAAAGACCCGTAATGAAGGGGAGAAAACAGCTTAACAACATATCAGCATATTCGATGCCAAAAATTATAATTTAAGAGAGAAAAGTTTCTAAATTATAGGTTCCAAATTCATGCAAAATACACGGAATTTCTCACACAGCTATAAACATTTTAATACCATTCAGAACGTTGTATTTAACCATTTATCTACCAACGGTACTTATAAGTACCACTCACTTTAAACTTACATAGAATACCATTTTTGCGAATATTTTAACGATACTTAGAGGAATATTCTTTGAAATCTACTCTTTCAAGATATATGGCAGCACGGGTTATGTGATGAGTATTTTAGCGGGGAGGGCGAATAGTTTTATAGCAGAAATTGCGTTCTCAGCTGACGGCGTTTTGAGCGGATTGCGAAGATTATCATTTTTGTCCCGAACTTTCCGATGTATTAGATAATGATATTTTGACAAAAAAAATCATTCAATGGGAAAATATTCTCTTTTAAGATAATAATTTAAAAGAATGTAAGCGTAATTAGCGTATTTTTGTTTGAATTAATAGAACGTTTCACATATTGAAGTTGCAATTTTTTCTTGAATTTTTTTGTCCTCTTTTTTATTGTAAAAAAAATGGTCACCTTACTATTGGTTACTCCTGCGTTATGATATTCTTGAAGTTCAAGGAGTAGAAGTGTTAATTATGCAAAACTAAACTTAAACTTAAAAACACTTTAAAAAAACAGTAACAAATGCAAAACTTACTTTTTTTCTCCTTTCTGTTTAACTAATGTTAGCAATATGAGCAATAATAAGTCATATCATCTAAAATTTTCCTTATTATTTATCAATTAATCATTCGCAATAGGCATAAAATGTATTTTTCCAAAAAAATTTAGCTATTTATGATAAATTAATTTATAAAATAACTTTGAAATAGTTGATTGTTCTCTTTAACGGTCTACAATTAGTTATTTCATAGAATAACTAGGTAAAGTGTGAAATTTTTCATAGTTATTTCATGAATTACCCAGTTGTTCTATTAAATAATTGAATTACATATTTTAATGGTAACGTATGCTTCGACTTTTAAAGAGGTGATCTTGCTTATTTTAATTTTTAATTTAAATGAAAAAGAATACTCGAAGCTTCATTTCATGATCTTTGCGTATAAAATTCACGTGTGCATTTATTAATTTATTTTATTTATTTACTTTTATCCTGTGCTAATCTAATTCGATTTCCAGAAAATTCATTTTCATGTTTAGTTAATACAATCTATGAGATAACTCCGTAACATATTTCCATAATAAACCACGTTCACTGCAGATTTAATGCTAATTTAACACGACTTCTTCAGGTAGACATCATAATTAATTAAAAGTAACTCGTAATTAATTTATTTTTCAACAGAACAACTGCAACATTTTCAGAGAAAAACTCCGAGAATACTTAAACCACCACCCTACAAAGACCATCAAACAAAAGGCCTTGTCAAGAGAGAGAGCTTTATTTTTTCTAAAATCCCAACATCAAACTGCACCAAGCTGCACGAACGGTAATGCAACCACCTGTTCCTAACTGTCAACAATTCTGGTAATCTGTCAACACGCGTCAGATGTCATTTTTCCACGCGCGCAAACTGAGCTTACTTTCCGTGAATTCTGTTCTTGAATAATGGCTTCCATGGAACACAATCGGCGTCTTTTTTTTCCCCACCCTCAACTTTGTTAGTTTTAGAACACTCACAGAAGCGGTTCCTTTTGACGTTTCACCCTGGCTTGCCTTTTTCTGCAAGTCTGTAAACACACGTATACTACTCGAAGGCGGTGTTCTTTGAAATAGAATTCAAAAGAGTTTTGTGTTTTTGTTCTTAATTTGTTATGTCTAGGTTCAATGCTTTAAAAAAAGTTATATTTCAGTACTTTGAGAAATAATGATTTTGCACGTTTCGAAATGGTGTTTATTTTTTACGCAGACGATTTTAATAAAAGAATAATAAAATGCATTATCCAAAGCGCGTGCAGAGTAAAAGTTTGGGAATTCAGTGGCCTTTTTAAAGTTCCGGTGACACAAATAAGATCTTTTTTTTTTGTAATTATTTGAAAGGAATCGGCGCTTTTGTAACTTGTATCACCAATAACTGTTTTAATATTTATTATTTGATACATAAGAAACACAAAAGTATCTGCTCTACTTAAGAAAACATTTTTTAAAAAAAAATCACTATATTTACTTATTAGAAAAACTCGATTTATATTTTAAGAATAAGTATATCGATCATTTTAAATCTCCTTCTAATTATATTAAAGATATCTATATCAATATATTTTTTTTAATTTAATGAAAAAAATTTAAAAATCTATTTAAATTTTAAAAGTTAAATGTACACTGTGTTACAATTAAAATTTGGGATTGTAAAGTTAATTTAAGAAAACAACTACACTAAGAAGTTTTCCTTTAAGAATAGGGAAGAAGTTACCCACTCTTTAAGAAATTACCTATTTTTCACGATTGTGAAACAAAAAAACGGTATTTGAGCATTTTCAGATAACAACCCAAACTTATCAATTAAGAATCAAAAGCCCTTTATTAGGACACCAATGGAACTTTTCAGAAACCAGTAAAACAATTTTTAGAAATGCTTGTATAACTCCATGAAGAAATTGTAAATGACTACTTACAATTTTTAAATGTTTAAAAGGAAAATTGGAATATTACTTCAAAGGTGGCTCACACTCAATTGAGAACACACTTTATTTTACTTGATTAATTTAGTTTTCAATATCAATAATAAATTACCAAAAAGGGAAAATGCTTTTATATTTAAACATAAAAAATGGTTTTTTATTTGAAGTATAAACAAAGAACAATTAATGAAAAACTTCCATACTGAATAACACTTTAAATAAACATGCAGGTTATTACCTCAAAAAATTAATAATGTATTAATGAAATTTTTGTGATATCTCGCATACAAAGAAAGGGCCAGTATTTAGTTGTACGTCCTTTGGCTTTTATATAATGGCCTCTAACCATTGTGATACCGATTCGACATTTTTGGTGGTATTTGAAGATATTTTACGCCCCTTTTTCTTGCAGCCCTTGTTTTAAATGGACTTTGTTTCTAATTTTGTGTTTATGGGCACCATTGTTTCGAGTGTGGCAAAAAGATTTTCAATGACATTACTGCAGGGAAATTGTGGTACTGTATGAAACTGCTCCTTACAATAAAAAAGACACTACATTTTGACGTTACATACAATGTATTTGGGATAGTTGTCCGGCTGGAAAAGGAAATTGTGTTAACTACAGTGAAAATCATTTAAAATGAAACTGAGGGGACCAGTGGCGCACACAAGGGGAGAACCAGAACCCCCTCAAGACCCTTGATTTTTTTCTCCGATTGACTATAATTCTTATATTGTACGTAAAATTTAAGTATGTGTTGTTAATGATTGATTTTATTAATGAATGCTATTTATTTATTCGATAATTAGTTTTTTACTGTGTTTTGTTCCCGCAAATCGCCAAAATCAAAGGAGCATGATACAAGACTGGTGAACTTTCGACCCCGGAACCACCTCCCCCTTGAAAAATTCCTGTGTGCGCTACTGAAAGGGGCTGACATATTTTTTCGTGTTAACATTTTGTGAGTACAAGTTTTTTCCATGGATATTTTTTTTGATCACGTACTTAATAAAAATCTATGCAACAAAAACACTCACAACAACTTCATGAAATTCAATACAAAAATTTCAAGTCTTTTGAAAAACCAAACATTTACCTTTTTGGAAAATAATCTGACATTTTTCTTTGCAATGTCTTTTTTGGCATCAGATTGTTAAAAAGTTGTTCGATATCGTCCATTTTATTATACATTTCACCGTTGGAATGTGCGTCTAAGTAACTCTGCGCATACTTTTCATAACGTTCTTCATTATGGGTGACGTGGGAACACGAGTTGTATTAATCATTTCATGTTTGTCAACGGAATCTGCCTCAGTTTTCTTAGCTTTTAATACACTCAAAAAGGGATTTATCCACCATAATTGTAGGGTGAACAACCGTCCTCCTTTAGGGAGGACAGTCCTCCAATTATAGGTTCTGTCCTTTCTCGAAAAGTGTCCTCCTTTTCAATATTTACAAATGATCTGTTAATCTCTGTATTCAGAGATGAACCAAACATGTTGCAAAAATGTCGAAGAATGGTCCGAAATAAATATCACAGGAAATAACAGTTTTCAAAGGTATTTTTTGACTTCCTCGCGAGTAAACTGGGCAGATATAGAAAATTACGTTGAGGTTTTATCGAAAGAAATTCCTGATATTAAAATCGAAGACAATTGTCTGTTTGAAGTATAAAGAAAACTGAATGTATATTTAAAATCTAATAAATTTGAACAATTGGAAAATCAAGATGCTGAGAAATTGGAAAAATATGGGTGAAACTACTTAAACCATGTCAAAAATGAACACATTCTATATGAAAATATAATTATTCTTTTTGAATTTACGTTTTGCTGCCCCAGTACTAGTGCAGCAGTTGAAAGAGTTTTTTTTCAGTTGGTAATGATTTTTGTGAAGGGACTAGTGCGAAATCAAAATTGAATGTTAATATTTTAGCTACAGTGCTTACCGTAAAATTCAATATGAACGATATTTTTTGCCCGAACTTTCCGATATGTTAGAAAATATGTTGACAAAAAAAAAAAATTCATTCAATGGAAAAATACTTGTTTAAGATAATAATTAAAAAGAATGTAAGCATAATTAACGTATTTTTGTTTGAATTAATAAAATGTTCATATATTGAAGTTGTAATTTTTTCTTAAATTTTTCTTCCTCCTTTTCATTGTAAAAAAAAATGATTACCTTATTACTGCAATGAATTCTTCCGATGATATAATAGGACATTCCAATAATGCAAAAACTTTCGCAAACATTTCATTAAGTGAAAGGAAATCTTTTCGTATTCAGTGATTATTAATTCGTGTTAAGAGAGAAACTAAATGCGCTAAATACATTGTAATTTGTTTAGACCGCGTTGTATTAGTTGGTGTTAACCGATATTTGTTATTAAGCGTTTTCGCGTTAAACGTATTTCATTGTATGTGGATGTTAGAAAGTGAAAAAAGATTGCGTCTTGCAAGGCTAGAAATAGTGTTAGAGTGGATGATAAAAGCATAGTATAAAATTGAGAACTTAATATTATTCAGAAATAATTTTAAAAATGCAGTACATCTAACAATTTAGATGAAATGAATAAGGATTATATCTATTTCCGAACCAGAGGAACAATGATAGGGAAAATGAAGCATAGAACTCAACGATACGCTTGAAGGTATACTGGAAAACGAATATGAAGAAGTTCTCATATCATCTAATAATAAGAGTTCTTAAAGTATTCCCTTTCCTTTAAACAAATAGTATGTTGATAAATATGGAATCTGTTTGCTCACCTTTTCTTTTTTTTAAGGTATCCGACTACATTCGGAACCGTGATTGTGCAAAAGTGTATAAATGGATAACATTTATGATATTTAGTGTCACTTAGATTAGAAAACGTACATAAAATTGTTTTAGGAATATTATCACAATAAAAAATTATTTAAGTATAATATTTTGACAAAAAATGAGATAGAATGACCAATTTTCAAAACATTCTAATTTTATGAAAAATGCTTCTATTATAATAATATATTTGCCCGTATATAGCTCAGACCTCTGCACAGAGGCTGAACTAGAATTTCTGAAACATATAACTTAGAAGTGATTTATACATATTTTACGACAACAGAGGAGAGAAATTTTAAGAAAAAACGCCGATAATTATTTCAATGGGTGGTAACTATGAAAATAACGTGAATTTTTCAAAAATCTTAGTTCAGACTCTCTGGAGAAGTTTTTACTTTATCTAAGCAAACTATTTTTATTATTATAGAAGGTTTTTTTATAAAAGGAGAACGTTTTGAAAAAAGGCTATTCTAAGTTAATTCTTTGCCAAAATATTGTATTTAAATCATTTTTATTTCACCATAATGTCCTTAAAACAATTTTATTCGTGTATTCTAATCTAAGGGACACCGAATATCATGAAAATTATCCATTTATGTGCTTTTTTAAAATCACGGTTCAGAACGCAGTCGGATACTTTAAAGGTATCATTTTTATATCCAGCGTATAATATGCGCTGGTTCAATTCTGTTTTGTTTGTGTGTGTGTGAGTTAAAAATGCACGTTACACGGCGGAATGTACGGTAATTATACTTAACATATAAATAGAAGTAAGAAATTCAATTATGCATGGTAAAAATATATAGTTACCTATAATGCTGAAACATCGACTATATATAAAATTTTTGAAAAATCGAAAGTAAGACATTTTTGTTCAATGTTTCATCGTATCACCGAACAGTAAAACATTAGATAAGAGTACAATACATTTAGAAATTAAAATTAATATGCAATGCACAGCAACAATTTGCATAGAAAAATTGCAAGTATCATAAGAATTTGAGAAAGGAGAAAAGTGCGAAATATATTTTAGCATAAATTCCTAAATCAAAAAGAAATAAATATAATTAGAAATAACAACATGAATTCTCGAAACCCACACGAAAAGTTAAGTATTATGTGTGTTCTTTTTTTTTCCTTCGAGAAAATTCTTCTTTTTCGAATGATAACTATTTTCTCACGAGCATGAGTAATTTTAGTTAAGTTTCCATAATATACAAGGGCCATAGAATACGTGCATAATAAACCTCCATTCTGCTTGGTTTTTAAAAACTGTTATTATTTAATATGCAAAGTAACTGAAAAATAAAGGATGGTTAGAATAATAAAATATGGAAGATTATTTTTCCTCTTAATACTGCACAATACGAAATCACAAGTCAAAAATGTATTTAATGTGAAGGAATAACAGGGACTCTCTCTCTCTCATGAAATAAGCAATATTTGTTTAGATAATTATCTACGTCAGTAAATAAGATAACTATATTTTCCAACCAAATTTAAAAACAAAATAATAGTCCATGATACACATATCGTGAAATATGTATCAAAAATCATTTTGTTATAGTTAGTTTAAAAAAACCCATCTAATATGTGAAATAACTGCTTCAAATTAAATAATAAAATAAAAATAAGTTGGAAGAAGATAACTTTTTGGAGATGCAGGCTAGTAAAAATAACGAAGAAAGTGAGTGCGAATAGGGAATTTATGCGTATTAAGTGAGAGAGAAAATTAGCAAGGAATATCAGCTTATTTAAAATTTTTTAAAGAAGACTTTATTAAATATTAAATTACCACTGTCGTCAAGGTGTCATGGTAGCGAAAGTCATAGGCGGTGCTTTTTCTACCGTGTATAACCAACACCTCCTAGAAATACAAGGCCTCGGCACTTATTTGTGACGTCACTACTAGTAGGGAAACGTTCGCTATCGTATACGTCGCTACGGAACATTCATCTGATGCATTTTTAAGTACTCTCAAAATTTTTAGTTATTAAATCAAACATACAAATAGCAAATTAATTAAAAAGTGTTAGTAAATTAATCATTAAATTGTGTTTCTACTTTTTAAATAACAATTATGTCATAATCAATGTACTTTATTTACTTCGAACCTATTTCAATAAACATAAACTTTTAATGCAATAAATTATAAGTACTCTATCTAGGAGGTGTTGGTATAGCAGGGGTGGCAAACCTTTATTTTTATCAGAGTGCCACTATCTGATAAAAAACAAGAACGTGAAAATCCACGCGATAGAAGTAAAACTCCTTTGGCGACGTTGGCCATTAATGCAGGAATAGATCTAATTATATTAAACTGGTGGGGGAACTTTTACTTTAATTAAATAAAGTTCGAATTTTATTTATTGTATGAAAATAACATTTTTGTTCGATTTTCTGCATCATCATTTTCCAAGAAGGGCACTATAGGTGTGTGGTAACTGAAGTAGGATATAAAAATCCTCAATTGTAGTCCATTGCATCAATCGTGGTTCTGTATCTTGTTGTTTCTTCTCTAGAATCAGTATTCATTGTCAAATTCAGTGTCCGTTTCAAGAATTCAATGGGTAGATTTTCTTCTTTTGAAGCAAAATTAACATTAAAATCTCCAATTAAGATAATCAGCTTTCGGTTGGACCCTCGGATCCAACGATTGCAGTGGCCTCTGGTGTGTACTGCACTAAGACTTTATGGATGAAAGTGATAATAGCTGCGACAGGACTACCTGGTGATATATAGACTTTTGACAGAACTTGCTGCTAGTTCACTTTTTTTTCTTTCACGAAACTGTTTTCCTCTTTTTGCATTTGTTCTAGGCTTTCTGACTAGAATTAATTATAATTCAACGGAAATGAAAATTAATAATATAAACTTAATTCATCACTCCCAAAAGTCACTGTGTTAGTTTACAAGACGCTATCCGTCGTGATTCTGGAGTAAAAGTTAGTGGCATATACACAATGCTCCAGATACTCCCGTGACGGGAAGTGCCATATAATGGTAATATTTTGGGTGCGATTATTCGTTAAAAACTACACGTTTATTTTATAAAAAACCACGAAATACCCCACGCGAGTTCTTTACGAGTAGCAAGGGTACCCACATAATGTCTCCATTAACTAAGCGCCTTTAGTCCAAAGCAGCAAGAGACCCCATTCCATACCTCTGATGCAATTTCCCCTTGGCTATCCTCCAACTTTATCACGGATATGACGCAAGTCTCGTGGTGTTCCCCACTCACTATCTCCTATGAGAAATACCGGCTTAAAGGGATTTATACAACACTGCATTTGGTGAGAGGTTATAGAAAAATCGAAACAAATGAGTTTATAGTCTAGCACCAAGGCTATCCAGGATTTCCCAGTTATTCTGGGTTATAAAGAATCCACACTACATGCTATAATTTCTTGATGATGGATGTAACTTACATTACAATAGATTGTTGCAAATATTTGCATATAAAAAAAGATACTGGATCTAAAATGTTGTCATCAAACTAAAGGACACGAGTTTGTTTTCTCTGCTTTTATTTTCCTAGATCTTATGGAATACGTCTTCACGGTTAAGAAACCTAGAGAAACAATGAAACAAAATTTCTACTGCCATTTCATTCAATTACTCTTTGAAAAATAAATAAAATCTTGAATAATAAAAAGGTGGACGTTTGATAAAACTATAATTGCATATACCGTAAAATTCGGCTAATAACGCGCATGGTGTATAAAGCACACCTATACTTTCTAGTTGAATTTTTAGGTATATTCACCGTATAACGTGCACCCCCTTTTAAGGAAGAAATCTGAAATATTTGTATGCATTGCTTTTATGTTTTAGTCATTTATTCGAGGTATCATCCCAGACTTTTGAAAAAATAGTATACTTCTGGAACTGCAGCTTGTAGTAACAGGTATTGATGGATGAAGGAAAGCAGATGAAATTGGATATCGTCGGCCTAGTTATCAGACTGCGTAACTCCATCGGTGTAACTGATTTGATATAGGAGTGCAACGCGCCAAGCGCTTTTCGGCGCGATTCCTTAATCTTTTTGTTTTGTCTATACCATACCTCAGTGAGCGCTCCGCTTTTAATTTATTCCTCGATCAGTGTAATCACTACTTTTTTTTTATTATTTCATAATAAAACTAGATTTCGAAGGGAGAGCTGGTGGCAAGATTTTAACATAAAATAAATATAACAGAAAGTAATATTAATGTATTACACTTCCAGATATAAATTATTTACACTATTTTAAGCGTCCATTACACAATATTTGTAACGATGTGTTACTTTTGCTGAGCAGAGACCGCGCGGGAAAAAAAAAAAACAAAAACAAAAAACTAACACTAATATACGTTATTCCGATGGCAACCACATTATCGCCCGATAAAAATATCAAAGTAAACCATATTGCAATATTATCGCCTATCTTGGCGAACATAAACAACAACTTGGCGCCTAGCCATACTGTATCAAATTAGCATCCCAGATGGAGTTACGCAGTCTGATAATTAGACCGACGATATGTTATTACTCTTTTAACGAAAACTTCGTTGGGAGTCGTGTATTTAGTTCTATTTCTCAGAGAAATAATTTATATCTATATTTTTAAGTTCAGATTAGTAGTCTTCCATCCTGTTGTATCTGGAAATAAAAATATATCATATGATGGATTTAATGAGTTGCCTTAGAACTGTAGAACCAGCTAGGGAAATAAAAATATAATAACGAGAGAACGGAATAAAGATGTTCAATATTTTCACCTTCTGAAATGGATGTAAATTTATTTCATTATTAATATATTTTAATCATCGTGCAATAATAAACACCATAAACTCTTTTAGTTCAAAGGCAAGTCGTTTCTTTTTAATAAACAATGTTTCGATACATGTAGAAGTAAATATTTTTTGTATGCTCACGTCTCTTTTGTTATTTTTCAAGCTATCGTTTTTATACCAGGCGTATAACGCGCCCCCTTAAGTTTCGATCCTACTTTTTGTGTTCAAAGTGCGCGTTATACGCTGGATTTTATGGTAACTAAACAAGCTACTAAATCCACAAAGCTGTATTGTTTACATCAGCATCTTTAGTGGTTTACTTATCAAAAATCTTAGAAAAATAATTTGGGCAAAAAAATACGATTTTCTCAAATTGTACTTGTGTATATACGATCTATAATATTCAAGAAGGTTTCTTTATTCACTTAAATAATCATTGAAAAATGACTGATATTGTGAATAATGAAAAGGGATGTAATAAAACTATTAAGTAAAATAAGATACGTACGACTTATTGACAATATTTTACATTATTAGTCTCAATATCTTGATTACTTATACGCATTGACACTGAATCTCATTCCTTGTCTACTTGAGCATGTAATCAGGGTTGTAGCAAACATACACATAAAAACAAAAACAAAGATACTTGTTTTCGAACCCAATTCCTGTACCCTATTCAAATCCCAAGGGGGTGGCTCTTCTTATATTTTTTCCCATCCATCCCACCTTCCAACTTGATTTGGGGGTTGGCCTAAAAAGTCAATCGTGTGAAGCAAGACTTCTTGTTTCGGCGACACCAAGTCTTTCGAGATGGTACCAAGAAGACCAGGCACTAAGGTCATCACCTCCCTCCCCTGTGATTCTAGAAGAATCACGTACACCCCCCAGAGGGGTGGAACATCTACTTTTTTTCTTTTCCTCTTTCGATGCTTTTTCTTTGGCTTTCCCTTTTACTTTCCCCTTGAGTCGTCTTGGCTGAAACCTAATGAAAGTTTACCTCCCTGTCCCTCACTCTTCTGGAAACATGTCGTCCAACATGTGTTTGGGTCTGTGGGGAGACTCTCAAATGAGTTATGACACATACCAAAGCAAACGGGTATAGGAAGGATGGTATTTATTTCAGCGATTAAATATCTTGTTGCAAGTTTCAGGTTTTCTATGGTGTAACTCTTGCAGTGGGCACTACTGGAAACCAAATAAGGGAACAGGGCCGTCTCTAGCAATTTTGCCGCCCCGGACAAAATTCGAAAATGTCGCCCCTCTCTTCTCCAAATCAAAAATTTATAATTAAAATAGATAAATTATTCACATAGATACACACCTATAAAAATTGAATAAATCTTACGAACAAAAAGGCAACATAAGAGTATTATAAAAAAATAAGTAGCACACTCAAAAATGTTTCAAGGGGCGTGTCCAGGGCAGTAGTGCACACAGGAATTTTCAAGGGGGGGGTCCAGGGTCGAAAGTTCACCATTCTTGTATCACGCTCATTTTAATTGTGTCGATTTTTGTGAAAAAACACAATAAAATCTAATTATTGAATAAATAATTAGCATTAATTAATAAATATAATCATTAATAACAAATAATTAAATTTTACGTACTATATACTTAAAATTATAATCAATTGGAAAAAATCAAGGGCTTGGGGGATCAGGACCCCCAGGACCCTCCTTGTGTGCTCCACTGCATGTGACTCTTTATCTACAAAAAACTCTCATTGTCACTAACCCCTTTTGAATAGCTGACACCGGACATCGTGAGGGTGAAAAGCGTGTCTGTTGCAACATACTCCGGGATGGGGAGAAAATTACTAGTGAAAGATGTGTAAACTTACCTAATTTCATGATTGAACATATACTCCAGCTTCGAACACAAGTTTCAACATAAAAGAAAACTGACAATAAACATACCGAGTACAAAATAAGGAAGTAAGATTCAATAAATCAAATACCTCATTCAAACCCAATCAAATTTTTTTTTAACAAAAAAAATTTTTTTTTCAAATTCAATGCAAATGCCGCCTTTAGAATTCCCCCCACTAGAGCAGTGTTCCGCAACCCCCGGTCCGCGGATCAAATACTACCGGTCCACGCAAGAAACATTAAATTATTTCTCTTTTATTTACTGTGGTATATTTTTCTTAGATTTGGGCTACTTTTATGAAAATCACTTAATATATTCCTTGTTAAATCACTTTATATTCATTTTTTGGTGTAGCTATATTTTATTCAGAAGTCACGATTAAATACAATTAAATTAAAATTATAGAATCAAAACAGTCTAAAACATAAAAAATCAACACCCTCCCCCTCAGAGGGCCGCGGTAAAATTACCAAAGTTCACGGGTCAGCGGTGATAAAAAGGTTGCGGAGCATTACCCTCGAGCCATCCCTGCAGGGAAGGTCAGGGTCACATGCAGTGGCGCACACAAGGAGGGGGTCTGGATCCCCCCCCAAGCCCTTGATTTTTTCCGATTGACTTTAATTCTAAATATATAGTACGTAAAATTTAATTATTTGTTATTAATGATTAATTTTATTAATTAATGCTAATTATTTATTCAATAATTAGGTTTTTACTGTGTTTTGTTCCCGAAAACCGACAAAATCAAAAGGAGCATGATACAAAAGTGGTGAACTTTCGACCCCGGACCCCCCTTGAAAAAGTCCTGTGTGCGCCACTGTTTAAATACATCATGAAATCATACACAATTATTCCAAGAGATTGGTTATTATTAGCAAATGAAATCTGACGTTCCAAAATAGTTTTTTGGAAAGGTATAGGTTGCCCGTAACCATAGTAACTTAAAAAAAGTTATAGAGATAAATTTAAGAAGGGAATCTGTGTGTGTGTGTGATTTGTAAAAAAAGTTTCTATAATTAATATATATATATATATTTGCATTAAACATAAGAGTTCTTTTTTAAACTCTCCATTCCATTTTATTTATTTCTTCACGTTTTTCAAACATCATATATATGCAGATACTTACATATCTTGAATTTGTTTTTTTAGAGCACCTGACACAAGACAACGAAAAACTCAATCATTCAATGTCTTCTGACATTTTTTTATCGATACATATCGTGAGAGATTTGATATATGATGTTATCGAGAGAAAGAATGCGTAAGAAAACAGTTAGATGAACACTTACAAATTCTATTTCAGGCATGGGAAAATGTGTCTCAATTTCAGCTGAGTAAATAGCAAGCGAAGAAACTGTTACCGAGTGTGTGAGTAAAGATGTTATAAAAAAAGATTTTTCATCCACCGAAGGGATATTGGCAACGATCCTTTTTATAAAAATGAGATACTTATTTTATGAGCATTCTCGAGCAAAGAGTAATCTAGCGAATATTTACTTACTGTTTGATATTGTAAAGACCTCGGTTCTTACAGTGTTATTTTAATGCAGTAGTTCCCAAACTGACTGTCCCCATGGACACCAAAATATTGAAAATGAGCCCTCAAGAGAAATAACTCTTTCAATGCATAATTGAAAAGTTATAGATTTAACTTTCATCAGGGACGTATTAAGGTAGGGGTACTCAACACATTTTCATCTGTTGGGCCGCATACGTATGTCAGCCATTTCATGCGGGTTGCATACATATATTAGCTATTTTACGCGAGCCACAACAGGATGTTTAAGGGGGGAGGTAGATAACATTGGAAATTTAGAATATGGAAAATTGCTCAAAATATTATAACTCCTGTTTTGATTTTTTTAATTATTATTTTTTTTAATATTTTTTTTATTTTTGTCACTAACACTTAATTACAAGAATTTAAGAAACACTCCCCCACAATATTGGCATCAGTAAACGGTTCTCCATATGATTACCAATAATATAACAAACTTCTGAGAATGTCTCTGTTACCACTGGGACATTACCACTGACGAAACACTCTATTGCTGTTACAAATAATATTCAATAAAGCCTATTTATCACCTCTTGAAAGAGGAAACATATCATTAAATAATTCCTGTTTATTGGTATTTTTTAAATACAGCCCTTTCGTGACAAATGAAACAAATACTGATCCATGTTTGTATTCCACTACAAAACAGTCGACCAAATCATTCGAATAGTTTTCGATTGCAATGTATTAAAGATTGTTCACACAAAATTAGTTCCACCCATAAAACTGTCGCTACTCCACACGTTGTCTGTTCTCACTAACTGTAACCGTTACAAATAGAAAAAAATATCAATCGACAACAAAAAAGCGAAATTGATATATTTGATTTCTTGAGTGTCAAAGAATTTTCAACCAAATTTTTGATACATTGTCTTACATAAAAAATTTCTCAGAGCAATGAGTCATGACCGGGCCACTCAAACGGGCTTGGTGGGCCGCCGGTTAAGTATCGCTATCTTAAGGCATAACCGAACTGGGTCTGGATCCAGGTCCTCGTCCTCGGTGGGGGCCTCGTTTTGTTCTTGACTCAGTCTTAATAAGATCACAATACGGTTGATTTTATTAATTAAGCGTGGAGGGTTTCTCAATTTTCTACGTTTTAAAAAATGCGCTCATATTCTCCGAAGAACAAGGAGTTTCAAACTGCATCTCAACTGGCAAAAGTTGTTATATTACGACCGTGGTCCATATCTATGTCTAGACCTAATACCATAAACCAGGGGTAGCCAACCCAAATGACCTTGCGGGCCACTTCAGGAAAACAGTATAATCTCGAGGGTCGCAGATACAAATATGTACCTTTATATCAGATTTGGAAACAAAAAAACATTTATTGGAATGAAAATTTAAAACAGAATGAATTATTATTACCGTTTTCATTAATTTCATGTATACAGACATATATTATATAATGTTTGTATAATATAATAATACAATGATCAAATAATGTTTAAAGTATTACAGTGTGTCGTGCCATTTTCATGAAAATTAAGGTGTTCATATTGAATTGATCTTTCGTTACTCATTGGTGAAGTTTGATAGTGCTGTCATTCACAAACAATTAAGTATACATTGTCCTTTATCTTTACCGTCCTGAATATTTCTTTTAAACTTTAAAAAAACATCTGTGACTGCCTCTTGCTTTTTGCGCACTCCAAACAGAAAAGGAGGAGGAGAAACGAAAGTCGCACACACAGAGAATCATGTACCATCCATAGTAAAGGATATGCATAATGCAATTCGAAATTTATTAAAAAAGTAATTTACTATAGTAAAATCAAATGTAACTGTTTGATAAAATATAAATCTGTTTTAATCAAAGAAAATTTCTATTATCAAAAAGAATTTATTTAAAATAAGAACAGATAACAGGCAAATGTATTGTATATATATATATGAACTAGCTGGTATACCCGTTCTTCGCACGGGTGAACTGAAAAATTAAACAACACAGATAGAAGGAAAAATAAGTTTTTAATGAGTTATTTTTATGTGAATTGCAAATTAAACAAAAAAAGCTTTTTGCATATCTCAGCTAAACGAAAAAAAAAGGAAGAAAAAAAAAACACATTTGTTAAATTTTAAGTATGTAGATAGTAGTAAGTAGCTTTTAAGTAAGTACCTGATAAAAAGGATTTTTTTATTATTTATAATTCCTCGTAACACTCTTGAGGGTCGATTTTTCAAAATATCTCCCTAAGCTGATCTCTGCTCAGCAAAAGTAACACATTGTTAAAAGTTTTGCGTAATGAACGCTTAAAGTAGTGTAAATAATTTATATCTGAAAGTGTAATACATTAATATTACTTTGTGTTGAATTTATTTTTATTTTAAAATTGTAATATTCGCAAGCAATGCCGTTTCTTAAATTATAATGGCGATTCAATGAAAAACCGCGAAATGTTAATGATTGAGTCAAGTTGGTAAATACCTAGCTACTTTCGTAGCTCGAGCTTTATTAGAGCTTTGTAAGACCCGCCGTGTAGGGCTGCCATGCACGTTAATACTTTATCCAACCGCATTATGATTTACTGCAGTTTTTTTCATACAATATTTTTTTGGATCACTACATTTACAAATTAAGGGATATACATAAAAAAAATACTCCACTTTGGGAAATTTAATCCGTTAGAGCTAATAAATTAATTAAAGATATTCCGCTGTAAAATTAATTATGCACACCATTCACTTAAAATAAGTAGTCAAATCATTTTCCAAGGTCTTCACTAACATAAAAAAACATAAGACACTTAAATTTTGACATAAACTATTTTTTCGTGACAAAAATAATAATCTATGCAATCCGCAGAAAACGCAATATCTGCTATAAAACTAATCGGTTTCCCCGCTAAAATACTTATCATAGAACCCGTGCTGCCATATATATCTTGGAAGAGTGGATTTCAAAGAATATTCCTGCTAAGTATTGGTAGAATATTCCTTCTAAGTTGGTGTGGTGGGGTAGTTAGGAGAAGGGAGTGCCAGCTCAGGTGTCGTCCACGTCCCTTGACCATGGTTCAAAATTACGTGATACGTTGCCAAAAGCCCTCGTGTAGCTGAACAGTGCGATGTTAATATTCACTCACTCACACACTCTAAAAAATACAGTACAGTAGTTATAATTATTTTTATACTTAACAACGCAATATCTGCCTATTCAATTAAAATGATAGCGTTATAACTAACTACTAACCACAAACAAATTTTGAAAATTTGTCCAAATGATGCAGTGTGAAAGAGAAATTTTATTTACTTTAAGTACTAGAACCGATAAAAGCTTACTACCAAATGTGCATAATAAAATCATAAAAAACATTAAAATAAAGAGAGATTTATAACAACCTCTCCCTTCAAAACTTAGTTTTATTCTGAAATAAAAAAATAGGCATTATTCTGATCACAGGAATTAATTAGAAGCGAGCCCCTTGCGTAGCCAAAACAAAAGAGTTTTTCACAAACAAAAGATAGATATATGCTGTAGTTGGGCTTTTTTGCAGCGCAAGCCGGATTTGCTTGCAGATGCCAGAATTTTTTCCTACTTACTTGACAAATATCGTTATATTTTGGACACTTTTTACAAATTTTTATAAATTATAGCCTATGTGTTATTCTGATGTATAAGCTATATTACTGTAAAGTTTCATTAAAATCCATTCACTTGTTTTTGCGTGAAAGACCCACAAACATCCTTACAAACTTTCACATTTATAATATACATTAGATTTCCTCTCAAATAAATTTCAAAACGAAAAAAACTTCAAAAATCTGATATTTAAAAATTTTGTAAATGTGGCCGGTGGGCCTCAACTTACTTACTGGCGGGCCACGTGTTGGACATCCCTGCCCTAAACATTCATTCAACTCATTTATTCGAAATGCGGCCATATAGGTCGAGTCGGTTTGTGCGAGTCATGCAGATTTATTTGTTTCAAATTACCATTTGTACGAGTATTTGACAATGCATGAGTATTTAACAATAAGTATTGTTCACTTTTAACCCTCCAAGCGGTCTTCACGTAAATTCCTGCCATTCTAGAGATGCTTCGAAAATGCACAGCGCGTATTTTTTTTTTTTTTTGCCTTTGAAGGAAGGAAGGTTCGTTCTGGGTACCTTCCGTTCCGAGCGAATACAAGTACTTTACCGATCACGTCAAAACGATCGTCTTCGCGTGATGTTGGTACTATTTCATATAGATATCACACCGCCACATACTCCCCTGCCAGTGTTTCGGCAAATGGGCGAACGAACGATACCATATTCGTGGCAAGCATGTAAGCCAGTGTTTCTCAAACTGTAAGGCGCGCCCCCCTGGGGGGGGGCGCGGTAACCCTGCGAGGGGGGCGCGAGCATATTGAAAATAAAAGGTTTAAAAAATATTTTTTTGGAATGAAGTAAAACAAAATGCTTTCTGACATAAAAAATACACATTTACACTGATATAATTTATTTTTATCATCTGGTGATCAACAAAAATAAAAGATTCCACTTCAAACGCTTATTAGCCGTATTTGATCCTATAACCAAATTAAACAAATATTTTGTTTGCTTTGCAGTCAATATGAGAACGATGAGAGATTTTTTTTACGTTTCTTATAACGATATCAAACGATGAGAGATTTTTTATTACGTTTCTTTTAACCTAAAATATTACTTTAGCTGACCTTCGAACTTACTGGTATGGTTATCTCGGTCTTTTTTTAGGGAAGTTGTAAATATATATAATATATTTCTGTTTCATCTTTTTTCCATGTGAAAGAGTTTTATGATATATGGATAAGCATGAAATAAGCTGAAACATATAATGCATAATTAAGAACGTTTTACACAATTATTTTTTAGAACATGCTACACTTTCCCCATGAGCAATTTTGTAGTTTTGATTGCTGCGTTGTACGACTTATTATGGTTTATAAATATAAATAAGCAGAATATTAAAAAATTGGGCATCTGTGATCCCTATTAAAGGAAGTTGAAACTGATCAAGCAATTGAAGAACCTACTGAAATAATGCATATTAATCAAGATAGCGAAAGTAAGTATCAGAAAATCGTGAGACATGAAACATTTGAGTTGATTTGAGTTTAGCTGGAAAATAACGTTCCTGTGTTGTTAGCGAAAAGTGTCTGTGATTTATGTCCTTTAATAAGGACACGCACATTTGGAACATTTTCTTTAGTTTTATTGTTTTTTTCTCAAATTTTCTAAGAAAAATTGAAAAGTCCTTGAAAGTAGGTAAGTATATTTTCTCTTAATAAAATTATTCACTGGAATTGTGATTTTTATAGTGTATAGTAAAAATAACTATAAAATAAATTATAGTTTTAAAACAAACTAAAAAACACGCTTTTATAGTGAATCGAACTAAAAGCAAATATAATATATATATATATATATATATATATATATATATATATATATTGCTTAAAATTAAGATATACAAAATTTAATACTTATCTTGTTAATTTGTACGGTTTATAATTATGATCGTATTGTAGCTTTAGCGTCAAAGTGCATTATTATAGCATTCAGTACATTATTAATGTATAAGGGGGGGGGGCGCGATAAAAATTGTGATTGAAAAGGGGGTGCCAGTAGTGAAAGTTTGAGAACCACTGATGTAAGCAGTTGCGTCACTTGGTGGGTTGCGTCATAAGGAAATGAGGTTCGTTCTGGTACCTTCCGTTCCGAACGCATGCAAGTAATTTACCGATCACGCCAAAACGATCGTCTTCGCGTGATGTTGATACTAGTTCATATAGATATCACACCGCCACACCTTCAAGAAAGATTCTCAAAAGCGTCTGAGCCATATTTTTAAAAATACTGCCCAACCGCTTTTGAGAATCTTACTTGAAGGCAAAAAAAAAAAAAAAAAAAAACATCTCTAGAATGGCAGGCTTTTATGTGCAGACCACTTGGAGTGTGAAAGACCGCAGATTGCACCTACATTAGCATAAGAGAGAGAGAAAGAGAGCCCAGGACTTCAACAAATCTTTTCTGGACCCAGAGCTTAAAACGTCTTAAGATGTCCCTGACTTTGATGTCTTGAAAATGGTAAATGAAATTGGAAACCATATTGGTAAGCAATTTAAAGGGCGCCCGGAACTCAACGTTAATAGGGAACGGGGTGAAAAAGGGGGTCATATCTGTCCTGGGAAAAATTTTAAAAATCTTCCTGTATCTAAGTCAAGTGATGATGAGTGTATTTTTTAAAACGTAAAAAATTGAGAAACTCTCCGTCACATCATTAGCTACTGTGACCACAAACAGTGATACAGTGATTTTTTTAGTGACGTAATCTTACATAGCTGTTGCTTGGCGTAATCTTAATGAATAACAGTCACTACTCGAGCAAAATACTTTGGTAGTTTAATTAAAATTAATGTAATTTGTTTGAGTGGGTGTTTGATAAAATTTTGTCATCTAAATTTGATGCTCCATAAAAGGAAAAGTATTAAATATTTCTCTAAGGAATTTATTTCAAAAGATGACCCCAAAAATGTCAATTCCAAAGTTGTACAATATTTCCAAATGTTGAATTTCGGGACATCCTGTATAATAAAACTATTTTATAAAGTAACTTTAAACACATAATAAAAAAAATTATTTAAAGTCAATTCCTACCTATATATATAGGTCAACAAATAAAAATAAAAATATTTCAGTCATTTTTTATTAAATAGCTACAATTAATATTAACATATATACATATGACAGAATCACAATATTAAGGGGCAAAACACCTTTTAAATTAAAGTTAAAACTTATTAACCACATTCAATTTGTAATTACATTTTTTTAATAAAATTTTTATTGGTAAGAATTTTTTTTCCAAAGTAAAATTGATGCTGACATCTAACTAGCATATGATAATTTAGGTTAAGTTAAATATTCATCACAAATTTTACAAAAAGATGTTTCATCCAATAGTGCTGCCATCTAGAGGAATAATATATCGACTGACATTTTTCTCTTAAACTATTATCAATTAATTAAATTTAATTAATGTAAAATATATATTTGAAAAAAAAGTGTCATCCACTACAAGCTTAAAAAAATGTATTTGAACTTAAGTTGATCAATAAAAAGTATTTTATTAACGATTGGAAAGTTAAACAAGACATTATAGGAATAATATATAGGGGAAGAGAATGAACTAATATATAGTACAGGAATTGGAAAGATATAACTGGTTGATAAAGTTCTGAACAAGATATTACTTGTATTAAAATGCACTTAAAAATGTACAATGTACATTTAAAAAATATACTCCTTAACAATACAATGAAGAAGACTACTTTCGGCTTAAAACTCAAGAAAAGTTGTTCAATTCACTTTACATCTCAATTCTTTTATACTGCCATATTTTAGACAAGTTACTGCATGTAGTTGTGAGATTCTGTTCCTACTTAAAACTCATAGACGACAGTACCCGCCATCGCCTACTTTCACCGTACAACGCTTATCATTACATGTATATTTTATGTCGCAGACCTATATTTTATGCTAAAATTTTTTAACACTTAAAAAACGTGACTCACATTCATAATAATGGTAATATGTCACACATACTGTATTTTAAATCAAACCTCTTACGTACCCTCTAAACCCGGTACTTCACGCGCGAAAAAATTGAACGAAACTACACGCACAGGGTATATCATACCCATACATTCGGTTTTTACCATAAAATTTGCATACAAAGGTGTAAAAGGAAGAAAAGTAGGAAATACAATATGTTTGTTACGCTTTTGCCATTTAAATTTAGTTTTTCTGTTCTTTTTATTAGGGCTTTCAGTACATTGTTTATACACTCATTTAATCTTCGTCGCGAGTGAGTGCGATGTTTTCCTTGAATTTTTTTTTTTTTTTTTGTTTCGTAAAAGATTGCTTGCTTGTTTCTACATTCTTCTGTAAATCGAAATCCAAAATACTTAAGAAAGCAGCGTCTGATTCGATGTTTAGTAGGTGGTTTTGAACTACTTAAAAAATAATTTGCGCGTTTATTGTAGCAACGTTCAACAACGCAAAAAAAAAAAAAAAAAAAAAAAAAAAATTGTCACAGGCTAGCGATTACATTTTATAGCCATTGGATATGATGTGATATTTTATCAAGAGCGATAATTGCTCCCTAAGTTAAATTATCTTGATATATTTCAGTAGGGGAATCATACTTGCTATTACACTCTTCATCATTCGATTCTTCCTCGACGTCCCCGTAAAAAGATTTTCTGCATCCGAAAATACTGTTGTACACTATTTATTAAATAATGTATCAATTAAATTACTTAAATATCACATTTCTTCATCATAACTACAATAATATGCCATTGCGTAAGACAGTGGCGTAGCGTATGCTTTCGTTGCCTGGGGCCGAACGGAAATTTGTCGCCTCTCTATTTTAATTATGAGTCAAGAAAATTAGTAAAAGTAAAAAAAAAAAAAAGCTGCTTAAAATTTCTTTCTTGATTAAAAATGTCCACTTTTCGTGTTTTTTTCATAGTAAAATCTTTTGTACAATTGTCAATATCAATATTTATGTCATGTTCAATTGCCAGAATAGCTAAATTTGTTAGCCTTAAAGTGGACTTAATCGACCAGAGTTCATTTTTGATTAATTTTAGTTTAGGGAAACTTCTCTCGCAACTGGCATTAATGATGGAAGATGTTAAAAAAATTCTCAATCTTATGTCAATGTTTGGTAAGCTATCTCCAAGTTTGGACTCAATAATATATTTTAATATACCCAGAGACCTGGACCTAATGAGTTCTTTTTACAGCCTGGGACTGTTGCAGCTACGAACGCTTGTAAGCGTACGCGCTCAAGTTGGAAATATTCTTTATTAATGTCTTAAGGAGCATGATCTATGTTAAGTTTGACCATACTCAATATCCCTTCTCACATTCGTCACTGCAAAGTAACAACATCTCACACTCGTCACTGCAAAGTAGCAACATCTCACACTCGTCACTTCAAAGTAGCAACATCTCACACTCGTCACTGCAAAGTAGCAACATCTCACACTCGTCACTGCAAAGTAGCAACATCTCACACACTCGTCACTGCAAAGTAGCAACATCTCGCACTCGTCACTGCAAAGTAGCAACACCTTGCACTCGTAACTGCAAAGTAGCAACACCTCTCACTCGTCACTACCTCGAGGCAACATCTCATACTCGTCACTACCACGAGGCAACACCTCATACACATCACTACTATGAGGTAACATCACATATACTCATCACTACTAAGTGAAAAAGCAAACATTACTTTAATTTAACATGCAACACCTCATGTGACAGCAGTTTGTTTATTTAGTTAACATGGAATCGTGCTTACAAACTGCTGGGGGTTAAGGGCAATAGATCTTGGCATCCAACACACATAACTGTATATGAGGGTGAGAGAGCGTGATGTCAACGTCGCACTATACAACAACATAAAGGCTATTGGCGACGGACCTCGTAATATTAGTTGCAATTTGTCACTGGTGTAGCTAATTCTGATTTGGTTCTGTATCAACAATCTCTTTGGGGCCCTTTCTGGGCCTCATTAATACTTTACTATTTTTTCTTAGGCGTGTTGGTACCCTTGTATCTTGGGAGCCCCGTATTACTCATACGGTGGTAGCTGTGCCTCTGCAATTTGTATATCTACACTACTGGTGACCATAAATGCAACACCTTGAAGGAAGTATGCAAATAACATGAAATTTACAACATGCATTAGCAGAGGTGAGATATGCAAATGATTAGAATAATCACACGAGCCTGTGGCGCAAACTGAAAACCCTATTTAAGGCTTGGAGATTTCGACGATTTCAAGTTCGGCAATAGTTTTTTTCTTGCGTTTTTTTCTCAAAAACGATCAGTTACGTCTGGTAGAAAACAGCGATCAGCTTTTGATTCAGTATCCGAGTTCGACAGAGGAAGGATAGTGGCCTATTGAGATTGTGGATTATGTTTCAGGGAAATCGGTAGTCGTGTTGGACGAAACTAAACAACTGTAGTGCAGATATGTAACCGTTGGATGCAGGAGGGTAGACGGACCGACGTGGTCGATCGCATCCACCTCAGTGCACCACTTCGCGTGAGAGCAGGCAATTTGCACATTGAGTCTATAACGCATCATTCAGTGTCTGAGCGTACCAATCGACGCCGTTTACAGCAGAGTGGTCTGTCCGCAAGACGTTCATTGCTTGGTCTATCCTTGACGCACAACAACAGACGTCTCCGCCGCCAATGGTGTGATGAAAGAAGGATGTGGCTAGCAGAATGGAATGAAAATGTCTTTACTGATGAGTCACGCATCTGTCTGCAACACCATGATGATTGGATTTGAGGCAGGAGACACCGTGGAGAGAAGGTGCTGAACAGCTGCGTTATGCACCACCACACTGGTCCTGCAACGGGTATTATGGTATGGAGGGCATTGGATATCACTCTCGCACTCCTCTAGTACGCATTGCCGGTACTTTAAACAGTCAGCACTACATCTCCGAGGTATTGGAGCCAGTTGTCCTTCCTTACCTTTAGGGATTGGCCACAGCCATATTTCAACAAGATACTGCTCGACCACACATGGCACGCATTGTCCAAAGGTTCTTCGTCAATCACCAGATTAAATTGCCTTCCTGGACGGCTTGCTCTCCGGATCTTTCACTGATAGAAAACATGTGGTCCATGGTTGCTCAACGATCGACCCAGATTACACCCCCAGCTGCCACACCAGATCAACTTTGGCAACGTTTGGAAGCTGCTTGGTCTGCTGTACCCCAAGAACACATCCAAAGTCTCTTTGAATCCATGCCGAGGCGTGTGGAAGCGGTGATATCCAACAATGGCGGCTACTCTGACTACTGATTTTGGCAGGAACCACACTTCACAAACGTCTATAAATTTAATCATTTTTTTGATACTTGGTCAACTTGTTATCTACAAAATAAATTTTGTTGTGGTATCTGTTGTCTTTCTTGGTGTTGCATTTACGGTGGCCAGCAGTGTAATTCGTTTCAATTAAATTATATTGTTTAATTTAATTTGAGGATTATATTTATTTTATCTCTTTAAATTGGGAATCTGTGAAGAATTTTTAAAATAAATTAAACAATCAAAATTGTTTTAATTCTTTATTTGTTTTTATGAGTCTATTTTCCTAAGAAATTTTGTTATTCGAATTAAGGTTAAAACTAATATGCCTAACACAAAAGAACTTTTTACGAACATTAAATGAAAAAAAATAATATTAATACCTTTTTTTTTAAATTACAAGGAAATAAAAATACCTCATTTGCATATCTATTGGATGAAATTGATGAATTAGGAAAAAAAAATTCATCAGAAATGCTATAGTTTAGGAAATGAAATTCAGCATTTTAATAATTAAAGTAAAATTACCTAAAAAAGTGTTCGTTCCTTTGTTTCGTTTAACTGGATATATAAAAAAAATAAGCAAATTATACGTAATTAAACAATTTATTATTTCCAAAGAACTTTTCGTAATGTATTATAGAAATGTTCTCTCTAATGAAAAATACGAATAAAGACGCGGAATCAAATTTATAAAATCTAATGAAACAAATTTAACATTAATTTTGTTACATCATGGACTATAATAACACTTGATTAAATATCAAAGAATAAATAACATCAAGTAATTGTCTTGGAGCATTTTTTATTGCATTTAATTGCAATGCGTAGATTAAATTGATGACAATTTGCTTATAAGAAGAAAAAGGAAATCTAGAATTTCTCTATGGTATTTTTATGAAATGGAAAATTTAACTTGATTTAAATTAGCTAACATCAAGAAGGAATATTTTACATGTGGATATTTAAAAAGAATTTTTTAATAGATGAAATAATTATTCCCATTTCCTAGCATCACGTTCTCATTAAAATATTAAAGAGTTGTGTTGCATTTTTCGATGAATTGCTTCGAAAAATACAATTTATTTAAATTTTTATATTCTACACACTTTGCTTTTACTTGGAAAATCCCCAAATTACAGAAATAAATTTAAATAACAACACACAGTGTTTCAAATTTTAGTTGTTCTCTCAACATCTGAAATAAATCGTCTGCAAAAATAAATAGATGAATATATTTTAATAAATTTTACTGTCTGTTAATTTAAATTATCATCCGTTTTGTAATATACTGACGACATTTATTAAATATTTTTCCACAAAATAAATATAAACGCATTTATTAAAATAACATCATCTATATATTTATTAGTAAATTTCGCTGTCTGCGAAATAATTTATGATACGACCGCAATCGGTGACAGTTCTTGACAATTTATACTCTCTGTAAATAAAAGTGTTAAACAGAATATTATTAATTTATTGTAGAAAAATTGTAGACATATTGAAATGCTTTCTATTTTTTAAAAACCTGAGTATATTGTTTTTTAAAATTATACTAATTACGACATGGTTTGTTTTTCATCAAAATATTTTTTTAAAAAAATGTTTATTTAATTCATTTGTCTTTGCTTAGAAAATGTAATCTTAAACATTATATAAACTGATGTTTGTAAAAAAATGCAACACCATGAAAGAATCATCAGAATTAAATGAAATTTAATGCACAAACGACTTGTATTAGTACAAATAAATGACGAAGTTTTCAAAGCAGAAGAACGATCTTAAAGGGACCGAAATCAGTATTTGGTGTAGCCACCACGCGCTGGAATAAATGTTGCTATGTGACGTGGCATGGAGTCAAACAGATTTTGAATGCTTGTGGAAGAGAATTCCATGTTGCTTGTATGCGCAGCAAATGTTCGTCTTTTGAAGATGAAGGACGTGGATCACGAGCGAGACGCAGACCAACCAAATCCCACACGTGCTCAATAGGTGACATATCCAGCGAATAAGCAGGCCAAGGAAGAAGTTGCGTGTATTGGGATGAATAGAAGTCTCGAACAGGCTTTGAAGAGTGGGCGTGCTTTATCCTACTGAAAGATAGCTCCAGGGATGCCTTAAAGGAAGGGAACGACTTCAGTTTGTAGAACTTTACAAAAGTACATGTTGCTATTGAGATTACCCTCAATTCGTAGCAAATGGGATCGTCCATGATATGAAATCGCCTCCCAAACCATAACTCCGGGTGTTAGACCACTATATCTTTCGATAACGCACTCTGGATGGAAACGTTCACTGGCATAGCGTTGAACACGAATGCGGCCATCATGGTTCCGCAAATGGAAACATGATTCATTTGAAAAGACAGCTTGATGCCACTCAGCTTGCCAGGCTCTGTGCTCATGAGCTCATTGCAGACGCAGCCGTCAATGGTTTGCCGTTAGGGGGATCCTGTATTAAAGGCACATGTGGATTTGCAATCCACGGTGTAGCAGACGTCGAGGAATTGACGAAGCCGACATTAGTGCACCTGTAGCAGTTGACTAACGTGCTGCCAACTGCCGGGAGGCAGCTGTACGGTCATACATCCCCATCCGGAGCAGATGACGATCGTCACTTGTTGATGTCACCTTCCTTCATCCACTGCCAGTTTTTCGAGTTGTTCAAGCTCGTCGATCCACTGCTTCCAAACTCGCATCACTGTGGAACTGTTCCGCTTCACACGAGCTCCTTTTGCGCGATTGGAAAATTCTCCTTCTCGAATGTCGATAATCCTCTCCCGTTCAACCCCCGTAAGTTCTTGGAATTTCTCGCTATTTCGTCGTGGAAGCATATTTATGTCTCACTAAGTGTTCGCCCCTAACATTATTAACATTAACTATTTTCAACTTCCCGCTACAGCCCTCTATTTATACGCTTTCTATTTTTACGCTTTTTTACTGCGCACGCCACGCATGCGCGGTGACTCTAAAACGTTACTATTTTACGTAACATCCTATAATTGGTATTTGCTTCAATGTTCATTTGATTCTGATAATTCCTTCATGGTGTCGCATTTTTTACAAACAGCAGTGTATATGTGCACCACGTGACATTGAAAATACAGCACTAAAAAGTGGCCAGGAAAATATGTAAATGCCAGGGTAGCAGCGTCGCACACAAAGGGGGAGGGAGCCTCAGGTCTGTATCCCTTATCAAAGCTCTTGATTTTTTTCGATTGATTATAATCCAATGTATATGGTACGTAAAATTTAATTAAGTATTTGATATTAATAATTAATTTTATTAATTAATGCTCATTGTTCATTCAATAATTAATTTTTACTATTTTTTGTTTCCGAAAATTGACAAATTCAAAAGAATAGGTTGAGCGGTGTATTGGAGCATGATACAAGAATAGTGGACTTTCACCCTGGACCCCCCTTTGAAAAATTCTTGTGGGCGCTACTGCAGGGTAGGTATATATGAAAGATTAATGTGAATAATGTAAAATATGCAGCTCTATGGTGCATATTGAAGAGGATACATAAGAAGGAACTTGCAGAATGGGCAATATTCGTGCCATTATTTATTTCAAGGTTATGGAAATCTTCTTCTTGTCACAGAAGACACGTATAACAGCAGACAACTGTCAAAAGCCACTGCTAATGCAGTCAGTTAAAACAGGCTAACAATTCTATGCAGGTCATATGGATTGTCTCATTCGCTCTGCACCTAGATGTGTTACTCTGTGCTCGTGATAGTCCCAATCGTTTTTCTCGCCTTTATGTTGCGAGTATCATTTTAAAAGGACCATAACTTATTTTTCATCGCTCTATTTGCCGAGTCAATTTCTGATTTAGCCATCTTGGTGTTGTATTTTCAAAGTTTTAGTGTATATAAGATTCCAACCTCCAATTAACAGTTTTAAATTTAAAAGCGTACTTATATATATGCTAATTTTACATAAAAAAAACTAGTGAGAAAAGTAAAATGTTATTCCTTTAGAGTATATTGGTAGGAAATATATAATAATTATAAACAATGAATTCAAACGAATTAAAATCAAATATCTTTTTTAAAGCAACATTTCATATTAATAAATATTTTGGGTTTTAGAGAGAGAGAGAGGGGGGATGAATATTGTCTTTATTATTAATTTAGGAATCTGGTATGGGACATTGAAAAAAGTAGAACTACTAGGTTATTAAATGTTAAAAACAATATGTTTTTAACACGTGCTTTTTACTTTAACAATGATTGAACTTAATAAGATATAAATATATCCAAATAAAACACATAAAAACCATGTAATTACAAATCTTACATTTGTTTGTTATATGAGTAAAAACGTTATGATACTAAATAATAATATTGTGATAAATCTATACGGAACTTTATCACTAACCTTCTGAGTCCTCCTTTTTAGGGAAATTTAATTCCCCTACCTATTTCCAATCAACTCCAAAAAGCGGACAGGATTCCTTGTTATGCAGATTAGATAAAGTATTTAAGTCAAACGGAATAGTAAAGTTAGAGCAGTAGGAGAGAGAGATTGAAGCATAAAGTTATAGTGAAGTTAAATTGAAGATTTCTTGTTAGATGATTTAATCTCAGATAAAAGCTGAGCTGAGCTGAATTGCAGTGTGGTAAATATTAGTCTTATTATTGCGAATGAAATTAAAATTAAATGTTCAGTAAGAACATAGAATATAATTCTGGGATCTCGTATTGTGGTAATCTCTGCGTGATCGTTATTTAATTGTTAATTAATTGGATCATTAATTAAGTTAATTTAAAGGATATTACCTTTAAAACCTCATAATACTAGTTAGATATATTTGTTAATAAGTCTTTGATCCTATTTGGATAAGATAACCAAATAAAGAAAGTTGTTTATAAAAATGGCTACTGTTTCTTATATGAATCCTATTTATTCTCGTTCTCAAAGTGAGGTCCAAGGAGACCTTCACAATATGAAATGAATATTACTTCCGGTAAAAATATGATGGAAGATTTCTCAAACGTATTTTATGCCACTTCCGACCAATTGGTTTTTAATTAAAATTCTAAGCTTTCTTTGAAAATTAAAATATATATATTTCACACACAAAGAATTAAATTACATTTCTTAGAATTTTTCTAGTATTAATATAGACTTATCCCCCTTTCAGAAGCAATAGGAAATCCACCAGCTTTTGTTGTCTTTGCTGTTTATTATTCATTATTAAACAATGGATTTGTCGAAACAGAAACCGGTTAAAAACAAAAATATATACATACACTATAAATATTCCACTATTCCACAATACTACTGGGCGAGGTACCTCCCCCCCACGTTCGTGTAACGGAAACAAATCCCCATTGAAAAAATTATACAGCTGTTCATACTCATTACTATAATTGTAAGACTAACTTACATGTATTATGTAGTTGCATTTATTTGTCCTTTCTTTTCTAAAAATCAGTCTTGGCGCTGCTCTTCAGGTAAATTCATCACTGAAGCTGCATTGTTATTCAACACGTCATTGATAAAATCCTCAGAATTTGCAGTTCTCAGGCTGCAGCTTTCTATGAAGCTGAGTATTTAATTCCGTTGATTGTTAATAAACTTTCGTAGGAGACAACTCTTTCTTCTCATCCAACGATTCCAATCCAGGCAATCGTTGTGATATTTTTCTGAGAGAGCTTGCAATAATGTTCTATTGCAACCGTATTGGCGATATTATATGAAACGAAACACATGGTTTCCAAATAAGCGCGTACGACACATGCGAAATTGGGGTTTCCAACTTGGCGAGTTATCTTGAATTTTGGCATTGCTGCGCTAGTACGTAATAAATTTATTACATCACTACGAAAAACTTAAAAAAAACAGAGAAAGATAAAAATCAATATATGCAATAAATAAAAATCCCACTCGTGACTTAAAAAAATAGAAATATTTTGTCTTTCGACTTTTTACATTGGATGCAAAAAAAAAAATATGTGTGAATGCAGAAATTCAGTATGATTTCTTTATAACTAAACCAGTTTTTATTAGTTTTATTCTTAACATGCTACATTTGTAATTATTTTAATTTTTATTTTCATTTCTTATTTAAATCAGCTGTTTATCCTAGTTTACTTTACACATTGACTTTTTACCATAAAATTTATTTCATTAATTATTATTGCATATTAAATTAGTGGCAAAAACAATCGATCTATCCACAATCTAACGGATAATTACGTTTGTTACATCATAGGGGATAAAAGTTATTATTTAACTAGATGTCTTAACAATAACATTTCTACATTAGGGTGTATCAAAAGTTTTTTTCAGAATTTGAAAACCTTTCTATGAGGAAAAAATTTTCTATGATACATAGATTAAATAAAATAAAACAAAAAATCAGTTTTTTTATGTGCTAAGTACTGCCACAAAGAAATGAAATTCAAGTATTTAAGCTTTTTTATGTTAAAAAAATAAATGGTAAAAAAAAAAACAAAGCTGTGTTGCTAATGCCACCTGGCCCACGAAATTCATCGCGGCAAGGAGCTAGATGTACGCCTGTCGTTTTCCTTAGCCTTGAGCACCATATAGGTGGCAGTACGATTTAGCTCGGTGAAATTCCCGAAGGGAAGAAATGAACTTTGTCGGAGCATGTGGGACAGGTTGGAATTCTTTACTATAGATGGCGATACCACCGCTCTCAACCTCCACAATTTAGGCAGGGAACTGGAGGGGGGATATTCTCCAGCCCCCTGCACTTGTGGTTTAGGCTGTGACCGCCCACAAGACTTTCGGACTCACTGATTTAACGAGCACGTACTCCGTGTGTACTCGAAGGGTATTTGGTGGCATCGGGCATTGAACCCAGGCCTACCGGTGGTCTGGAGTCCGATGCTCTAAACACTAGGTTACCCACGACCTAAAAAAAGGAATTTTTGTAGAAGAAAATAGGCATTTTTTGTTACTTTTAACATTTAAGACGATGAGAGGGTACATATTAAATAGTTACAAGAAAAACGTGCATCATCATTCGATACATTTTAAACGTCTTCTTTGGTATTGAATTTTTTTAAAAAAAAACCTGCTGTTGAAATTACAGCGCATTGGGAAAGAAGCAGCTTCCCTTTTTTCGAGAACCTGGGACACCAAAGGGAGAAGTCTGACTTAGCCCCAAGTGCGTGCTAACTTTAGCTGGACACAATGGAATAGCCTTCTCGTCTTTGGGGACCCGACCAGGAGTACATTCTCCGGATGTACATCGTCCATTCCATCCAGGTCAGGGCCGATCCCAGGGTTTCGGCCGCCCGCATGCAAAGACCTAATGCGCCGCCCCTCCAGAGTATTTTCCATACTTTGACTAATACTTAACGTTTACCTTATAAACTCATCTACCAGCATAAAGGTAAGATGCAATAAATATCCTCTATTTTTTCCCTAAATTTTAAAGCTATTTAGTGAAATGAAGACTTTTAATTTCCTCAAATGTAAATTGAGTTTAAGCACTAATGTCTTAGGTAATATTAACCACTTAGATAATTTCATGCAGAAACTTTCGCAAAACTCTACACTGCGTCGACCAGACTGCTGATAAGCACCCCCCTTTTATTATTATTATTTTATTATTATTATTTTTTTTTGCAGTACAGTATTTATTGCCTGGATCCGCCACGAGTTTTATTACAAAAATAAAGGATGTGAATAAAGAATAGACATTAATGGACTATTTGAGCAACACACTGTGCCGTAACATTCTATTTTTCTTAAATTTTTCAATGTTAATGTGAAGTCGAGACTCCTTTTGATTTTTGAATAACTATTTAAAATTCAGCATATTTATTCAACTTATAAATTTTATTTTCAGAAATTCGTACCAATTTTGCTTGATTGATAGAACTGCGACCTGCAGCCACTCCAAGTCTTGACCACCTGAGTGCGGTGAACGCGATACACAGCTGCTAGGATCGACTCTGATCCAGGTACATCCTCCCACCACTTTGAGGCAGCTAACAGGTCTCAAAATTAAGGCATGTTGGAAAGCTAAAATCATATTTTTTTGACAATTTGAGATTTTTACATTTTCAAATTGTATAGATTTTAACCTTTCTAAAAATAACTTCCTTTAACCTCTAGGGTAATTAGAAGCCCTTAAAACATATTTTTAAATAATCGTTGAAACTGGGCAGTGCCCATTTGAATGGCGAAGAATGTAAACTAAGTACTTTGTTTTTGCTTAAAATTTGAACGACTGATATAAAACAAAACAAGTATATTTTATTGTAAATTGAGTCTTCTATTTTTTTTTTATTTCCTAGCCGATTACAAGTCTCACTGCATACATTAAAATCAATTTATCGCAGAATGTAAATTGTGATGTTCAATGTACCTTTTCTCAAAAACTACTGTTCACAGGTATGTAAATGTTTTATGATATATTTTTTTGATGGCTAATATATACTGAAATTAGATTTTTGTAAAAAACTCAAAAATTTATTTTATACAAATTTTTTATTTGAAAAAATGGGTAAAATTTCACAAAATGTTTCGAAAAAATATTTAATAATTTATTAAAAATATCAAAATCAGCTAAAAGCTCATTTTAGTATAATGAGAAAGGTGTACTTTCGTTGTATGAAAAATTTCAAGCATTTACATGTAACAGATTTTACAAAAGGTACATCGAAAACAGCCAATTTAACATTGTCAGTATATACACTGCTCAAAATAATCAAAGGATATTGTGGTTTTAGATGGATCTTGTGGCTGTGGGAAACTTTTCAGCTGATTAATTCATGATCGACAGACATAGTAGGTTACATGAGAATAAATTGCACATATTTGGCAGAAAAAAAATGCATTTTATTGCGCATTTGTGTACAAAAGGGAAAAAAACACAATTTGTGCATATGAGAAAAAAAAGAATAAGAAAAGGTGTTTTCTTCAAAGGAAATCATTTTCAGTAGGGGATATGGTTTCCACGGTCGGCCAGCAACGTTGAGAACCTTTGAGGCATGAAGTTGTGACAAACCTATACGGAAATTTATCACTAACCTTCTGAGACGTCTTTCTTAGGGAAATTTAATACCCCTACCTATTTCCAATCAGCTCCAAAAAGAGAACAGGATTCCTTGTTATGCAGATTCGATAAAGTATTTAAGTCAAACGGAATAGTAAAATAAAAAGCAGTAGGAGAGAGAGATTGAAGCAGAAAGGTATAATAGTGAAGTTAGAGATTTATTATTGAAGATTTCTAGTTGGATAAATTAATCTCAGGAAAAGTTGAAATTCAGTGTGGTAAATATTGATTTATATTTAAAGTCTCATTAAAGCTTTATATTAGGAGTGAGATTAAAGTTAAATGTTCAATAGAAATATTATTGAATATAATTCTGGGATCTCTTATCGTGGTAATCTCTGCGTGATCGATATTCTAATTGTTAACTAATTGGATCATTAAATATTTAAGTTAATTTAAAAGGAAAGTCCCTTTTAAACCTCATATAACTAATTTGAATTATTTGATATTAAAAGTCTTTGATTCTATTTGGGAAAGATAACCAAATAAAGTTATTTATAAAAATGGCTACTGGCTCTTATCTGACTCCAAATTATTCTCGTTCTCAAAGTGAGATCCAAGGGGATCTTCACAGAGTCAATGAGACTATTAATCACGAGTTGGGGTATTCTGTCCCACTCTTCCAGAAGAGCTCTTTCCAGTTCTTGGAGAGTTTGTGGGGATGGTTGGCGGCCAGCAACTCGTCTTTCTAGAGCGTCCTAAACGTGCTCTATTGGATTCATGTCTGGAGAACACGCTGGCCATTCCATTCGTACGATTCCTTCCTCAAAAAGGGAATCCTCCACCAGGTTACCACGATGTGGCCTGTAGTTATCGTCCATTAAAATGAGGTCATCTCCGATTGCTGCAGCGTAAGGGACTAAAATAGGTCTGAGGGTCTCATCCCTATATCGGCGAGCAGTCAGAGGTCCATCTCGAATGATGTAGAGGTCTGTGTGCCCGTCAATGGAGATGCTACCATACACCAACACTCCACCTCCGCCAAATCTGACACTTTCGTGCACAAACGCAGAATTATTCCTTCTGCCACGGTCCCTCCAGATGAAAATACGCCTATTATTCGGACGAACAGAAAAACAGGACTCGTCAGATAGAAGAACATTGCTCCATTCATTTCTCCTCCAGTTCACATGTTGTGTTGCTCATTCCCTGCAGTCGCGACGTTGCCTTGATGTTAGTCTAACACATACCAGCGTTCGGAGAGCATACAGACCTACACCATGGAGCCGGTTTCGAACAGTCTGAGTTGAAACCGTGGTGCCAGTAGCCGAGCGAAGGTGTTGTTGAAGAAAAGTAGCGTTCATATTTCGGTGTCTCCGAGCCATTAACACTAAATAACGATCTTCATTGGGCGTTGTTGCTCGTCTACGACCTTGTCCTGGTCTTCGGCCTGCACTTCCAGTCTCCAAAAAACGGTTCCAGATAATGGAAATCACACTTTGTGACACTCCAATGACTTGCGCTACTTCGCCTTGAGTTTGGCCCCCTTCTAACCTACCGCAACTCTCCAAGTTTCTGAATCAGTTAAATGACTTCGCTGAGACACCGTACTCATCGAAACAAAGCAGTCACTGAATGCCGATCATCCTTGTCTTCATTTCAGTTGAAAGTCAAATTTCATTTGCTGCCACTGAAGCGACGATTTTGACGTCGAACTCAAAATTAGCATACTCCACAGTTTGAAAATCAGAAAAATTTGCATTTGTGATTCTCTTCTTCCATTTTCGGCAAAAAAAAATTCGGTTATATCTTTATTTTATATAAAACTTACAATATCCTTTAATTGTTTTGAGCAGTGTATATAGAGAGAGAGGTTTCCAATACCTCTTAAGTCTTCTTACTTTTTTTTTCGAAAATTTAACCTCTTTGTGGGGATATTAAATTTTATAATTATGTTTTTTTAAATATTTTTCTCCTAGTCTCAATACAATAGGTAATCTTTTCTACATAGGTAGGATTCGATTAATAATAATTTCCTTTCACCATATAACTGCGATCCACCCCTTTTTCTACATATCACCGATAATATTAATTTTTATAATTATCATTTATAAACCATTTAGTACAGGGATGGTCAACCAAATGACCTTCCGGGCCTTTTCAGAAAAACATTGTAATCCCGCGGGCCGCATTTTAAGACAAAATACATTATATTAGATTGGGACTCATAACAAATATTTATTGGGCTGAAAATTTAAAAGATAACGAATTACTATTATTGTTTCCATTATTTTTCAAGTATATAAATATAAATAATGTAGTAACAAAAATGCAATGTTCAAATAATGCTTGATTTTACTTTGCGGCATATTTATTTCTCAACTCTTTCACTTAGTTTTTGCTATCATTTATGCGCAGGAATCAAGCGTATTGCTGCGCAGAAACGTGTTAAGACTTCTTGAGGCCTTGGGCTCCTACAAAAATGTAGCCCTCACCTATGATATTTAAAAGAGTGTTTTTTTTTAGGTAAAGAAGTTTAAGTTGGCATTACTTTCCAAGATGGCGACCGATTTAACAGCTGTCAAGTGATTTATTCTCGGTTTGGTTTGGCAATTCATCAAGCAAGGCGTGGATTCGTCGAATGGGCCCAAAACGAGATTGCCATTGTTCCCGATTTTCATAAGCGAATTTTGTTTAGCGATGAAGTGCACTTCTGGTTGAATGGCTACGTCAACAAACAAAACTGCCGCATTTGGAGTGAAGCTAATCCACAAGTGTATGTCAAAACACCGTTACATCCAGAAAAACTGACTGTTTGGTGCGCTTTATGGGCTGGTGGAATCATTGGTCAGTACTTCTCCAAAAACGATGAAGGCCACAACGCTACAGTCAATGGTGATCGGTATAGAGCCATGATTACTAACTTTTTCATTCCTGAATTGAACAATCATGATGTCCAGGAGCTGTGGTTCCAACAAGACGGCGCAACATGTCACACAGCTCGTGCCACAATCGATTTATTGAAAGACACGTTTGGTGACCGCCTAATTTCACGTTTTGGACCTGTGAATTGGCCTCCAAGATCTTGTGATTTAACACCGCTAGACTATTTTCTGTGGGGCTATGTAAAGTCATTGGTCTATGCGGATAAGCCACAAACGCTTGACCATTTGGAAGACAACATTCGCCGTGTTATTGCCGATATAAGGCCACAAATGTTGGAAAAAGTCATCGAAAATTGGACGTCCAGATTGGACTACATCCGAGCCAGCCGTGGCAGTCATGTGCCAGAAATCATATTTAAAATGTAATGCTACAAGATTATCTTTCGAATTAAAAAAATTCATGTCAATCGAATAATACATCGTTGTTTTATTGCAATTTAAAGTTCTATACCTCTAAAAAAACACCCTTTACATTGTCAAATACTAGTACAAACAATAACCCGAAAAAAATAAATATGCACGACTAACAATCGCACAAACTGGCCACCTTTGATCGAGTGCCACCTTTTGACTGCATGAATGACGATGATATATGTTGGTAGGTCTAGGCCTGTTTGTGGACGACGGTCATCACATGTAACCAGTTAACCGTATTCCCAGTTTTTCGAAGAATACATCCTGAAATAACATTTGACCCCTAGAATTATTCGAATTATGATGTTATTTAGGCTGAGGAGAGAACGAGACAAAGCCCCCATTGGGGCCAAGGCCCTGGGCCCGGCCCCAGTAGGCTCATGCCTTAAAATGCCCTGATGCTGCGGGGGGTTGCTGCAATGCAATGCTGTCTACTTCTAAGTATGTATAAAAACAGACACAACGTGATAAAATTGAAATAGTTATGGGAGATTTATTGTTACAAAAAACACTACACCAAAACCAAAAATATTGCATTTCGTAAAGTTTTAATGAGTCTCACAGGCCGCAAAATTATTCAATACGGGCCACAAGTTGACCACCAGGGATATAGTGCATCGTCGATAAAGTCACAAAACTGAAATCAATAATTACAAATCAAAGAATTTAAATCAATTACCATCTTATTTAGGAATCAAACTTTACTCTTAAAAAAAGTGTGTTCCAAATTTACAAATATCAAAATAAGCCATTAGCAAATAGTGAATGCACACGATTTTCTTCGATTTAATCAATTCTTACAAGAATATTGCATGTATTAAGCCTTAGAGCCAACATAATTCTTTTTTAATTAGTTAATCAAACAAACTAAAAAAGACAAAAAAAAATTAAAACAAGGGAAGCATGACAATACAAATTACTTCATTCATTTGTTAGCTACCATAAAAGTAAACAAAACGCACCATCGTTACAATCGGCCATTTTTCTGAACGACTCTTTTCGTATTGTTTCCAGTTACTTTGCGTATCGTATCAATTATTCAAGCGTACACTATCGAAAACGAAGAAAGCCCCAAGCAATCATTTCACTTCGCTTGATAAATATTCAATCCTCGCTATCGCATTGCCAGAAAAGATCATTATTATCTTTATTATGATATCACGCGTTGGTACAACACACGCACACTGCTTGCGATTGTGATTTCGAACAATTCCAGCCGTGGCAGCATCTGAATCAACACTAGTAGAATTTTCCTGGCTCATTTTTATTGGCTGCGTTGTATTGTAACCGCCGGGCATCTGGTGTTGCCAAACGATTTTTGTGGGGGGGCATTGAATGGATCTCGACAGAGATTTTTAGTTTTATTTTTATCTTCAACACTCAAAAGCTGAAATTTACCTGTTGAGAAGTTATCATGTGTAAATATCGTACTATTACACATTGTATTGAAACATAAAGGCTATTATGATACGCGGATCCCAAATCATTTCATTGTTTGCAGTTTAGTGTGTGGTTTGTGCTTAAAATCTTAAGCTTTAGAACACAAAAGAATAAGCGAAGGAAACAAAACCATACATAATTCTTGACAAAAATTTCGATAAACTTTGAGATAGAATTGTATATGTATTGTGATTAATCATAATAAAAACACATTGCAATGGGTCTTAGTTGTTTATGCTTTGTGATAGTCAAGACAAAGAAAAAAAGCAGGATTGCATAACATTTGAAATAAAAATTAAAACATCGTAAAAAAATTGTTCAAAAAGGTATTCTTTTATCATTTTTTTCCAAATCTCCATTGCGGAAAAGTACCGTATAATCCGGCCTTTAACGTGTATTTTTAACATAAAAAATATCAGAATTTACGTTTGCACTAATATGCCGGATATAAAAATGCTAGCTTTGTTAGAACACTCCTGGGTTCTACCCTGGACACCAAGATTAATTTGAGGCAAAGAATCACTAAGAGCCATTTGTATAATAATAACTTATATTTATTAACTTGATTCAAATATTAGAAACTCTAATGACAGAAAATGTTTATGTTACGTCAAACAAAAGGGATTTATCTTTAATATTAAATTAAATTACGAAAAAGAAATTAAGTAATAACTGTGCGTAAGATCAATAAGTTCTACCAAAACAGGAGGTCCGAGAAATACACGCAATTCGAATTATTAGCTTTCATTAATTTAAACTAATCTTATTAAACTAGCGCTTGTTTTAAGTGATAATAAACTATAGTATATCACCTGTTAAATTATCTTTTAAGATTCCTTCGTAGAGTACTTGCAGTAAGGCTTCACTAACGTCATCCAATTGAATCCTCTAAACTTGAGGCTACTGCTGCTGGCTCAATAGCCTTCATTTTTACTAGCTTACAACGTTCTACTTAAATACCCTATCTACTTTGCATATCCCGTTCGCTTCTCAGAGTTGATTGGGAATATACTCGAATTTATAATCCCCAGAAAGACACCTAAAAATATTTGTGGAAAGGTCCCGTACAGATTCGTCACAGCTTTAAGACTGAAAAAAGAAAAAAATTATGTACATAAAATTTAAATTTTTGCATGTATCTAAATACTGTTACTTAATAATAAGTAATATAAAAAAAATTGTTGTCACAATTCTCCTACTAAGGTCAACAAAGAAAATATTATATTACTTTTTATAAAATAGTTATACAATTAATATAAATATGTACATACGTATGGCAGAACCACAATATTAAGTGACAAAATAGAAAGTGATTTTCCTCGAAATTTTTCATTTCCTTTCTATATAGGGCATCGGGCTACTTTTTTTGTCACTATTTATCCATTCATTAAATTTAATTATTCTAATAAAATAGTATAGTAAAAAAAAATCATGTTCTCAGAAATTAGGCCATTCCGGATGGGATTCGAACTAACGACCTTTGGATTAGAAGTCAAATGCGCTATTCATTGCACGGCAGGAAACAACGGACGATTTTCCTTTCTTTATATACTGTTGGACTATTATTTTTGTTTGTTACTATTTACTCATTTTTTAATTTAATTAATGAATTAATATTTGAAAGAATGTAATAACATCAAGTGTCATCCACTACATGTTAAAAAATGTATTTGAACTTGAATGGATGAATAGAAAGTATTTTATTAACGATTGAAAATTTGTGAACAATATATATGTATATATATAATTACTATAGGTCCTAATGATGTGCACTACGAAGAGTTTTTTTCGAAATTTGCCTTAGATTTATTTAAAATTAAATTTTTAAGTGATTTTCCCATTTTTTCTTCAACAACTGGATTTTAATTTGTTAATTTGGCAACAGTCATTTTTGTTTTGCTTATATTCTATTTGATTATTTGAAACCATTTCTGGAAATAGAATTTTTGAATTTAAGATGCGTGTACAGGACAACGTCTATCGGGTCCTCTAGTATATATATATAAATGTAATAATTCCAATAAACTGTAATAGCTCTTGAATTATTAACGTCTTGTCCTTCAGGACATCCATGTAATTATTTTAATTGGTTACCCGCCTACCGGGGACTTATGAAACTATCTCCAGCGTCCTCCTAAAATCCCTCTTAACGTCCCGTTGCCTATAAATACCGAGATCTGGAAATTACGCTCTCTCTTCTCTTCTGCTCTCGCCTCTCTGCAGTCATGTAGTCAGCCGGCTGCCGTGTTGTGTGTTGTCTTTGTTATGTGTAATGCTGTGGCGCACACAAGGGGGAGCTGGGGGTCTGGATTCCCCCAAAGCCGTTGACCTTTTTTCCGATTGATTATAATTCTAAGTATATAGTACGTAAAATTTAACTAATTACTTGTTATTAATGATTAATTTTATTAATTAATGCTAATTTTTTATTCAAAAATTAGTTTTTACTGTGTTTTGTTCCCGAAAATAGACAAAATCCAAAGGAGCATGATACAAGAATGGTGAACTTTCGACCCCTGCCCCCCCTCCACCCTTGAAAAAATTCCTGTGTGCGCTACTGGTGTAATGACATCCTGCTTTATGTTTATGTGTTTTCAAGATGTGAATAAACTGGATTAATGTTCCAAACTGCCTCATCAATAGTATTGAATACGTAACATCAACCAATATAGAAATGTATCTAATATGCAGTCATTCACTAGTCGTGGGCCACGCCCTACCTTTGGTTCACCACATTAAAATCTACCACTCGCCACGACAAATACGGCATATTATGCACCACTATAAGTTTCCTTGTATATGTATGGGTTTATTAGTCTTCTTTTTAATTTATTTACTATATATATATATATATATATATATATATATATATGCTGCTCAAAATAATTAAAGGATATTGCGGTTTTAGGTGGATCTTGTGGCTAGGAAACGTTTTATACATGGTCGACTGATTGATACATGGTCGACAGACGTAGTAGGTTATATGAGAATAAATTACACATGTTTGGCAGGAAAAAAATCCATTTTATTGCGCATTTGTGTACAAAAGGAAAAAAACACAATTTGTGCATATGAGAAAAAAAGAATAAGAAAAGGTGTTTTCTTCAAAGGAAATCATTTTCAGTAGGGGGTATGGTTTCCACGGACGGCCAGCAACGCTGATCACCTTTGAGGCATGGAGTCAATGAGGCTATTAATCACGCGAGTTGGGGGATTCTGTACCACTCTTCCAGAAGAGCTCTTTCCAGTTCTTGGAGAGTTTGTGGGGGTGGTTGGCGGCCAGCAACTCGTCTTCCTAGAGCGTCCTGAATGTGCTCTATTGGATTCATGTCTGGAAAACATGCTGGCCATTCCATTCGTACGATTCCTTCCTCGAAAAGGATATCCTCCACCAGGTTAGCACGAGGTGGCCTGCAGTTATCGTCCATTAAAATGAGGTCATCTCCGATTGCTGCAGCATAAGGGACTACAATAGGTCTGAGGATCTCATTCTTATATCGGCGAGCTGTCAGAGGTCCATCTCGAATGATGTAGAGGTCTGTGCGCCCGTCAATGGAGATGCCACCATACACCAACACTCCCCCACCGCCAAATCTGACACTTTCGTGCACGAACGCAGGATTATTCCTACTGCCACGGTCCCTCCAGATGAAAATACGCCTATTATCCGGACGAACAGAAAAACGGGACTCGTCAGAAAAAAGAACATTGCTCCATTCATTTTTCCTCCAATCCACATGTTCTGTTGCCCACTTCTTGCGGTCGCGACGATGCCTTGATGTTAGTTTAATACATACCATCGGTCGGCGAGCATACAGACCTACACCATGGAGCCGGGTTTCGGACAGTCTGAGTTGAAACCGTGGTGCCAGTAGCCGAGCGAAGGTATTGTTGGAGAAGAGTAGCGTTCACATTTCGGTGTCTCCGAGCCGTTAACACTAAATAACGATCTTCATTGGGCGTTGTAGCCGATCTACGACCTTGTCCTGGTCTTGCACTACCAGTCTCCAAAAACGGTTCCAGATCCTGGAAATCACACTTTGTGACTTGATTGATTGATTGAATATTAACGTCGCACTGTTCAGCTACACGAGGGCTTTTGGCGACGGACCACGTAATTTTGAACCATGGTCAAGTGACGTGGACGACACCTGAGCTGGCACCCCCTCTCCTAACTACCACACCACACCAACGGGAGGACGTTTCAGCTCTCGACAGATTTAACGTGCATCGCTGCCCTACACGGCGGGTCTTTAGTGGTAATGGGCTCGAACCCGTGACAAAGCAAGCCACGGTCCGATGCCTATACCACTCGGCTACCGCGGCCACCACACTTTGTGACACTTCAATGGCTTGCGCTACTTTGGCTTGAGTTTGGCCCCCTTCTAACCTGCCAACAACTCTCCAAGCTTCTGAATCAGTTAAATGACTTCGCTGAGACATCGTTATCATCGAAACAACTGAGTCACTGAATGCCGATCATCCTTGTCTTGATTTCAGTTGAAAGTCAAATTTCATTCGCTGCAGCGACGTTTTTGACGTCGAACTCAAAATTAGCATACTCCACAGTTTGAAAATCAGAAAAATTTGCATTTGTGATTCTCTTCTTCCATTTTCGGCAAAAAAAAATTTCGGTTATATCTTTATTTTATATAAAACTTACAATATCCTTTAATTGTTCTGAGCAGTATATATATATAGGGAGAGAATGAACTAATACAGAGAGTAGCAATTGAAAAAGGACATACACCTTATGGTCTTTCATTATTGTATAACATGAAACAATCATTTTATGTGTTCGCGTTTTCCGTAATATATCTTCAACATGTCATCGAATTCTACTTTTTTATCTCATATTTTCTTCATTACTGTTAATCTGAACCATACTATTTCTAGACTTCAAAAGATTATAAGAGAACATAAACCTTTCCAATTTTTTCGTACGTAAAAATTGTGCATTAGACAACGAATATATCCAAAAAATTGCACTTTGAAAGTTAGGTACACCTTATACCCCGGAATATACGGTAAATGATGCAATATTTTTTTATGTATGATTGCTTCATGTTTAAAAATATAATTGAAGAAAAGAAAACTGTCCATTTTTACATTTTTTTTTGTTTTGAAGGAATATTCTTTTAAATGAGATGGATTTTTAAAAGGTAGAACGGCTTTCATAAAATAGTTAGCATTGTAATGTTACTGAATAATTATGAATAAATACTTAGATGGGAAAATAGTTTTAACATTTTTTTTTCTTTTTTAAAAATATTCAAATTCAGGTATTAATGATTTTGTTAGAATTTCTGTGAATTGCTCATTGTGACAATTATTAATTAAGGAATTTTTAGTTTTTGTAATTGAAATAATATGTTACCGGCAAAGTATGAAATACGGCATTCTATACAATGCCTAGGCATTGTATAGAATGCCCAAATTTATCCGGCAATGTATGAAATGATTCTTATTTCACACATTGCCTAGGCATTCTATAGAATGCCTAATGAGAAACCGGCAAAGTATGAAATACCTCTCCGATTCGTTTCGCATATAGCGAGGCAAGGCACAAGACTTCAAACGCGTGTCTCAGTCTAGAATTTGTCAGTTGCACATTGTGGTTTGTTCGGGAGTGTCAAAATACTCAATTTCACTTAAACTTATTCAACAAAAACATTAGCTTTTTTCTGTGCTGCTTGAAAATGGAGAAGCAAGCTGTAGTGTTGGAGAAGGAGTCATGGTCTGTGTAGCAGGGGTCGGCAACCTATGGCACTCGGTACAATTCTCAGTGGCACTCTGCACTACTCAACAAATTTATCAATTTTTGAATGATCTTCGTAAATTTGTAATAGATCTTATTTGACAAACATCTCAAGAATTTGCACAATTAAGGAATTATGAAAAATTTGAAGGATAACTCTAAAAGGTAAATTTACAGCTATTTTGTAAATTATTGAACGTTATAGCTGGATTTATTTAATTGTTAGAAGGGAGAAAATTGCATATGTATTCTGTGTGTGCTTTTCCGCGTTTAGTTCTACATATCTAAGTAAAATATCTTTCCTCATACGAAAAATCTTTCGAGTTCAGAAAGAAATTGTTAAACAACTGAATGCTCAGAATCGTGGCAAAAAATTAAAGATATTCCTGACCATGAAATTCTTCATCTGTCAGTTGCAATTGCTCCTTCCAATGGAAGCGGCGAAAGATACATCGAATGTAAGTGTAAAACAAAGTAGCAAAATAAGAATGGTATTTGCGAGAAAAATGTAATGAAATGTAATTCAGAATGCCATTCAAGCTTACCATGTTTTAATAAGTAGGTTAATTCTAAATTCTTATTATCTTTATTTGAAAATTTTGTTTCCTTAATAAAAGAAAGACATAAATTTTGTTTGGTGTCAATTTCTTTTTCCTTTACGTATTTTAAATATTTTTCAATGGCACTCTCATTATTTTGTCAGAATAACATTTGTATTTTTTAGAAATGTATGTCATTGGTATTGTAACCTTATCATGACCTTATTTCATACTTTGTCTAAACAGCTTTAGTCATTCTATAGAATGCCTAGGCAAAGTATGAAATAATTCTGATATTTCATACTTTGCCTAAAAACGTCCGGCATTCTACAGAATACCGGCATTTCATACTTTGCCGGTAACATATATACAATGTATAATAAAACGTTTTTTTATACCTCTTACATGCCGTTTATTAAGCCGTTTTACACACACCGGCGTATAAAGTGCACCTAAACCTTCAAACTTAATTTGTTTAGTTTTTAGGTATATTTTTCGTGCAACGTTGCTGGCATAGCTAGTCATGAGTGGATCCTAAATCAAAATTCTTTGGGGGGCAGTGGCTTATTCCATTATATTGGGGAGAGGGGTCACCGGATCCGGAAACCCACCTCCCCAAAGCTCTTAATTTTTTTCAATTAATTATAATTTCATGTATAAAGTATGTAAAATGTAATTAATTATTTGTTACTAATAATTAATCTTACTAATTAATGCTAATCGTTTATTCAATAATTAATTTTTACTGTTTTTTACCCGAAAATTGACAAAATCAAAAGAATATGTTGGGCGGCGTATTGGTGCATAATACAAGAAGGGTGAATTTTCTACCCTGGATCCCCCCCCCTTGAAAAACTCCTGTATCCGCTACTGGATCACATATATGTGATCTTGGTTCTGAACGGGTTAATAATGCCTTATATGTAAGTAAATTTATTACAACACCACGAAAAACTTTTTATTTATAGAAGGGAATAATAACGTGAAATAAATAACTTCTTATCATTTGATAACTTGTTTTGTTTACGTATCATAAACAAATTCCTGCAAAAAGCTTGAAAGATTTTTTTGTTTCTTCAAAAAAAAAAAGGTATCTAAGAAACACGAAACTTTCTTTTACAAACATTACTTGGGACTATTACTTCCAAACAAACCAGATATTTTCTCAAGCATAAAGAATTATGCTAATATTCCATCATTAATTTGATCTGGCTTATAATTCCATATATTCGAAGATATCCATTTCAATTACAGTAAATTTCTCCGAGCTTGGTTAAATGCGACAACCATTAATTTCGACGAAATTCCCTTTTCAGGGGGGAAGGGTTGTATTTTTTCCCCATCTCGCAATAAACGGCGTCCCAGATGTTTTAAGAGAAGACATAAATCTGTAAAGAAAAAGAAACAAGGTCTTATTTTTCTGTTTTTTCCTCTCCGAAAGCGCGGAAGTACGGAATGACACAAGCGCTTTCGGTATTCTGAAGATCCCTGGGGAGAAAAAGCACCAGTAAAGACACAGGATGAAAAAGACTTCGGAGAGGGGAAAAAGGGGGGAAGTTGTGTTCATGTTGTAATCGAAATAGAGGTAAAGTGGTGTAAGTATATGCTGTTCGAATAATTTTTCTGTTTGATTAGTAAGAAAGCGGGACAGTTACTCATTTCTTGATATATATGCGAAAAAGTAATAATTTTTGTTAGTGTGGTTGGAAATCATAAGCAGGGAAAAATACAATCTAGCAGAGTTGTTTACAGCTTTTTTTCTTTGCTAAATATGAAATATGGTTACGTTATATAATTTTTGGGTGTATTTTATTGGAAATTTGTCACACATAAATCACATTTCCTTATTAATATGCACATGATTATTATTTCGTTTTTGTGGAATTAAGAAATTTTTTGTTTGTGGATTTATTTCTAAATTGCTATGCAAAGACGTAATTTAGTCACAGAAACACACGCATCCATTTACATCCCCTGTATTTCAATTAAACGAACATATTTTTTAGTTGCAATAATCTGTGTTTATTTCTTTTGTGTAGTTTTGAAGAATTATTTTTCTTTTAGCCGCTGTGGAGGCATTCGCTTCGGGTAATGTATAAAGGTGTCATCTGATCACTTTTCAAATACCATAATACAATATATGTTGACATTCATGTAAAAATTAATTTTTCTTTTATTTTGAATCAACTGTTTAAATAGTATAATTCAGTACATTGAAACAATTAAACAGATATAAAAAAGTTAGAACATTTTTATAAAATTATTCTTACATTACTGTCTCTTCCTTTCACTTTAATGGTAAATGCAAATATATGGAAAGTTTGGTGGACCTCAAAACTATACAACCTTTTTTCCCCAAACTAAAAATTCGCCATTACATCATTGTGGACATTTAATTTTAACCTAGACTCCTTTGCTATTTATATTTTTCTACTTATAGTTTAGTTTAATATAGATTTATGGTAATTTATTATAAAAATTATATATATATATATATTCATATGTCAAGTCTGAAAAATTTAACTTAAAAATTAATCGAATAATAAATAAAAATAGAGAGAACTCGTTACTATCGCGTAGGTATTTGAGGGTAAATAGGACTATTGAATGTAGGACGAGCTCTGACGTAGTGAGAAATTACATCACTAAGCTATAAGAAATGTTTTTAAATCTATTGAAGCTCAGAACAATCCAATTACTTGAGCACAAGCACTGTTTACTTATCCTCGCCCTAAAATTAACTATGCATAGTCTTCGACGAAGTGGAGAAATCCTCTCAGGCCCCGTAACACAACAATTTACACTCTTACATCCACGCGAACAACACATTCAGCTTCTGCTGGTATCTAGACTGGGTCAGAAGGGGTGAAGGGTCACTGACCGTTCCCCGTCTTGAATGATTGCCTTGTCGATCCCGTCCCGCCTTCTTCCTTTTGAAACCGCTTGCGCCTCTACTTCGTTGGACCGCCTGGCTTGGAGCTACTCCATCCCTCCCAACTTTTTTGGGAGCGTCCAGATTTGAATACTTTTCTCATTCATGGTTTTCTTTTTCGCCGAAACAACTGGGTTAAAGCGCCTGCGCCGCTGTCACTCTCAAGATCAATTTTAGTTAGCTTTAGTTAGATGTAGTGAGAGCATAATCGAGAAGAGAGACTGATGACTCCTCGTTGTGATGTTATTTTTTTTTGTTTGTGTCCATCCGATTGAGTGCCAAATGGCTGCCTGGTTGGAGTAGCTATGCTTGAAGAACAAAAAAGCACAGGTATTTTACAGATGACTTCTTCCTTCATTTGCCAGCAAGTCTGGGGTCTGACATATATATGATAAGTATTGTAGCAGCGTTGGCTGGTGTTGGTTTGTTGTCATATCTGGTTTTAGTGAATACATCTTCAGAATAACCTTTAATCCTTTATTATGAAGCACACATCAATAGATTAAAACACAATTGGGGTACATTTTCATATTGAATAGGCAGCGGCATGTTGGAGGACACAAAGACAAAGAGCTGCAGTTATTTACGTTCGTACATGATGAAGACAAGCAGACAAAAAGAGCGATTACACAAGATTTTTGCTTTTATACCAGCAGTGGTTATTACGTAATAGTAGTTCTGATTGGATAGAATGGGCGAGACAGGAATTTCGGACTAGCCGATTAAGATTAAGATTACAGTGTTATTTTTAAACCAAAGAATTAAAGTTTATTTAAATATTAGTACAAAGAGTTAACAAAAAGGATATTATCGAGAATTATTAGGCACACACACACACACAACACAACACAATACAACACAACAACTGAATTTTTTTTTGATTATTTTTTATCAGAAGAGATTGAATCTTCTTTTTTTTCAAATGGCATAAATGTTTTGTCCGGAAAGAAAAAAGAATTTTCTTGATAGCAGTTAATTTCAATAGGAAAAGGTGCAGTCCAATATTAGACTTAACTAGTGTAGATGAGTCCTGAGTGTAACCTATCCTGTGAGTTTTTAATGGGACAGGAAATACCATTCACTCCATTCTTCAATGCAGGTTATATTTTAAAATTTTAACAATTATGTGCCGTTTGATGGCAGATTGCCTATCTGCGTAATTGAAAATCAGGAAATTGAAGATATGTTTAGAGATTAGATTTGTCGGAGTCAATGAATAGTGGTTCTGATGCAGAAACCGATAATGAAGCTACTATGAAAACTGTTGTATTGTGTAATGCAGTGCTTCTCAAAGTTTCCATATTCGCGACCCAATATTCCATCACAATTTTCATCGCGCCCCCCTCATACAATAACAACGTATTGAATTCAATAATAACATACTTTCACGCTAAAACTACGATACGACTTTTTTCTCTTAAGTGCCATCGCGTGTATAAACGTCTCGCTACGCAAACATGTTTATTTTCCCGGACATATATATACGGGTTTCCGAAGAGCGATCTTTTCTGCACACTACTAATCATACAATTTCTCCGAAGGCTTTGGAATGCAATAAAAGGATCTTGACAATGTTTGAGAAATATTTAATTATTTCAGATTATTTGTTTCTTTATTCCTTCCCCCACCCCTCAATGCATCCATACTCTCGCCTACGTGGAAACCTGTTGGCACTGTGAAGCGGATTGCGTAACTTTCAATTGACAGTTAATGGATTAATTATTAACCGTACGCGAAGGATCAAGATAAGTTTTAATTTTTGTAAATAATTTTATATATGACAATCAAATGGTGTCACTGGTAATTAATAAACTTGTTTTTAACTTAGTATTGTTAAATTAATTATAAAATAAATTGTGTAGCACTGATTCATTTATAAAAGTGTAAATGTGTATTTTATTTTTTATTACGTCAGAATATAATTTGTTTGTTTACTTTCAGTAAATTAATATTTTTTTTTACATAATCTTCTGTTTTCAACTTTTCAATATGCTCGCGCCCCCCTTGTACAGTTGTCACGCCCCTCAAGGGTGGTGCGCCCCACAGTTTAAGAAACACCGGTGTAATGGAATTGTGAAACTGTGTGTTTGGAAACTGTGAAAAAAAATACCTTCTGCAACACGCAGTAATTTCTTCTCAGCATAAAGTTGAAAAAGAGAACTCCTTCAAGTCGCATATCAAAAATAGTTTCAAAGCTACAAGTCAATATTTTAAAATTTGCAATTAACAGGCGCATAATTATTCTCTAATTGTAATTACAGCTTTTAAGTAAAAAGTGTTTATTATCTAACTGTGGATATTCTTTATACATTTACTTATGATAGAACTTTCAAAGGGAAAAAAAAAAAAAAATGTATCTTACTTGGACCCCGAAATAACGAATAAAAAATAAAACTTAACGTTGAAAAAACTGTTGCAGTACTATTCACAAGGAAGGGAAAAACTGCAATACCGCCAACACTTTATTCCACACCACTCCAATGGTCTCAAAACACAATTTACTTAGGACTCTTGTGCTAGATAGTAAACTCACATGGAAACAACACAGTTTACATGCGCAAAATAAATTCCGGAACGCACTAAGATTAATTTACCCCCTAATTTGCCGGAATTCTACAATGACTATGGAAAATAAGGTACTTCTTTACACTGTCGTTCTGCGGCCCATTTTGAGTTACGGTAGTCCTGTGTGGGGATATGCTGCTAACAGCAATTTAAAAATATTAGAAATTTCTCAAAATAAAACCATTCGCATGATAGTTCATGCGAAAATGTACATGAAAAATTTCGATATTTACAAAGCTCTAAAACTCCCGACTTTTGAAAACTTCATTAAAAAACTTGCCACAAAATTTTTTGATTCTTTACCTCTAACTAATAATTACCACATCCTAAATCTTGAAAATTACACTCCTCATGACAGTACCAAAAGACCAAGGAGAATTCTCCTTGACTCCTATAATCCACCCTAACATTAAATAATCTCATTTGCCTTTTGGCAAATGACTTGCTAAATTTTATATTCTTATATTCCAAATTGTTTTTTTTTTAATATAATTAACTTAATTCCTTAAAATTTTAAAATACCATTCACCCACACAGGCTATTGTCCCATTCAGTAATTCTTACATTAATATCAGGGCAGCCAATCAAACGCCAGTTCACTTTTCACCATCGTCAAATCACAAGGAACCTTCTCAGCTACTTCAGGATGAACTTTTTCCAACTTCGACTTTCACAAAGCCACACCTCTCTCTACGTCTCAACGAAAACCAGGCTGTTTCACCTCATCAAGGACATTAACTCTCCCAGGCGCCATTAACTTCTATAATATGTGATGGAGGCTCGCTTCACGAGCCATATGCCTAGCGACAGCAAAATGTTAGGTTCCAATGAATTCTTTAAATCGAGGTTCGACTATATGTATAGATTGCTGAATATTTCCCGGATCCAAGAGTTGTTCTAAGTCTAAAGTTGTGTTATTTGTAGAATTCAAAACTTTGCAAACCACTACAGAAAAGTGAAACTTCACTTCTTTTCTCTGCATGCTTGGTTAAGCTAACGTGAGTTAACTAGTAGTGAAATCGATATAGAGTAGATTAAAATGTTTCTCTTACACGAATAAAATTACCTAAGATGAAGTTAACTTCAAAGGATTACTAGTTAAGAAACTCCTTTAACCTAAAAGTTTACTTTTGGATAAATTTATTTCTGAAAAATATTTTCTTCAAAAAAAGAATGCGATTTTGCTTTCTGGTAGTAGGAAACTGAGTTCCACGGAACCCTGGGGTTCCACAAGGAATACCTAGGAGTCTTATGAGTCACAATAAAGAAATCGAAAAGAAACTTATATGTATGTAAAAATATTATTTCTATGAAGTTTGTATACTTACAAGTATCTAAAACTCATCCTATTCTTTAAAACTGGATATTTTTTATTTATACATACTAAACTTTATTTTTCAACACTTTTTAAACTTTTGCTTTAAGATTATAAAAGAATATTAAAACTTTTTATCATTACACACACATACATGTTTCGTTCTAGATTGTGAATATTCTATTGTTTACTATCACGAGATAATTTTATACTCGTTAATTAACACAGTGTCTTGCATAAGTAAAAGATTTTCTAATGGAAAATGCACTATTTTGCAATTGTGGGAAAAAACACCTTTAATGAAGGAGAGGAAACAACTTATTAACAGATTCGATGTTAAAATGTCAATTTAAGCAAGAACAGTTCATGTTCTTTCTTTATGCTCATGTTCAGTTCATGTTCTTATTTTATGTCGCCAATTCATGCAAACACAGTATTTCTATCAGAGCTGTAAACATTTTAATGTCATTCAGAACACTGAGTTTAAGTGAAATATATTTCTCACTGTGTGAATGGCTACAAAAATAAAGTATAAAAACAAATCAATCGTAGAATATTAATTGCGACTACAGATAATTAGTTTCAATAGACATAGACTTCGACAATGTTTTTGAGATATATTCTTCTAAGTATGAGGTTCTTTGAAGACACTTTTAAGTACCAGGGGCTCGACAAAAACACCTTCAAGTTCTAAGGGTTCCATGAGTTAAAAAAGTTTGGACTACAGCAACAAAAACAAGGGTTTTCAGTGTCTGTTTCCCATAATTCAAAGAATGCGTGATTAAAAATTGAAATCCATTTTTATTATTCGTAAAACTACTTCTCTCTGTATATAAAGAAAAGCTTTTTTTTGTGATGACACTTATTAATACTCAAAATATTGCTAATAAAAATAGTCGTAAAAAGTTTAATTTAACTGAAGAGGAGCTCAAAGAACAATTTTATAATGGGGTCCACCCTATCTTCCAGAGTTTTCTCGAAAAATCAGCTTCCGTCATAGATCGTTATGTTATAGAATTCTCCAGTAATTTCCAGAAGCATCCACATGGGCACCAATTCAGCAAAAATGGTCACCAAAAAGATGCCAAACTGGCTGAATCACCAAATTTCCATTGCAACAACATTATAATGTAAGGGACGGCATTGCTTGCAAATATTATAATTTTTATCAAACTGCATAATAGATGAAAATTAAAGTCTTACAATTTGAGTTATGATAATGAACAGCTGTATAATTTGTACAATTGGGGGTTAGTCCCCCCCCAGTCTACTTTAAAAATCCATAATTCAAAAAGAAAAGTATTTTATATATGAATCACATTCGAAAAATTAATATAAGATGATGAAATTTTCCAACAAAATCTGAATTAATTAAAATGATAAATACGCATATTTTTAAACAAGAAATACGCTGATTTCACTAATTATTACTGTTTGTATATGATAAAAGCCAATACAATCACAGTATAAATTATAAAATTTACACTTATTCCTTTTCTAGAATGACATAAATTACAAAATTTACTTTCCAAAACTAATGGATTTCAAAAGGAAAAATCACAAAACCAACTACGCAAAACATAAATGCAAATATGTCTTGCCAAATGTAAATTGAAAAGGAATAAAACTGAGTTATTTAGAATTTAATTTATTGCATAAGGATCTTTTCAGTGACTCAATATTTTTCCCCAATGCAATTTATGCCTTTCCATTTTCCCTACTTTGCTTCAAAACACATAAATTCACTTCAGTTCTGGAATAAGAAAGTAAATATATTCATAAAGCTTATCGTTTGGAAACATGAAAGAAACACGGTCAAGAAAATTTGTGATTATAATAATAAGTCATATTCGTATTTTCAAAATAAAAGATTTCTCGAAATTAATTTGTTAAATTAATCTTGGAAAGGTATTTTAGAATTATCACGATAAATTTGAATTTATTTTTAAGCTTTTCTCTGTAAATTACGAAACAGGATTTATTTTGACATGTTTTATTCATTCTTCCTTCTTGATTAATAGGGAAGATGAAAATTATATATATTTAAGATGCATTTTGAAATCTGCAAGGCAAAATGTAATATATTTACTTACTTTCAACTCATTTGTTGAGCGTAAACTTGTTTGCGTATTTAATGTTCTCTTGTATTATTCTAGAGAAGCTAAATGTCAGAAAACTGTTCTCCAGATTCTTTAAGATACTTGTTGACATGAACGGGGAATCTATTTAAATTGTATATATAAACAATCAAATAAATTCATTCTTAAGAATTGCAATTTATTTGTTAAAAATATCTAAACGAATAATTGAAAGAATACGCTGTCTTTGAATAAAAGTTTTAATTTTGTTTATTTCTTTTCATTTATTCCGAATAATTTATTTACCTTAAACAGAGTGATCTAAAGTATCCGACCACGCTCGGAATCGCGATTTTGCAAAATAGAATAATATTTATGATATTTAGTGTCACATGTTAGAAAATGCATATAAAATTATTTTAAGAATAGTATTACAATAAAAAAATATTTAAGTACAATATTTTGACAAAAAAATGAGCATAGAATGACCCATTTTCAAAATATTCTCCTTTGTGAAAAATGATTCTATTATAATAATATCTTGCCTGTATGCAGCTCAGACCTCTGTACAGAGGCTCAACTAGAATTTTTGAAACATATAACTTAGAAGTGATTTATACATATTTTACGACAACAGAGGAGAGAAATTTTAAGAAAAAATGCCGATAATTATTTCAATGGGTGATAACTTTGAAAATAACGTGAACATTTTAAAAATCATAGTTAACCTCTGTACATTTTTCTGAGCTATATACAGGCAAAATATTATTATAATAGAAGCATTTTTCACAAAAAGAAAGCATTTTGTAAAAAGGTTATTCTAAGTTAATTTTATGCCAAAATATTGAATTTAAATAATTTTTTGTCAAAACGTCCTTAAAACAATTTTATACTTGTATTCTAATCTAACTGACACTAAATACCATGAAAATTATCCATTTATGTGCTTTTTTAAAATCACGGTTCCAAACGTATTCGGATACCTTAACACTAGAAAGTCCGAGATTTCGATTACCCTTAAACGGCCATCGGTGTCGTTTTGACACCATGATATAAAGGGTGTTTTTTTGAGAGGTATAGAACTTTAAATTGCAATAAAACAACGATGTATTATTCGATTGACATGATTTTTTTTATTCGAAAGATAATCTTGCAGCATTACATTTTAAATATGATTTCTGGCATAGGACTGCCACGGCTGGCTCGGATGTAGTCCAATCTGGACATCCAATTTTCGATGACATTTTCCAACATTTGTGGCCGTATATTGGCAATAACATGGCGAATGTTGTGTTCCAAATGGTCAAGCGTTTGTGGCTTATCCGCATAGACCAATGACTTTACATAGCCCCACAAAAAATAGTCTAGCGGTGTTAAATCTCAAGATCTTGGACGCCAATTCACAGGTCCAAAACGCGAAATTAGGCGGTCACCAAACGTGTCTTTCAATAAATCGATTGTGGCACCAGCTGTGTGACATGTTGCGCCGTCTTGTTGGAACCACAGCTGCTGGACATCATGATTGTTTAATTCAGGAATGAAAAAGTTAGTAATCATGGCTCTGTACTGATCACCATTGACTGTAACGTTGTGGCCTTCATCGTTTTTGAAGAATGATTCCACCAGCCCATAAAGCGCAGCAAACAGTTAGTTTTTCTGGATGTAACGGTGTTTCGACATACACTTGTGGATTAGCTTCACTCCAAATGCGGCAGTTTTGTTTGTTGACGTAGCCAATCAACCAGAAGTGCGCTTCATCGTTAAACAAAATTCGCTTATTGAAAATCGACCATTATTTTCGAAATAAAATTGCACAATTTGAAAGCGTTGTTCAGGCGTGAGTCTATTCATGATGAATTGCCAAACCAAACTGAGAATAAATCACTTGACAGCTGTTAAATCGGTCGCCATCTTGGAAAGTAATGCCAACTTAAACTTCTATACCTGGAAAAAAAACACTCTGTAAAATATATAAAATAATTTTAATGAATAAATAATAATTTCTGGATTTCTGTTTAGTAGGGTTTAGTTTTAAGACTTTTTAATAATATTTCATGTAATTATTATATACAGGATGTAATTAAACTCTGCGTCAAAACTTTAATGAGTGATAGTACACATCAAGACAAACAAAAGTAAATAGGAAACTTAGGATCCCAAACGGCTTCCGAAGGAGATAGAAGCCATTCAAGTTTAGGGTCCGAAATTTCAAATAATTATAAAATAAGGAAAAATGGGTCGATTCGTCAGCGGTTTTCGCTAAAATTATTCTTTGTATCAGTATTTTCTTGAAAAATAAATTTTAAAGATAAAGCTCAAAAATGTCGATAGAGGGCTTTTTAGACTTTGGAGTAACGAACAATTTTTTTTTACTGTTAGTTTTTGTATCACATTAAATACTTTCAAAATCTTAGACTTAAACTTAAATTTTGAGTTCAAAATTTGAATCGTTGAGGGTTGTTAAGTAGCTCAAACGGAATTGTGTTCAAGAGGTGAAATATAGACTCACCTCCTTCCCTGGACACAGTTCAGCTATTCACGATCTTCGATGTTCGGTCGTAGACTAGACAGCAACTACTACCCACTAAACTTAAAATAAACGAGAGAGGGATGATAAACTTAAATAAAAAAGTTATTCATAACAGACATTAGCAATTTCACCCCGCAAAATACCCGATTATGCAAATCAAGCGATTTGCATGCAAAGTGTAGTCCACAAGGATTTAACTGTATGGTGCTAACTGTATGTAAGGATGTAAAGTTCTACTGCAAAGTGTTCCAGCCAACATAAAGACTCGTATGTGGTTCCAACATGATGGAGCGCCAGCACATTTCAGCGCAGATGTGCGAAGTGCATTGGATACAGCGTATCCAGGGTGATGGATTGGACGGGGTGGTCCGGTAAATTGGCCGGCACGCTCACCTGACCTCTCCTGCCTATACTTCTTCGTCTGGGGCCATGTGAAGAGTTTTGTTTACACAAGCCCCGTCGACTCCAATGAGACCCTGGTTGTGAGGACTCCCGTCACAGCTGGCGATATCCGGGCCCGGGGTATTTGCTAATGTTCGACAGTCCCTCCGCCGGCAGTGTGAGGTCTGCATCTTTGCTGGTGGGTGCACTTTCGAGCAGTTTTTGTGATTCCGCAAGAAAATCTTGCGTGTACTATTTTCTACGTGTCATCATTCATTCAACCTTCATTCATACTCACTACGTCCGTGCATCAAATTGCTTCTATTTTTTTTAGCAGAGAAGTTGATCATGTCTGTTATGAATATTTTTTAAAAAATTTTTCATCCCTCTCTCTCTCTCTCGTTTATTTTACGTGTAGGAGGTAGTAATTGCTGCCTGGTCTACAACACCGTCCTACGACACCAAGATCGGGAATAACTGAATTCTGTTAAGAGGGAAGGGAGTTTTAAATTTCACTTCCTGAACACAATTGCGTTTGCGCTACTTAACCACCCCCAACGATTCAAATTTTGAGCTCAAAATTTAAGTTTAAGTCTAAGCTTTTGAAAGCATTTAATGTGATACAAAAATAACAGTAAAAAAAGTTGTTCGTTACTCCAAAGAGCCCTCTATCGACATTTTTTGAGCTTTATCTTTAAAATTTATTTTTCAAGAAAGTACTGATAAAAAGAATAATTTTAGTGAAAACCGCTAACGAATCGACCCATTTTTCCGTTTTTTATAATCATTTGAAATTTCTGACCTGAAAATTTAATGGCACCTATCTCCTTCGGATGATGTTTGGGACCCTAACTTTCCTATTTACTATTATTTCACTTGATGTGTACTATCACCCCTTAAAGTTCTACCGCAGAGTTTAGTTACACCCTGTATATTGACCCTTTGTATAGTAAAAAACTGTAACGAAACAAATTCTCAATCTTGTGAAATGGAATATAATAATAATATTTAGAAATTTTAATTGTTGTGAGAATGCAAGTTTTTTCACCATTATTTATCGTTTTTGTGCATAATGTTTTGTACATACCTTATTTGCAATGAATACAGTGATATTCAAGTTTTCCTGTACATTTTCGGGTCACCATTTTCATGCAAGAGACACATTTTTTTAGGTGCATTTCCTTAACACTTCTTTAATTTGTCAATTTTTGCGTTTTAGTAAATGTGTAATTCCTTTGAATTAAGTATTTACCTGACTTTTCAAATCTCCTGTACTTTCATAATTTTAACGTAATAGCAAATAAGCAAATGCTATGTAACGAAACGCTAAGACGCAACGATGTTAGTATAACTGTCTCATTTCCGCGGTGAACTCATAACACTGCGTTCAAGGGCAAATAAATGTGTGATATTACTTCCGGAAGTTTGTTTTACTAATGGTATCTACTTAGTGAACTATCTTTTGCTGAAAAGCTTTTATAATGATAAATTGTCTTGGTGTCGAAACGACACCTGTGAATGTTCTAGGTATATTCAGTTCTAAACTCTCTCCCACTTAACCTAGAACCACAAAACTTTTGCTGTATAATCACTATGGAAAATGATTCGAAGTCATGATAAATTTTCAAAATCCATACACAAAAATATGGAAATCAGAACAAACTAAACAGGCTTCGGTGTTCAATCGACACCGACGGACGTTCTAGTGCTAATTATCTGAAAATTAACTTTCTTGCTTCTTGTGAACATTTTATTGGATTAACCGGTCAGTTTTCTTTGCCAAAAATGCTTTAAAAAAAGTCAAATTTTTTATAACATATGACTAAGCTTAATAGAATGAGAAAGCGAATAATTTTATTTTAATTTTAAATTTTAAAGTTTTCACATTATTTTATATTTTATAATTGTGGAACACAAAAATATCTAAGTGTTTGCTTTTTGTAAATACACTCTGTAAGCTATGAAGACAGTTTCATGTATCTTAAAAGAATTTCTCTCATACTTACAAAAAAATTTCATATTCATGTTTCTTTTTCAAACGGTTGACGGTTTTGTGTGTGCATATGTTATATACACACACATAATTTGAAGTATTATGTAATACAAAGTCTTACATAGCAATCGGGGCAGAAATATATCGGCTTTCTTTTTTGGATTACATTTGCATTTTAATTTCTTCTTTAGCAACAAACTGCACATTGTCTTGTAGATCCCTGCACTTTAATGAAAATTTTCAAGAATCTAAATTTCTGACTTCAAAGAAAAATTTCCGTCTTCACCACAAACTAAATCCCGGAGGAGAAGCATTGCAGTCCCATAGACAAAAACTGCATCTCTTAAAAATACTACCATTAATGTAGGATTTTCCGTTTGAAACATTTTGTAAAAAGGTTGAGTCATATCCTTTTCAGAGGACTATTAATGTCAATTTTGTTTATTACCACATTCCGAAGCAGCGCCGTCTAGTGAGCTTTCAGAGCGCCGGTTTGAATAATTTTTTTGGCAGAGGCCTACTAACCCCCGCCGGTTCAACACGTCGCGTTTTTTGCGCATTTCGCGCTCAGCGCGATTTCAGTCCAAGCGTCCAACCATGAAAAAGGTAATTAATTTCCCCGTCTTCTAAAGGTATAACTCAACTTTCAATTAATCTAACTTATGCATGTCTCTTTTCCTTTGTAAATATTCCCCTTGTAAATTTTCCACTTTAACTTGAAATAAATTCTTTTTTACTTAAATGAAGTATCTGCGTTTAAATGATTTTGATTCAATTAATTCATCACTAACCCTTTAATACTTACCCCTCGACACCCACCTCAACCTCACCAATTTAAAATCCCGACTTCTGAAGAGTTTGATTTTTATTCGAAGATTTTATTCGGACTCCCACATTAAAATAATCTCATTATAAGAATTAAAAATTAGCGTCAATTAAAGGTATAAAGAAGAAAATATAGGTACTCATACAGAGTAAGTGCAGATCATTAGCGGGCAATTTTTTGTAGCCCGTACATTCTACGGGCAAACCGGTTAAGGCAAAGGAACGCAACCTTTTTTTCTACTGGGCTGCATACATATGTCAGCAACTTAACGCGGACCGCATACATATGCAAGTTATTTCACGCGGGCCGCAATATGAGGATAAATGAGGGAAGGAAAGGGGGGGGGGAGAAATACTTTAAGACCAAGAAAGCATTGCAAATTTAAAATGTGGGAAATTGATTAAAATATTATAATTCCTGTTTTGCTTTTTTAAACTATTATTTTATCATTTTTGTCGCTAACACTAAATTAGAAGCACTTAAGAAATACTCCTTCACAATTTCAGCATCAGTAAACGGTTTCATATGATTACCAATACTATAACAAACTTCATAGGATGTCTTTGTTGCCGCTGTGATATTACCACTGAAAAAACACTTTGTTGCTTTTGAAAAGATTATTTAAGAAAACTTAAAGCTCTTGAAAGAGATCTTCGAGGTAAAGTGTCATTTATTTATTCCTGTTTATTGGTATTTTTTAAATACAGCACTTTCGTGACACATCAAACAATGACGGATCTATGTTGGTTTTTCTCTACGAAATAGTCAACCTCCCAATCGTCTTGAAACGATATATTTTCTTCGAATATTTTTCGTTTGCAAGATATGAAAGATTGTTGAAAATTAGTTCCACCGATAAAATGGTCGCTACTCCACTGTTGTCTGTTATCACTAACCGTAATCATTCCAAATAGAAAAATAATATCAATTAGTACTCGTACTAAACCTTCAGCAAAATGGAAAATTGATGTAATTTATTTCGTGACGAAGAATTTCCCTCCAAATTTTTAATACAATTTTCTTAAATAAGTAAATTTCTCAGAGCAATGGGCAATGGCTGGGCCCATTAAAAAGCTCGGTGGGCTGTAGGTTGAGTATCGCAGGGTTAAGGGCATAAAAATATCTGGAATCCCATGATTAATAAATTTGTTATACTTTTATTATAATTATGCTGAGAGAAATAAACCCCAGTGGTCCAGTGGTATCTAATCACGCTTTCACACTACAGGTTCGGGTTCTATTCCCGGGCTAGGCAAGGTGAAAGCAGCCTTTCATCCCTACTGCAGTGGGTCGATAAATGAGTACCGAGTTTACTCGGGGACTTAAAAACACTAGGGGTCTCGCTTCAGACTGACCACCTGATCGGGACATCTGCTCATGCACCTCAGCGCCCAATTGTCACGTATACTGGGATGGGCACAGTAGGCCCTGGCCCTCATAGACTATTGCGCCACTAAGTTTAGTTTTATGCTTTGAGAAACAGCCAGTTAAATAATAATTTTTAAAAAGAATTTTCTTATGAAAATTTTGTTTAATTGAAATAAAAAAATAATTATTTATCTATCAAAATGCTATTTATTGTAATGTTGACAATTAATCTTTTTGAATTTTACTACAGATTTTTTCAAACCATGGATCTTTTAGAGATATGTTTTAAAACTCATACATAAAGATAATTCAAGTTGAATTTAACGTAAGTAAAACAAGTAAAATAAAAATATAACGAAACTCAGGCTAAAAAAAATTTACACGGTTTTCAAAAAAGGAAGAAAAAATTGCCATCATTAAATTTGAAAGAAATTATTAATTATAACAGGTCGTTTTTTCTATTTAGCGTTAATCATTTTGACATACATAATTAATATTTACTTTCAAAAAAGATTTTCTTCCTCTCAATACGTTTTAAATTACACGGGAATATTAAATTAAAAGTGAGCAATGAAAAAAAAATGTTCTTTTTTTTTCTGTTTCGAAGTTATTTCCAATCGACAATTATAGATAGTGAAAAAATATGAATCTTCCATTATGAAAATTTGCCATTTTATATTATCTATCAGTGATGCATTAACGAAAAAAAATTGGAAATAAGTTATCATTTCGAAGTTTTAGTTATAATTTGCGTAAAAAGAACATTGATGATTTAACACAATGGTGAAATATGCAAATAGCTCTAGGTATAGTAGGATTAAAAGACCACATTTTGGGCACTGGGTACAGAAATCTACAGGGCCTCTTGTCAATCGTGGATCGAAATTTATAACCAGAAAATCTGGTTAAGTTTAGCCTATCCGAGCCCCAGGCCCCTGGGTTCTTGTCTCAATTAGTCAGGAGATGATCCGGCACTGTTTCGCACAGCAAGTGATGTGTTGTTTTTCAGAAAGGTTGTGATTCTAAGTAATGTGTATACAATTAAATACGTTTAACGCGAAAACGATTAAGACGAAATATCAGTTAAGTTATCCGACTACGTTCGGAACCGTGATTTTCAAAAGCGCATAAATTGATAATTTTCATGATATTTAGTGTCACTTAGATTAGAATATATGCATAAAATTGTTTTAAGGACATTTTGACAAAAAAAAAATTATATATATTTAAATACAATATTTTGGCAAATTTAAGGCCGTATCACACATACACGTTTCAAGCAATTTTTCGTCCAATTTGTGCAATTTTTACTCAGTTTCCATAGCAACCGCTTTAGAACAATATTTTGCTAGCGAGCTCAAAAAGTTGTTCGAAATGAAAATTGCTTGAAACTCCAGCCAATGGGGTTCTTCGGCGCCCTACGTCATAAACAAGATGGCGGCTTCGGTTTCGTCTAACACTTTTGATATGCCGTATAATATTTTAATGGAGAATAATATTTTAACGGCGTATAATATTTTAAATAGACTGACGCTCTATTTCTGTTTACAACCATCAACAAAAGCGAAATGAAAGAAATAATTTTGGATGTTCGTTTTCCGAAGCAGAAAAATCGGCGAGTAATTTTTCAATGTGGAGATAGAGCGCGGCTGACGTCAGAGCATGTCGTTTTGCTTACGGCAACCCTTCCTCATCAGATTCAGCCGAAAATTGGACGAAAAAATTGCATGGAAAATATACGTGTGATACGGCCTTTAGATTAATCTTTTTTCCAAATGTTTTTCTTTTGTGAAAAATTCTTCTATTATAATAATATTTTGCCTGTATATAGCTCAGACCTCTCTACAGAGGCTCAACTGGAATTTTTTAAATATTTAACTTGGAAGTAGATTTATTCATATTTTACGACAACAGATGGGAGCAATTTTAAGAAAAAAAAAACGCGAATAATTATTTCAATTGGTGGTAACTCTGAAAATAATGTGAAGTTTTCAAAAATTCTAGTTGAGCCTCTGTAGAGAGGTCTGAGCTATATACAGGTAAAATATTATTATAATAGAACCATTTTTCACAAAAGGAGAGCATTTGGAAAAAAAAAAGATTACTCTAAGTTAGTTTTTTAACAAAATATTATATTTAAATAAATTTTTTTTTTGGCAAAATGTCCTTAAAAATTTTTATGCATGTATTCTATTCTAAGAGACACTAAATATCATAAAAATTATCCATTTATGCGCTTTGCAAAAACACGGTTCCGAACGTAGTCGGATACCTTAATTTGGATGAATATATTTTTTTTTTCTGTTTTTGCAGTATCCTTTAACACGAAAAAATATTTCAGTACCCCAATAGAGCTCAAGCCCAAGGTTTAGGTTTCGTCTCGTTTTCAGTAGAATCGTGTAAAATCAAATACTATTTCCGGACATACATTCAGAAAACTTTGAATTTTGATCTATAGGCAAACTGGCAAGAATACATTACTATTTCCAGTCCGTCGTCTGTGTCTAATATAGTCTAATCACCAAATTTTTATACTTTCCAAAAGATCATCCTTAGAACTGACTTAAGTAAACCTTAAGTCAGCATTCCTCAAACTATGAGGTGCGCCCCCAATGGGGGGCGTGATAACTCTATGGGGGAGTGCGAGCATATTGAAAAGTCGAAAACAAAAGATAATTAAAAAATTATTGGCTGAAAGTAAACAAAATACATTCTGGCATAATAAGAAATAAAATCAACATATACAGTGATGTAACCCGTTCAGGACTATGATCCCATATATGTGATCAAGCGTTACTCCCATCATGGCCCATGATATCTATATGTGATTGAGCTTTCCCTGATCGTGGACCCATGAGCACACCTGTGTGATCACAGTTAGGAAAGTTTTGATAATAATTTTTACAATCACTGGACGGAAGCTAAAAACCGTTTTTTTTTCCAATAATGTTTCATAAAACTTTGAGCTTCAACATGTGTTTTGGCTCCATGTTTTTCTTTCTCAATTAGATCCGAGATATTTATGAATATAAACAATTTCACATGTTTAGATTTTTTGAGAGAATAGGACATTTAAAGATTCGTGATCTATTACTCTATGAATTTGTGCTTATATTTTGAATAAGTTGGTTTAGTTTTGTAATATTTTCTATATTCGTATGCAAATGTATGGGATTTCGGTCAATGTTTTGGAAAGTGTATGCAGTTTTTTTTTTTAATTAAAATGAAAACCTTTTCTTTAAAATTCGCAATTGGTGTTTTTTTTTAAACATAGCGAAAATTTTTATACTCTATGTTCAAATATTATCAATGAGAGTAAAATGTAAGTTTTAGCAAATATGGAATTCTGAAGCCTAAGGAATTTCTGAAGCCCAAGGTATTTCTGAAGCCTAAGGAAATAACGCTAGAAGGAAAATTCGCCTGGTTCCGTGCGTGCGTATTCTCTCCGAACGTACGGACCTGGGAAAGCGCTTCTTTCTCCTCCCGCTGGTCCTGAAAGGGATAATACACTGATAAAAGTATAAGAACTGCGCAGAGGCGCACACAGAAGTTTTCCAAGGAAGGGTCCACGGTTGAAAGTCCACTATTCTTGTATCATGCTTCTATTGATTTTGTCGATTTTGGGGAACAAAAAACAGTAAAAAACTAATTATTGAATAAATAATTAGTATTAATTAATAAAATTAATCCTTAAAAACAAATATTTAATTAAATTTTATGTATTATATACTTAAAATTAGAATCAATCGAGTAAAAAATCAAAAGCTTTGGGGGGTTGGAACCCTAGGACCCCCCTTGTGTGCGCCACTGGTACTGCGAAATGTATTTTATAATTAATTTAGCAATACAAAGTTAAGAACTAATTTAAAATTAGCAATTACTCTATGAACTTGTCGCATATAAAATTATTTACAAAAATTAACACTTATCTTGATAAATGGTACGATTTATAAATAATCCCTTCACGGCTGTTTATAAGTTTTGCTATTCACTGCCACCCAACACCACCGTTTTCCACGTAGGCACGCGCATGTGATGTATTGGGGGAGAAAACGAATAAATAAATTCTCTGAAATAAGTAAGTCCTTCGCAAGTATTGTCAAAGTCCTCGTATTGCATTTCAAAGCCTTCGGAATAGTTTTATGGATAACAGTGCACAGAGAAGATCGCACTTCGGAAAGATGTATATATACGTCCGGCGCTATTAACGTTTTGGCTGAGCGAGACGTTTCTACACGCCAGTAGCATTTATGAGGTTAAAAAGCCGTATATATATTGTAGCCTTAGCACCAAAGTATAGTATTATTACTTAGAATTAAAGTACAGTATTATACTATGATACTATAGTATTATAGTATATTATTATTGTATGGAAGGGGGGGACATAAATGAAAATTATGATTGAATATTGGGTCGCAAGTATTGAAAGTTTGAGAAACACTGCCTTAATGTGAAACAAGTTATTAAGTACCCCCCAAACTTCGTTTTGTAATTTTTTATAAGTGTTTGCCAATGAGTTTCCAAGCTTTTTACCGATAAAATGAGAAATTAAATTGTTCTCGAGATTTATATATTACATCACTCGCTTTTGGATTTAAACTGTCAAAAGTCAAGACTTTTTCCAGTTGGGGCACCCTAGAAAAGCCCCCCGTTACGATTTATTTCTATCCAATGAGAATCGATAGTAAAAGAAATGCGTCGAATCACTCCAAACGACACCGAAAGTATTCTTTTCACTTCACATCTTCTTCAACACTCGGGATAAATTACGAAATTGAAATTTTTCTTTAACAGAGCCATTTTCCCCTTCTATTTTTTCTCGCTATTTCTTTTGGTTTTCATCATCCTTTTCGAAGGCTCAAGAAATCCCTCAAATCCCCCTTCCTACACCCTGCCTCCCCCTCTCATGTGATATATGACGTAACAGTAAACAAAGAATGAAAGAAAATTCATAATTGCAAGAGAGAGTACTTCCCTTCAGTTCATAAGAAACTGTTGCTGCTATATTCTCTAAGAATTTTATGTCGTTATCTTCTGCAAGAGAGATTTCCTTCATTTTATTTCTTTATTTATTGTGATTATTTTTTTTATTCTACGTGAAAACCACGGGAAAATAAGTTTTTAGAAAAGTATTCTAAGGGTAAAAAAGGGGTGTTTTGTTTCTGCCCTCCCATGCAAAAGTGTTTTAGATTTTCCTGGAAAAGTAATATCTGAAATGAGATATTTCTCTCCTTTTTTTTTTTTTTTCAGAAGCCTTTGTCTACTAATGATTTATTGAAAGTTTTCTATGTTTTCAGGATTTTGCAACATTCTTCCCCCTTTTATATAATCTTCCTTTTGCATACTCTCTCTCACACTCTAAGCACTTTTAACCTAACACAATTTGCTCATTCTAAACACAAGATGTTATGGCAACCTGCAGAAAAAAGTTAATAACTGTTTTATTTCTTTTATACTAGAGAAGAGATACATTTTTTTAGAATTCTTTCTGGTGCAAAGAGGATTCTAAAGTAAAAAGTTTTATTCACATTATAAAAAACTCAACTTTAAAAGTTCAAAATACAAATTAAAAGTACTACTAAAAACCATGGTTATTAAATTAATATGGATGTATATATAATTGCATTTAAGATGGCAATTATGCAGTATAAAAAGTTTATTTTAACTTTTAAAAAATAAAATTATAAATTATTTAAGGTATCCAGACACGTTGAAATGACAAAAAATTCGGTCATAACACACACACACACATATATATATATTATTTTTTGAATAGAGCTATCTTTTGTCTTTACAAAACATACTTTGTTTTATTTCTACGTTACTTAGAGGCAAAGTTAGAATCATTTTTTTTAAAATGAGAAAAAAATGGAAGTGGGTCTTTAATCTACCAGAAATGGGTACTTAAATTTTTCCGAATCTATCATGGCGAGTCTGTTAATCGGGGACCACTTAAGGCCTGAGCCAACTGGGCTCGGGCTGAGGGCCTCACCCTCAGTAGGGCCTCATTTCGTTCTCGGCTCTGTTTAAATAAGATCATGATCCGGATAATTGTAACGTGGTCCGATATTATTCCGTTGTATATTCTCCGAAAATCAGGGAATTTCAAAATGCATATCAACTGTAAAAATGGTAAGAAATGTTATTGGGTGATGAGCGTTGTCTATGTCTAAGCTTAGGCCTAATACCTAGGCATAAACAATCATTCAATTCATTTAGTCAAAATGTGGCCATCGGTTGAGACGGTTTATGCCTAGGCTTTTGAAATTGGAAGTCGTATACCAGAGACGCACACACAAAGGGGGAGGGGGTCCTAGGGGTCCGGACACCCCCATAGCCCTTGATTTTTTTTCGATTGGTTACTATCCTATGTATATATTACGTAAAATTTAATTATGTATATGTAATTAATAATTAATTTTATTAATTAATACTAATTGTTTATTCAATAGTTAATTTTGTATTGTTTTTGTTCCCGAAAATCGACAAAATAAAACAAAAATATGTTGGGCAACGTATTGCAGCATGACACCAAAATGGTGGACTTTCAACCTGAATCCCCCCCCTTCTTTGAAAATTTTTTTGTGTGTGCTACTGTCGTGCACGTTTATTTTTTTAAAAGTACTGTTTGAACGAGTTTTTGACAATACATGCCTTATATTGTCTACTTATAAATATCTGAAGTAAGGCCTAATTTTGCATCAGGACCCAGGGTCTCGAAAATTCTAAAGATTTATCTGGGCCCCGGACCTCAAGGAATCTTAAGACGTCCCTGCTGATAACTCAAAATATTGTGAATATCTTTCTGTAAAACTTTTTGCACCTGATACTTATATTGTTATCCAGAGAATATATTAAAATATTTCTTGTTGTTAGCTCACACACTCTCTATATATTTATTTATCTTCGTGGAATTTTCAATCGTTAATAAAATACATTTTAAAGCGCTCAATTGAGCTGAAATTTTATATACAGGATTATTTTGGATGACAATGCAGTAATTTTTAATTATAATTAATAAAAAATTGATTAAAACTAATTATTCAAAGATTGACAAATGCAGCCACGTTGACATCATTTTTGGTGACTTAGCGATCCTTTTAGCAATTTGTGTCAGAACATGAAAATATTTTTTCCTCACATTTTAAAGCGCTCGTTTGAGCTGCAATTTTCTACACACTATTGTTTTGGATACAAATACGATAATTTAATTATAATTAATTAAAATTACTTGAATGAAACAAATTATTTAAAGAATTACAGATACAGTTACGTTGGTTTCATTTTTAGCGACTTGGGTCAAAACTTAAAAAAAAATTTTTTTTCTCACGTCTTAAAGCATTTAGTTGAACTGAAATTTTATATACACGATTGTTTTGGATGACAATACGACACTTTAATGATAATTAATAAAAATTAATTACCACTTAATGTCGTAATTCTGTCCTATGTTTATACATATTTATATTAACTGTAAGTATTTAATAAAAAGAAGCTAAAATAAAATTTTTCTTTGTTGATCTAAGTAGGAACTGACTTATTTTTTATATATATTACTTGTGTTGTGTGTTCAGTTTTATATATATTACTTGATTTATGGCCTGTTATTTATATAATGTTACATTTCTTCAAAAAATTTACTCGATCAATTTTTAACTTTTTTAAAATTTTAATAAAGCATTAAAATTTTAGTACATTTTCTAAATAAATGCATCTAGTTTGTTTTAGTAATACTTTGACTGATATAATTTTATCACTTGTTTCACTAATTGGCTTGACGTTTTTCAAAAATATTGCTCAAGCTTCACTTTTAATTGTGATTTTTGTTAAATTTAGATATTTTTTTAAATGTTGGTATAATTATAAAAATTGGTACAGCTCAGGTGTCATCCTCGTCACTTAACCACGGTTCAAAATTACGAGGTTTGTCGCCAAAAGCCATCGAATAGTTGAATATTGCGACGTTAATATTCACTCATCACTCTTGACTGAGTCTCATAATTACATGATTCATATGTTTTTCGTCTCCAGATATAAGTGCTGTATCCTAGTGGCTATGAGCGTGAATTCGTGGCCGACATGTCATGAATTCGAGTTCTAGCTCCTCTAAAAACCAGCCGTGTAGAGCGTCTGATATACGAAAAATCTGCCTTGGCTCAAGTAATTCCATTGGCGTGGTGTGATAGATTTCAGAGAGGTTACCACTCATGTGTGTCGTCTTTGTAAATCGACCGAATTTCAAAAGAAGGAGGTCCGTCGTCAGTAGTTCTCGAGTTGTTTTAAAATGCAACGTTAATAACAACATAATAAATTCATTCTTCCAGTTCCGGTGTCTTAATAATTATTTTAGGGGTAAGCGTTTGAAGGAAGGATTCTCGTTCAAAGTACCGTCCGTTCCATACGCGAGTACTTTATCGACCATGCCAAAACGATCGACATTGCGTGATGTTTGGTACTAGTTTATATAGATATCACACCCCACCACAGGTTATTAATTTTCCCCTGATTATTTCTTATATCGATTAGGCTGAAGCTAGCCGATCTTAGATACATTATTTCGAAGTTATTTGTATGTGTTACCGTTAAAGTGTTATTTCATAGAATAATTTGGTATTTCATGAAATAACTGGATAAGTCAGATCAAGTATATAAAATTATTGAATTCTACGATTTAACTATGTATTCTATAGAATAACGATTACTTGATCGCTTAAGTTTGAAATACCGCATTCGCACGAAAGTTCTTTGATCTGGTTTTAGATGCTTTAGAAAGGGTTTTCCCGATTAGGAACGAGAGATGACCGAACAAAACAATTGAACTCTAGATATCGGTTCAGTATATGTCAGCAAGAATTAACTTCCATTGTAGAAGTTCCGAATATTGACACAACGCTTCTATCTGTTGCAACAGCTCAGTTGCGATACTGAACAAGGATTTAAAAAGTGTTCGTGTAAAAAAAATGTGTAAAGGTAAAAAAAGTGGGCTTGTTTCAAAAATAATAAGCAGTCCAATCCAAATGTCATCACAGTAATCTTTGATCTTATAAATAATGAAAAGTAAAACAAAAATATTTCATAAAATTTAAATTAATATTCCCTTACATTTTTGTATTAAAAAGTTTACACTGTTTTTTTTATGAAGCAACGGTTTTTCTTCACAGCATGTGTTTTTGTTGATAATATTTAAATGTAATCTATTTTTGAAACGTATTATCCCCCCCTTTCTGTTTAACTAATGTTAGTAATTTGATCAATAATAAATTATATCATATGCTTTCCCTTATTATTTATGAATTATTCATCCACAAAAGAGATAAAATGTATTTTTCGAGAGGTTTCAGCTATTTATGATCAATTAATTTATAAAAAATCTTTGAAACTGTTTATTTTTGACTTTAATGGTCTTTACTTAGTTATTTCATAGAATAACTAGGTTAAAAATTTTTTATCTATTATATATATTTTAACTAACGTCTAGTTACTTCACGAAATACCTAGTTACTCTGTGAAATAACTGAATTATGAACTTTAACGGTAACATATGCATACATCAAAAGATAATTAATTACACAATTTTTTTAAAAAAAATCTTTATTAATACATGTGTTTATTTCTGAGAACGCATTACTCATTTTAAAAATTAAAAATAAGATTTTTTTATTTCTTAAAATCCATACCAATATCATTAGAATTGCTGATCTTGAATACGAACACATAAAACTGCAGTAAGTTTATTTAAAAAAAAAATTGTGTATTATTTTAATTTCGAACCTAAGCTTACAAAAGCAAGAAATGCAGGAACTAATAAAGTTATAATATGCTCTTTCTTTTTTTCTTTTTTTTTTTCCTTTCTTTTCCAATTTCATGGACCACCCAGAAGCCTTTCCGGGAAAATCATCCATGTGTGGATCCCTGTTCAATAGTATTTAAGTAAGTTGAGATTATAGACCATACAGTTTTAAAGACATTTGTACTTTTACACATGCAGTTTTCAAAAATTAGTAAAAAAAAAAAAAAGTACTTGGTAAATTAATTGAACAACGAAATTACACCAATAACGAATTCTAAATTTTTCTAAAAGGAAATAATGCAAAGAATTATAGTATACAATAATTCTAGTATAGCTCTAGTCTAGTGTTTCTAGTACATGTAATATCTAAATTTATACGGAAGTAACGAAATGAATTTATATATTACGTGTACTAGAAACACTAGACTAGAGCTATACTAGAATTATTGTATACTAGTATATAATTAGGTTTATATCGCGCTGATATTTCGTCGCCGATCATCGCTATACGCCAGTCTGTCAAATCCAAGATTCAAGAGTGTGAAGGTATCAGTGTACATTATCTAGCAGCGTCGTCTGCAAAAAACATTTCTTAGTTAACAGAGAAGCATGCTTTTCATATTAAATAAAAAATAATTAATTAATACTTAATTATTAAATAAAACGTTATTTTTAATTCATATATGTTTTGAGAGACAGATTCATAATATTACTGGTAATTTTTATTTCTCAAAATAATTGCACTTTTATGGTTTGCTAAAAAAGAATGACTATATTTTCTACTGAAAACTTTTATTTATTTATTTTTAAAAGAAATAGTGGTGATTTTCGGGTCAGTCGTTTAAATACATTATTCCATATAGCAAAATTTAATAATTACATTTAGAAGATATTTCGTGCCTCTGCAGGGGAGTTAACTTCTCTCTTAATGAGGGTTCCTGGTGAGCTGCCAGCGCGATTTTCGTAATTTGTGCTCCATGAATGTTAAAAAATAATGTCAAATTTAACTGAACACGGTAAGAAACATATTACGAAAGAAGTATATGTATGAAATAATGTATAGAAGATTAGAAAACTAAGATTTTTCTTTTGTATTGAGAAAACATTTTCTTTCAAATTGAGTTTAACCACAAAACTGTTTAGTAAATTTTATCATCTGTACTGTTTAAAATGATGCTTTTTACTGATTTAGTTCGTTGTTTTTCTATCACAAAGTGGATTTTAACACACATATCAATAAAACGCATTTTAATTCAGTTTTGTAGCAAAACACTAATTGTATTGTTATAATTTTTTTTTTTAGATTTCAATTAAATCGCAGTTAAATATTCATATTTTTTAATGTCCATTTATCATGTCATAACTCTGAAGTCTAAGAAAGAATAAATGTCTGGCTTTATGCATATGAACTACTTACTGTTTTTGCAATTTGCTGGTTTAACACAGTCAACAAGTATTTAAATTCACTGAAAAAGAACAAATTTTAAGAATTATCGTGTTTTATTTTTAGCGAATAGATGGCGCCAGTGTCATCAAAATGAAACGATCTGATTGCGATCGCCGCTATTTAAAAAAAAAAATACAATTGATCTTCATAAAAATTGCTATTGTAAATATTTGTCTCTCTCTGTGATCCAGTAGCTGCAGAGGCGTTTTCCTTGTTTTTTCTTTTTTTTCTCATTCATTTTTTTAATATTCTTTGAAATGTTTTGAAGAGATTATATAAGTTATCCAAATGAGTGCGCCTCATAGACAGTAAGATATACATACATATATGTATATATACAGTGGGCCACAAAAGTGTTCATACACTTGCAATTTCTTATAAAATTTAATGTTTTCGACTAATAAAAATTAATATATTGTAATTGTAATTTTTTTATCATATCTGCAACTTATTCTTAATGGTATAATATAATTAATTTTTTAAAAATAGTATAACTATTTTTTTAAAAAATTAATTATCAAAAAGTTACTAAAAAATTACGCCACTAAAGTCTTCGTACCCTTAACAAGAATCTCAATTTAGCTTTAAATATTGTATTTCTTTATTAATTTAGTACTTAATAGGATATCTTTCAGTGTCCACAACAACTTTTACGCGTCTTGGGATAGATTTAATCTGTTTTTTTGTAATTTATGCATCGATTTTCCACCATTCTTCTGTGATTATTGTTTTTACTTCCCATTTTGTGTTTATTTGTCACGTTTTCTTTTTTTTACATCAAAATCTCATCACAAATATGTTTTACTGGGCTAAATAAAGTGATTGAGGAGGTGTTTTCATAATTTGGGGACAGTTATAGAGACACCAGTGGCGTACAATGAGAGCAGTTCACTTGGCGTCATTACCCTGTTAAAAGATTAAGTAGTATCCAATATCCAAATTTTGGACAGATAATTTAAAATTTCTCTTTAAAATAATTAAATAGAGCTAATGATTCATAATACCATGAAAAAATGCCAAATTACCTAATTCTGAGGCCAATTTACACCCCCAAGCCAGAACACCTTCACTTCCATGCTGAAATATGGAAGTGAAGTTCTTGTTCCACATAAATTCATGAGGTTAAACTCCTTATTTTTCATTTACAAGCTATTATAGGCCCATCGAAACCAAAAATGTTGAATTGTCTGCCATCCCAATCAATTTGCCGTCAATTTTGAATTTTCTGAAACTTAATTCCAAGAATCTAGTTGGATCAATAAGACATGGAGGTAGAAGTGTTCTTCCGCGAGGGTCTAAATCGGCCTCAGAATTAGGTAATTTGATATTTTTTCATGGTGTTATGAATCATGAGCTCGATTTAATTATTTTAAAGAAAACTTTTAAGTTATCCGCCCGAAATTTGGATATTGGAGACTACTTAATTTTTAAACAGTGTAATGACGCCAAGTGCACTGCTCTCATTGTACGCCACTGGTGTCTCTATAACTGTCCTCAAATTATTAAAAAACCTCCTCAATCACTTTATTTAGCCCAGTAGAGCATATTTGGTGAGATTCTGATGTAAAAAAAAAAGAAAACGTGACAAATAAACACAAAATGGGAAGAAAACAATAATCACAGAAGAATGGGGGAAATCAATGCAGAAATTACAAAAAAACTGATTAAATCTATACCAAGATGCTTAAAAGTTGTTGTGGACACTTAAAATATTCTACTAAGTACTAAATTAAGAAAGAAATAGAATATTTAAAGCTGAGTTGAGATTTTTGTTAAGTGTACGAAGACTTTTGTGGCGTAATTTTTTAGTAACTTTTTGATAATTAATTTTTTTAAAAAATAGTTATACTCTTTTTAAAAAATTAATTATGTGTTTCTATTAAGAATAAGTTGCATATATCATAAAAAAAATTACAATTACAATATATTAATATTTATTGGTCGAAAACATTAAATTTTATAAGAAATTGCAAGTGTACGAACACTTTTGTGGCCCACTGTATATATTTCATTTTTTTCTGCTTTATGCTAGATTCTGTAATTGTTTAAAAGGATTTTTTTTCTTTTTCAAAAAGATTCATTAATAATAAAAATTCAAAATAATATAAACATACCATGAGAATTTAAAAAAGAAATGAAAGAAAGCTAAAAATTGTTTTACGGTCGGTAGATTTGCAACTGTGTGTGTTTTTATGAAATAAAAAATCGAGTAAAAACTGCTAGCAATATATTTTAAAAAAATATTGTAAATACGGTCGGAACCTAATTTAATGAATTCGTCGGAATCTAACATTTTTTTTTTTTTTGTTAATTCGAGGTTATTCGTAATATCAAGGTTCAGAAAAACATACAAATTTGTTGTACTCACCTTTAGGAAATTCTATAATAATGAACTACAATACAACAAACCGTGTGAAAAATGTTGAATTTTTTGAGTTTTGATAACTAACGTTTTAGGTTTTACGAAAAATCAAAGTTAATTATTATTATCCCAGATACATTAATCGCTAAAAAAAAATCGGCATTTCTGGATCTGTACCAATCAGTGGTGTCCACAAAGGTCGGGTTTGGGGGTTAACTCCCCCTATATTGATCAACAAATGTTTAGAATTTACCTTAAAGAAAAGATCCTCAACCACTGTGCCGCGGAATTTTCTGCGCCGCCAAATTCTTGAAGTGTGCCACCAAATTTTTTAAAAATTACTAATTATACTTTTTTAAAATTAGTAAAATAGTAATTATATTAGTGTTCGAAACAGAAACATTTGGCCGTTTTAGAGAAATATACTAAGAGTATTCGCGGTATATTTAACATATTCTTTCGTGGACTAAGCTATTATTTCCTTATTTAACCATGGTCATCCAAGTAATCACTCTTATATATACATATATATATATTTAAATATATAAAAACAATCACAATTATCAATTTAAAAATTGAAATATATGAATCCTAAAATACTAAAACACTTCAGAATATCAATGGCGAATATAAAAGATAATGTTCCACATCATTTTCAAACAAAATTAAAAAATTATAAAATAAAATAAAAATTTATAAAATATCCAAGTGCAATCTCGGACTTAGGACCGATAAGTGGGGTTAAACTAGTTTGATGGCGCCAACCTTCCCCCTATTGCAACTTGGTAAGTTAATTGGAAAATTTTCAAATTTCAGAAGAAAAAAAAATTTAAAAATTAAAAATTAAAAAGTTAAAATTAAACCATTATACTTTAAATTAAAAAGTTAAAATTAAATCATTATACTTGAAAAATAAAGGGATTTTTTTTTTCACCCTATATATATATATATATATATATATATATATATATATATATATATATATATATATATATATATATATATATATATATATATATATATATATATAGGGTGAAAAATCCCTTTCTATTCAGTCAACACACCTGAGATTGGGTTCTTGTTCTTGTTCCAGTGAGCTTAGCCAACAAGATTTTTTTTGGAAATTCTTTGTTCATTCTACACTCATGTCCATAAATTAAGGATAATTCAGAATCACATGGAAAAAGAAATTTCTCTTCAAGAATTATTACACACATCTTCAACAATAATATGCAAATTACAGGAAGCCACCAGATCACACCGACAGTATGTCACAATGAAGAGAGTGTAAAAAAGAGCTATATAAGGTACGGTTTGCAAAAAAGTAAAATTGTTCACAAGTATTTTGTAAGGCACTCAGTGACATAACTGAATAGTTATGACACAGATGAAGCAGGATGATGTTTTTTTGGACGTATCAAAATTTATGCAGCATGCAATACTCAGGAAGAATCAGAGGAACTTGGAATTACCCAAAGTGTCATCTCTAGGCTTTGACAACGATGCCAAGATGACGGAAATGTCAGTATACGTTACAATACAGATCGCCTCCTAATTACAATGTCGAATGAAGATCGATGTTTGGCAGTAACTCCAAAAAGAAGCAGACGGAGTGGAGCATCCGACCCGTCTCGTTAGTTATCTGCTGCCACAGGTATGAATGTTTTTTTTAAAAAAAACAACCTTGGACAGACGTTTGGGACATATTGGCTTATATGCTCGCAGGGTTTTCAGAAGTGTTCCTCTCACAGCAACTCACTGTTTTCAATGGTTAGTCTGGAGTAGAGAATATGCAATTTGTGTGTATAGACATTGTCATAGTGGGCATATGTGATATGCCTTCCGACGATTCTAAGTTTCGCTTGAAGTCTGATTGACGTATGACTTTGATACGGAGAACGCCAAGTACCTGTCACATCGAAGGCAACATCATTGAGCTACATGGTTACGTGGTGTAAATAGCTTATTTGGAGGAAATTTTACTGAGCTCCACAATAGATCTACAAGCTCAAATCTGAATCCTGTCAGGCTAAATTTATAGGGACATTCTTCTGAAATCGCATTTAGTTTTCTTAGTGGCGCCATCAGAGCAGAATGTGTGTTTACGGATCATAGCGTCCATCTTCATTAAGCAAACATCGTAAGCGAATGTCTTCAATCTAAGTTTATTACCCCCAATAGAATGGCTAGCATTCTCATCTGGCTTGAATCCGGCATAGCATGTGTGACACATGCTTAGTCAACGAGTTTCAGCCCTTTGACCACGTCCTACATGTGAATCGGAACTTTGGAGACCATTGCTTGCTGAGGGGAATAATCTTCACAAAATCAGCTCGATTATTTGGTACTCAGCATGCCTAGGTGGTGTGCGGAGTGTATTTCATCTTATGGGAAAGATACAACGTGTTATCATACTAATCGTGAGTAATATTAAGTTTTTGTAAAGAGAGTAATTTTGTTATTGCTTCAGGAAGCAAAAATCGTTGTTTTTATGAATATCACGTATATGTCATCTTTTTTGTTCTTTATATTTTGTTTTATAAATGAGCTATATGAATAAGTCCCGTTTGTTTTGTACCTGAACCTTTAATTCCTGGAGCTGGCATCATTCTTAATTTATGGACATGATTGTAATAACGTGGTCAGCCCATTTAATTATTTGGATTTTAATATATTTGACAATGTCTTGTTCCCTGAATGCACAGTAGTGTTCTTAATTAAAGAGTCAGTGCCAAATACCATCAACTTGAGTTCCTCCAAAAAAGGCCTTAAGAAGGGCCTTGCCCTTTATTAAGGGCCTATCACACATGCATATTTGGAGCAACCGTTTAGGACAGGTCCCCCAGCTGAGGGTGAAGGGTTGCCATAAACAAAAAGTCAACCTCTGACATTGAAAAATTACTCGAAAATTTTTCTGTTTCGGAAAACGAATATCCATTATTATTTCTTTCATTTCGCTCAAGCTTTTGTTGATGGGCGTAAACAGAAACGGAGCACCATTTTGTTTAAAATATTATTCGACAATAAAATGTTATGCGCCATATCAGATTCGTTGACGAAACCGAAGATGCAATCTTTACCGCAATCTTGTTTAGGACGTAGGGTGCCGAAGAACCCCATTGGCTGGAATTTCAAGCAACTTTTATTAGGAACAACTATTTCAGCTCACAGGGAAAAAGTTGCTCGGAGCCGTTGCTATGGCAACTAGGTAGAAATTGTTTGGAACTGGTTGGAAAGTTGCTCCAAACTTATACGTGTGATAAGGCCTTTAGGATCCGACGCTCAAAGTCATCAAGAGTATTTTTATCATTTAGTGTCCTTGTTCAAGTTTCTGATAAGTGTATGATCATAGGTCGAATTGGACATTTATAAATCAATAGTTTAATTTTCGTTTAATTAAATTTGATCTTAATTACCTCTTCAAACCATAAAAAACATCTATTGGCAGCGTCAATTCTCCTCTGCATGTATATGACATGCATTTTATTAAATCACAATGTATATATATACGTACATATATATATATATATATATATATATATATATATATATATATATATATATAGGAAATGCTTTAAAAAATATAACGGATGTTAAACGTTAGAAGAGGGAACAAAAGCAGAACTGAAAACTGAAAGATATTTATCAAATACATCTAAAAAGCGGTACATGCAGAAAAATTATAACTATTTTATACAGGACTATGGAAAATAGTTTTACAATGTTTACGGAAGTGATAAATGGATATGTTACTTAGATTTTTGCATAAATTGAACATAAAGCTTTTGTTTTCATCTGTAAAAATAAATCTAAAATGTAGTATAATTCATTAAGCAAAAAATAAAACAGTTATTCATCTATTTTTACAGAACGTTGTGCCTAAATCCTATCAATTAATCACATAAATAATGGCACAGAATAATATACATTGACTAAATGGAAATGAAGACGAAAAATCCGTTTCTATTTTACTTTTTCCCTTATGCTTCAGAGTCAGTCTAAAACATTTTGTAACGTTCTCTTTTAATACTTTTCAATCACATTCATTCTGTATCATTTATTTTTGATGTATGATACAACCTTCCTTCTTCATTCTCTCATGAAACATAAGCAAATAATTTTACCTCAGGAAAGTGTTTAAAACTTGCTTGGCATCGTGATATAAAAAAAGAATATAAAGTATTGTAATTTTTCTTTTATACAAAATGCATTAAGAAATTTGCAAAAAATTAATTAATACAGTGGAGTCCGAAAAACTACGAGTGTACGAAAATGACGGATTATCGAGAATGGGAAAAAAAAGAGTAAAAAAAAAAAAGAGTAAGCATACAAATGTTTCCTCTGAAAATATTGTACTGCAATTGTATGTATTATATTTGCTTGAAAATACAACCGAAAATAAAATAACCTAAAATCCTATAACCCTGGAGCGGACGCACTAGACGCAGAGTCAACCCACGCTCATAAAATCGTTAATTCTGAGATAACCATTGATTTGTTAACAGTGACCTTGTGAGTATCCTCTTATATGACAGTCTTCATGAGAACTAAAATGTATTTGTCACTTTTCTCCCTTTTTTAGGGAAGCGTGGTAAATGTTTTTTTTTCTTACTATCTTCAGATACAGCAGAATGTCGTTTATACGAATCAATTGGGACCCGACACCGTTCGGATAAGTGATTGTTCGGATAACCGAAAACCGAATGCGATCCATGCAGTATAATGCAGTATATGAAACCGAGTGAGTGAGTGAGTGAATATTAACGTCGCACTGTTCAGCTACACGAGAGCTTTTAGCGAAGGATCAAGTAATTTTGAACCATTATCAAGTGACGTGGTCGAGACCTGAGTTAACACCCCTCTCCTAACTACCGCACCACAACGAAAGGAGGACGTTTCAGCTCTTGACAGATTTAACGAGCATCGGTGCCCTACACGGCGGATCTTTAGTGGTACTGGGCTCGAACTCATGTCATACCTGCCATGATCCGATACCTTGATCATTGGGCTACCGCAGCCCTCTGTATATGAAATCGGACACTATACGAATATTGAAAATCGTCCCATGCGGGAAACGTGTTTGAAGAAAGAGGCAAAATAGATGCAAAATGTCGCAGTTCTACGTTTATTGTGGAAAATAATCACGAATTTTTCGTTGTACCATTGTACACCTTTGTTTTTTCGCTGAAAGCTCTCTGAAAAAACAGGTTCGGATGTTTGACGCTCTGGATAATTAAAGTTCGGAGAAACGACTTCTATTGTACTTGTTTTGATTTGAATGGTAGTGAGTGTACAAACACACTCACTATCATTTTTATTTCAAAATGTTTTCTATAAACAAGTTACATTTCCCCCCAGTGGACTACTTGGTGGTTTTGATTGCTGCGTTGTGCGAATTATAATGGTTTATAAATGTAAATGAGCAGAATATATATAAAAAAAGTAGGCATTTATGATCTCTACTGAAGGAAATTGAAACTAATCAAGCGAGAGGAAAATTTGCTGAAGTAATGCGTATTAATAAGGTGACCATTTTTCTTACAATGATAAGGAGGTCGAAAAGTTTAAGAAAAAATGACAACTTAAATATATGAAACGTTTTATAAATTCAAACAGAAATACGCTAATCAAGTTTACATTATTTTTAATTATTATCTTAAACGAGTATTTTTTCATTGAATGAATTTTATTTTTGTCGACATATCATTTTCTAATATATCGGAAAGTTAGGGCAAAAAATATCGTTCATACTGAATTTTGCGGTAAGTACTGTAGCTAAAATATTAACATTCAATTTCGATTTCCTCTCTAGTCAATTCAGAAAAATCATTACCAACTGAAAAAAAACTATTTTAACTGCTGCATTAGTTCCAGGGCAGCACAACGTAAATTCAACAAGAATAATTACATTTTTATATGGAATGTGTTCATTTTTAAAATGATTTAAGTCATTTCTCCCATCTTTTACCAATTTCTCAGCATGTTGATTTTCCAATTGTTCTTATTTATTAGAATTTAAATATACATTCAGTCTTCTTTCTACTTCAAACAGACAATTGTCATCGATTTTAATATCATATATTTCTTTCGATAAAAACTTAACGTAATTTTCTATATCTGCCCGATTTACTTGCGATAATGTCAAAAAATACTATTGAAAACTGTTATTTCCTGTGATAATTGTTTCAGACATTTTGGAAACATGTTTGGTTCAGAGATTAATGTATCAGTTTTAAAATTTTGAAAAGAGGGACACTTTTCGAGGAAGGACAGAACATATAAAAGAAGTTCTCCCTAAAGGAGGTAGATTGGTCACCTTAGCAGAAAGGAAAATTTTCAAAAACTGCCTAAAGAGCTCCACCAAGAAAAATATAAAACCATACGTGTAGGACAAGACGTACTTCGCACTGCCAACAAACGCAAGCAAGAAAAGTTTAACAAGCAATTTATCGATCATCAAAAGACAATGAAACTACAATAACTTGAACAAAATATGACTGTTTTACCAGAAAATAACATTTCTGTAATGTTAGCGAAAAGTTTTTGTGTGATTTGTGCCCAAGCACATTTGAAACTTCTTGGTTCAGTTTGATTGATAGTTTTTCTCAAATTATGAAATAAAAGTTGCTAAATCCTTATAAGTAGGTAAGTATAATTTCTCTTAGTTAAATTATTCACTAGAACTACGCTTTTTATCGTGTATAATAAAAATAATTATATAAAAAAGTTTGGGGTGAGACTCAGTCATCCCACGCGCACATTAACGTTAGTATCGAGGGCGTGCCTGTATCCGGATTACAAATGAAAAGAACGTACTTCATGAAAGCATAGAGAATTTTCTACATTATATGAAAATTAAGGAAATCTATAGCATATATTAATTTACTTGATCACATATACCACAGAAAAATACTTTATGAAGGCATAAAGCTGACTACACTGGTGTGCAAAAATTAGGGACGAGACGGTTTTTTCAATATAACTTTGTACAAAAGCTTTCCAAATCAACACATTTAATACCGTAAGATCCCCAATACGTAAGGACATGTGTAATGTAAGCAACACTTACTAAAAGAGAAATCAGACGGATAAAAATAAGCTTGATTGAAAAAGTAGCATGGAGCGCAATGCGACTGAAGGCCGAAACATCCCTGTGATGGGTGTCCAACAAGAAACATCCGGTCTTTAGTAGGGGATAGGATCTCCCCTGACTGCTAGGCAGGTTTCACAGCGTCTGCCCATGCTGAGAATGAGGGTGTCAATGAGTTGTTGAGGCATTGCTGCCCATTCGTCTTGCAGCGCCAATCGAAGCTAACGAATCGTAACTGGTGGTAAGGTACGAGCTGCCAAGCGTCTGCCTAGAAAATCCCATACATGCTTGATGGGATTGAGATCCGGAGATCGTGCCGGCCAATCCATACGTTCAATATCCTCACTCTCTAAGAGCTATTCGGCAGCTACTGTGCGATGACATGGTGCATTGTCGTCCATGAAAAGGAACTGCAGACCCATAGCGCCTCTAAAAAGACGCACATATGGAAGAAGAATCTCGTTACAATAACGGGTCCCGTTGACTCAACCTGCGTCGAAGATGTGAAGGTCTGTACGACTACCAAGCATGATGCCTCCCCAAACGAGAACACCACGACCTCCTTACCTGTCCCTTTCAATGATGTTCGAGGGATGATTGCGGCTTCCCCGCTCTCTCCAGATGAGTATGCGATGAGAATCGCTACTCAAACTGAATCTGCTTTCATCTGTAAAGAGTACTCGTCCCCATTCATTGTCTCACCAATTCCGGTGTTCCCGGCACCACAGAGAACGCCTTCTTCGATGGGCAGGCGTTAATGACCACCGAACAGACCACCACCGTGCAGTCTTCTGGCCACGGTAAAACGCGATATCGGTCGTCCAGTCGCCTGTGTCGTGTGTCTAGCGATTTCTTCCGCTGTCTGCCGCCTGTTTCTTCTGGCCTGTAAGACAATGTACCGGTCATCTGCGGGTGTGGATCCTCGTGGACGACCACTACTGAGCCCCCGGATAGCTGTTCCTGTAGTTTGAAATTGTCTCCAAAGTCGTGAAACGATGCTGTGAGCAATTCCGAACTCTGCAGCCACACTTGTCACACTGCGGCCTTCCTCCAACTTCCCAATGATTCGACCTCGGGTAAAAGCATCCAGATGTCGTCTAACAGATTGATTATTCGACATTTCTCGGTGAGGCAGCAACTCGGTGTGATTTTAACTGCTATACGGCGTGCAATCTCTTTGCCAGAAATACTGATCTTACACCGACAACATGCTTGATACTACTCAGACACTCCCCCATTACTTCTACCTGCATATCTGCGCATGTGCTACCGTACATCACCTTACTTAATCTCCTGATTGGTCTTTCTGTCCACTCTGCCTCTTCGTTCAGCTGATATGCTAATTTTTCGACTTCGTCCTTAATTTTTGCACACCAATGTATAATGGAAATTAAGTCAAAAACTGACTACTTTTTTTAAAAGGGAATGCGTATTGCCCTCTTGTCTTCCGTAATGTACTGTGCGTTTTGCTGCTTCATCACGAAGACGACTAATGAACAGTAAGTCGTTCACGAAGCACCTTGTTGTTTAAAATTCAGAACGCCGGTTTCGACAGCCTTTAGTCCCTCACTATGTGATATTTTAGGAACATGCCCGGAGTCCACAACGTTAACTTTATCATTTTTCCCCATTTTTTTCATTAACTGTAGCAGAGCTGTAATTTCTGCTTCGGACATTCTGAAAGCGTGTGACCGAGTTATCCAGACTGTCGGGTTATCAAGTGCCCAGTTTTCGTGACTCTACTGTATTAATATTACGTAGTACTTTAGACGTAAGGAAAAAAAAAGAAAAGAAAATAGGAAAAGTTTCACATAATTTAATTTAGAGAAAAAATTATGGAATGAATGAAACCGTTTAAGGCTAAAACAGTGGACATTAATCCGAATGACACCAATAATAAAGCAAAATGCATTAATGTGTTTAAACTATTCCTTCTCAAACTTTCAATATTTGTTGCTCATTATTTAATCATAATTTTCATCGCCCCCTCTTTCATACAATAACAATGTATTGAATTTAATAAAAGTATACTTTGACACTAAAGCTACAATACGACTTTAAACTTTTGACTACTGTGACTTTAAATGCCACCGGCGTATATAATCTTCACTCTCAGCAAATGCGTTAATTGCCCCGGACATATTCATACGTGTTTCCGAAGTAGGATCTTCTCTGTGCTCTGTTTTCCATAAAATTTTTCCAAAGGCTTTGGAATCCAAAAAAAGGATATATATTTACAATGTTCGTGAAGTATTTAATTACTTCAGAGAAAAGGTTTTACTTATTTATTCCCCCCCAATACATCACATACCGGTTCCTACGTAGAAAGTGGCCGCGGTAGCCGAGTGGTATAGGTATCGGATCGTGGCTTGCTTTGTCACGAGTTCGATCCCAGTACCACTTAAGACCCGCCGTGTAGGGGAGCGATGCACGTTATCTGTCAAGTTTAAACGTCCTCCCATTGGTGTGGTGTGGTACCTAGGAGAGGGGGGGGGGTACCAGCTCAGGCGTCGTCCACGTCACTTGACCAAGGTTCAAAATTACGTGTTCCGTCGCCAAAAGCCTTCGTGTAGCTGAACGGTGCGACGTTAATATTCAATCAATCAATCAATCCTACGTGGAAAACTGTGGCATTGGGGAGCGAATCGTGTAAATTTTAATTGGCATTTAAGGGATTCATTATAAACCGTACAAATTATCAAGATAAGTGTTACTTTTTGTATAAAATTTTATATATGACAAGCCCAAGGAGTTAGTGGTAATTACACAGAGTGTTTTTTTCCAGGTATAGAAGTTTAAGTTGGCATTATTTTCCAAGATGGCGACCGATTTAACAGCTGTCAAGTGATTTATTCTCAGTTTGGTTTGGCAATGCATCATGAATAGACTCACGCCTGAACAACGCTTTCAAATTGTGTAATTCATTTCGAAAATAATGGTCGATTTTCATAAGCGAATTTTGTTAGCGATGAAGCGCACTTCTGGTTGAATGGCTACGTCAACAAACACAAATGCCGCATTTCGAGTGAAGCTAATCCCCAAGTGTATGTCGAAACACCGTTACATCCAGAAAAACTGACTGTTGGGTGTGCTTAATGCGCTGGTGGAATCCTTCTTCAAAAACGATGAAGGCCACAACGTTACAGTCAATAGTGCCATGATTACTAACTTTTTCATTCCTGAATTGAACAATCATGATGTCGAGGAGCTGTGGTTCCAACCAGACGGCGCAACATGTCACACAGCTCATGGCACAATCGATTTATTGAAAGACACGTTTGGTGACCGCCTAATTTCACGTTTTGGACCTGTGAATTGGCCTCCAAGATCTTGTGATTTAACACCGCTAGACTGTTTTTTGTGGGGCTATGTAAAGTCATTGGTCTATGTGGATAAGCCACAAACGCTTGACGATTTGGAAGACAACATTCGCCGTGTTTTTGCCAATATACGGCCACAAATGTTGGAAAAAGTCATCGAAAATTGGACGTCCAGATTGGACTACATCCGAGCCAGCCGTGGCAGTCCTATGCCAGAAATGATATTTAAAATGTAATGCCACAAGATTATCTTTCGAATAAAAAAAATTCATGTCAATCGAATAATACATCGTTGTTTTATTGCAATTTAAAGTTCTATACCTCTCAAAAAAACATCCTTTAAAAGTTGCTCTTAACTTAGAATTGTTAAATTAACTATAAAACACATTGGGCAGTACTGATAGAATGTAAGTGTATTATATATCAGTACAAATGAGTATTTTATTATATCAGAATATATTTTGTTTGTTTATTTTCAGGAAATTAATATATATTTTTAAATAATCTTTTGTTTTCGACTTTTAAATATGCTCGCACCCCCTCCTTCTTGTAGAGTTATCACGCCCCCCTCACGTGGGCGCAGCTCACAGTTTGAGAAACGCTGGTTTATATATATATATATAAACATATGTTTATCTTTAAAAAATTTTTATTTATAAGGAAATACTTATTAGCAAATTGACTAACATTGACTAACAATTGATGGAATAGAACTTTTTAAATTATAGTCATTCAAAGTTATAATCATCAAAGTTCTCAGCACAATTCTTGGATGTCGGCTAAAAAATAACTTCCAGTGGTGTAGGTGGTGGTTCTAGTGCCACACATAATCGGCAGTGCCATATTGAGGTCCACGACTATCATCATGGCAAAGGGCTACAATGTACGCCTGTTGTTAGCCGTAGCTTGGAGTACCATACAGGTGACCGTATGATTTGACGCGGTTCCAATTTTTCTGGAAGGACACTCTGGGGGGTGGGTAGGGGACTCCCACCTATCAAGCCTCTCCACCACCCGTACGAGAAGATCTGTGGCTGGAAGGCTATTTATGGCAGAGGTCGCGAAGGTAGTGGTCCGCGAGAAAATTTCACTGATCCCCAGAGAAACGTGGAATATACTCACACATCACGTTAAGTTATGCGATTCAATTCATAAGAATACGTGAAAAGATAGATAAACGCTACATCATAGAATAACGCCACGGTAACTAAGTCGTACTGCTGTAGCTGCATTGTTTTAGCTGCATATTTTGTCTCGTCTCGTTTCACACTCTTCTTATGTTTCACTCTCCTGTATGTTACATATGCACATCAGTTGAAATCCTACGGCAGGGGTGATGGACCTTTATGGATTAATGTGCCATTTTTTTCCAAAGAAATGATAAATGTGGTATAGACGTGCCTTCAAATAATTTTGACTTGTGCTTGTTGGAAAAAAAAAAGAAGTAAATACTTACAACTCAGAACTATTTACTACGAAAAAATACAGTTTGCACTGTATATTAGTAAATGTTTAAGTTACATTAGCGTGACTTCAGCTGTAGCGAATCAGATGACCAATAACCTATATTAGGATTGTAAGATGTTACTTTTAGCAGAATGCGTGCTGAATTTGAGTCATCTGCCGAAACGAAGTCTTGGCCGCGGTAGCCGAGTGGTATAGGTATCGGATTGTGGCTGGCTTTGTCACAAGTTCAAGTCCAGTACCATTAAAGACCCGCCGTGTAGGGCAGTGATGCACGTTAAATCTGTCGAGATCTGAAACATCCTCCCGATGGTGTGGTGTGGTAGTTAGGCGAGGGGGTGCCAGCTCAAGTGTCGTCCACGTCATTTGACCATGGTTCAAAATTACTTGGGCCATCGCCAAAAGTCCTCGTGTAGCTGAGCAGTGCGACTTTAATATTCACTCACTCACTCCAAAAGGATGTCATTAATGTTATTCATCTCTGAAAATAACGACTCACAAGCTTAAGTAGTTGAAAAGGGGGTTAAAATGGGTTTGACCAGCTTTTTCATATAATTAAATGCGTCTTTAATCAAATCCCAGCCACCCCACAACCGACCATTTGCGTTTGTTCGTAATACTTCATTGTAAACTTTGTTATTTTGAACGGCGAAGTGCCGGAATATTGTGTCACGTGCCATTAGTGGCATGCGTGCCAGTGGTTCGTCATCCCTGCTCTACGGTATAGCAGAAAGAATTTGCGTCGCTAACTACTGTACCGAACGGGTGGAGAAGTGTCGTGTGTCTGTGTGTGTTTTTTAATAATCTCTGGAAACACAGTTATAAATTGACACAAGTAATTTTATTATTAATGGAATGACAAAATAATACCGCTGGAAATTCTTATCCTAAATCTCAAAATTATGCCTTTATCATTCCAGCAGAAAAAAAAACAAATAAAAATATAAAAGCAGACTAGAGAGATAATTTGATATTTGTATCATTTTCATTTTGCTTAAAAACATTTACTGATTATATAACATAAATGGAATAATTCTTGCAGTACGCATAATTCTTCGAATAAATAAATAAATCTACGACAAATTACAACTTAATAACATGTTGCATTTTCTTCCCAGTGGGGCAAAAAAAAACTTGGAGTCGAACCAACTTTTAATAATTGAATTTTAGCAATCAAATTCAACATGTCACGCATACACCTCATACTCAATATACTTAAATGGATCTTCAGCCTAATTTGGCGATCCCTCTTTCATTGCATTAAAATATTTGAAAAAGAAATGTCGCCAACTCAATGTTGCCCAACATCGTCAGCTATCCCTGTGAGACGTTTCAGGATTGCGTGCCAGGTTCTAATCGGGAATGATTAGAACCACGCTAGGCACTTCGAATTAGTTTTGACTGAGCAACTGTTTGGGTTCGTGCTTGCAGGAGGACAAAATAGCAATCGTCTGTTCTACCCCTGGGAAGGGGGTGGCTCAAATTTAAGGGAGAGAAGTTGGCGGGTCTTTAGTACTCGGACGGAATATTAATATGTAGGATTTTCCGTGAGCGAGTAGCCAAATAAAAGAAGGCGGATGTAGGTTTATTCCTCGTTAAAGTGTCGCCTTTGTTTTACGGCACATGCAAATTAAGCGTCGCGAAGACATGTTCGTTTCAAACGGCGCGTTTTCGTTTCATCATGGTAGGATTAAGGTGTGTCTGGGAGTTTACGAAGTTTAGGGTGGGATGGGCTTAGTATCACGGTTCTAAAAATCTCAGGACACTTTAGGGGAATTGAGGAGAAAAGGGTCTTTCTGTCTGGTGTTGTAGTGAACATTATATTCAAATTGCATATCAATTCAAGTACCAAACTGTAAGGGTAGTCTGGGAAGGCACCATTAAAAACTAGTAAAAATGACCTTATGAAATGCTTTAAGGATCTCGTAAAAATGATCAAAAACAAGGATAGTGAGTTTCGTGTTCAGTATTACTTTCTTCTTTTATTGACTTTGAAAGAATAGCAGTGAGTACGAAAAAAAAAACATTTTAGTCTTGTATACAAATAGCACGATCTTATTAATTTTCCCGAATAATTACAAAGAGATCTTCTGAATATTACAGATGTCCCTGGATATTTTCTAAATAAACCTGACACTTGGAAAGTTTCTCAAACCCTTTTCTAGTAGGAAAGAATATTGTCCTCTATGCACCTCTATACCTTAAAGGTAACATAGAACATTTTGTAGAAAACATAGAATTGAAATCAGAAGTTTTAAACTATCAGACCAACGTTATTCCGAAATTTGTAAATGAATACAACGTTATTTTATTCATTAAAAAATTTTTTTTTTATTTCTAATGCAGGTTATGGACAGATACAGCAAAGAATAAGTATGAAGAAAAAGGAAACACACACACACAAAATACAACAAAAAAATACTGAAACAAGTTCATTAATCCAACATATATCTATCTTCCCAGTAACGCTTGGTGAGAAACGTTTTATGCTGAGAAGAACAATGTTGAGCAGAGTGGTTCTTAAACTGTTGGGCCGTGGTAGCCGAGTGGTATAGGTATCGGATCGTGGCTTGCCTTGTCACGAGTTCGAGCCCAATACCATTAGAGACCCGCAGTGTAGGGCAGCGATGCACGTTAAATCTGTCGACAGTTGAGACGTCCTCCCAATGGTGCGGTGTGGTAGTTAGGAGAGGGAGTGCACGTTCAGGTGTCGTCCACGGCACTTGACCATGGTTCAGAATTACGTCGTCTGTAGCCAAAAACCCTCATGCAGCTGAACAGTGCGACGTTAATATTCAATCAATCAATCTTAAACTGTGGTCCACGGACACCCGGGGGTTCACAAAGCCTTTTGGGGGGTCCGTGAAGGTCTCTCATTTAGTATTATGATTTCCTTTCTTTACAGACTATACCACTGACAGGGGTGGTACTCAACTTTTTTTTTTCTGCTGAGCCACATACATGTGTCAGCTATTTCACGCGGACAGAACATGAAGATAAATGGTGGAGGGGGGAGAGAAATGCTTTAAAACTAAGATAACATTGAAAATTTAAAATGTGGAAAATATTGATCAAAATATTACAACTCCTGTTTTGCTTTTTTTAATTACGAGGGCTAGGGCAAAAGTCATGGCAACTATTTTTTTTTCTTGAAGATACCAGTCCGGATGGAAAATCTGACATGTACAGACAAAAGGACAAGGTGTTAATTACACGTGTGGACAATCAATTGCACTGAAACATCGTAATTCACTAATTAATTACGGTAGTATACAGGGCAATACGGCCTTCACTGTGCAAAAGAATGACAACACAATACACACAAAATTGATATGACAAAACTGAGCCTAAAGACCCTCAATGTAATCCCCTGCTACTGTCACCTCAACGATGTGGGAGCCGCTGAATACCATCAGCGTCAGTATTTGCCGCACCACGTTGCTCATCACTGGTTGACACGTGTCCTTGTTGAAAAACTTTCTTACCCACCGTGCTACTGTATGGTATGGTAGGGCATTATTCCCAAGGGCTTCCACTAATTCACTATGACATTCCATCGCATTTCTCCCTCGGAGAATGGCTATTTTGATATAAGCGTGCTGCTCAACACGGGTTACTTTCTCCTCACACGACACTCACCAACTGACTGATTTCCCAACCCTCGCTGCGCTACTACCAGCTATCACAGAGACATTTGTTGACCCAGAGACATTTGTTGCAGAGAGATGTGCCCCATCCTAGATCACTAAGCCCATTGAAAAAACTGTATTAGACTGTTTATTTCGATCAAAAATATTGATTCAGGTTTTTTCCTATTGTTTGTAAACCACATAGCCCTTACTACAACGTAATATCTTCAAAAATAGCAGAAACAGGGAAAAAAGTGAGAAAAAGTCTGTATAAGTAGCAGAGGCAACTTTAAAATACTTGAGAAACCTTTAATACATTAAACCATGTGTTGGGAGGAGTGTAAAAAAAGGGGGTGGCGGCGATTGATAGCTTAAGAACCGCTGGTGTATATGTACCGAGTCCATGACCTCTCCAGAGCTGCAAAGAGTGCATATCGTGGAAAGAACAACTTAAAGAGGATAGAAATGTTTCCGCAGGCAATCATGTCCAGTGACTAGGCAGAATTCAGTGACCGCTCTACACCTTGGGCAATTACGCAAATTAAAAATAGGCATTCTTCCAGGGCTTAAAGGAAACACGGTTGTAGAAGTTGAAGCACGGGCTTTGATAAATATTTTAATAAGATTTTTAATAGAACATTGGACGCGAGAAACTTTCTGTGTAATAAAAGCATCCTTTTTAGCCAGGAAGTCAGCTTTCTCGTTACCTGGAACTCCACTAGTGTCAGGAACAAACTGGAGGACTATAGTTTTCTCAAATGATGTCAGTTTTTTAAGATGATGACGTCAATCCAACACGTCCTGCGTTATGGGTTTATTATCAGAATGATTTATGTTATTAATGTTAGCTTTTTTCATATTATACGTTAAAAATGACCATATATAATAACGCTGCTATAGATCAGGAGTATCAAAACCAAATGACTGCGGGACACTTCGGAAAAACATTATAATTTCGCGGGCCGCACATAAAAGTATGTACCTTTATATTAGATTTGGAATCAAAAGAACATTTATAGCCGTGAAAATTTAAAACAGAATTCATCATTATTATTGTTTCTTATTTTTCATATATACAGACATAGATAATATAATAATGTTTATATCATATGATAATGCAATGATCAAATAATGTTTAAAATATTTTAGTGTGTGTTGCCATTTTCTTGAAAATTACGGTGTTCTTTTTGAATTGGTTTTCGCGTTACTCATTATTGAAATTTGATTGTGCAGTCATTCACAAACAATTGAGTATACATTGCCCCTTACCTTAACCGTCCTGAATATATTTTTTAAACTTTAAGAAACATCTCTGACTGCCTTCCAAACAGAAAAGGAGGAGGAAAAATGAAAGTCGCACACATAAAGAATTATGTTCCATCCATAATAAAGGATATGCATAATACAATTCGGAATTTATTTAAAAAGTAATTTATTATAGTAAAATCCAATGTAACTGTTTGATAAAATATAAGTCTATTTTAATCTAAAGGATATTTCTATTATCAAAAAAGATTTATTTTAAAACAAGAACAGGTAACAGGCAAAATACATTGTAGATTTATATATATATATATAAATAAAGAATGTTTTTTTCCAGGTATAGAAGTTTAAGTTGGCATTACTTTCCAAGATGGCGACCTATTTAACAGCTGTCAAGTGATTTATTCTCAGTATGGTTTGGCAATTCATCAAAACGATCATCAAGCAAGACGTAGATTCGTCGAATGCGCCCAAAACGAGATTGCCATTGTTCCCGATTTTCATAAACGAATTTTGTTTAGCGATGAAGTGCACTTCTGGTTGAATGGCTACGTCAATAAACAAAACTGCCGCATTTGGAGTGAAGCTAATTCACAAGTGTATGTCGAAACACCGTTACATCCAGAAAAACTGACTGTTTGGTGCGCTTTATGGGCTGGTGGAATCATTGGTCCGTACTTCTTCAAAAACGATGAAGGCCACAACGTTACAGTCAATGGTGATCGGTATAGAGCCATGATTACTAACTTTTTCATTCCTGAATTGAACAATCATGATGTCTAGGAGCTGTGGTTCCAACAAGACGGCGCAACATGTCACACAGCTCGTGCCACAATCGATTTATTGAAAGACACGTTTGGTGACCGCCTAATTTCGCGTTTTGGACCTGTGAATTGGCGTCCAAGATCTTGAGATTTAACACCGCTAGACTATTTTTTGTGGGGCTATGTAAAGTCATTGGTCTATGCGGATAAGCCACAAACGCTTGACCATTTGGAACACAACATTCGCCATGTTATTGCCAATATACGGCCACAAATGTTGGAAAATGTCATCGAAAATTGGATGCCCAGATTGGACTACATCCGAGCCAGCCGTGGCAGTCCTATGCCAGAAATCATATTTAAAATGTAATGCCACAAGAATCTTTCGAATAAAAAAGATTCATGTCAATCGAATAATACATCGTTGTTTTATTGCAATTTAAAGTTATATACCTCTAAAAAAACACCCTTTACTAATTCGAGAATAAAGACCTTTTTTAAGACTAAGTCTGATTCTGGTTCTAAACAGGTCATATATATAAATTCCACCTCAAATAAATTTCAAAATGAAAAAAAAAAACTTTCAAAATCTGATATTTAAATTTTTTTTAAAAATAATCGGTGGGCCGCAACTTATGTACTGGCGGGTCACATGCGGCCCGCGGTCCGAGTGTTGGACATTCAGAAACTACATGGGGCCGTGGTAACCGAGAGCTCATGGTCCCAAACTCGCGGCTGATGTTATTGAGTCATTGGTTCTAAATCTGATGCCTCATATAACCCGCTAAATAGAGAGACCGCTGCATTTTAAATATGTTGTGGCTCAGTCTTTCTATGAAGTAGTGTGGAAGCTAGGAGAGAAAGGCGGATCAGGTGCCATCTTTGTCACTCGACTGTGCTTCAAAATTAACACGTCTCTCCCCCGTTGCCATCACGTTACTTTAGAGTGCGCAGTAAATTAAAATCAAACAAACCAAATTAAATCTCAAGCAATACGATTTAGTAACGGATCTCGTAATTCTGAGTCACAACCAATTAAAAAGGATGTTACTTCAAGTGTTATCTCACTCTTCACTCTCCACCACGTGAACACTTTTAGCCTATTCAGTTTTAATGAGCATCATCCCCTTTACACATGACGTCATCGCAATTTTAAAGGGTTTTTGCTAGTTTCGACTGGGGTTATTTTTGCCTTGTGTTCTGAATTAAGAACAGGATTCAAGAGATCTTAAGCTGATATTTCGTCACCAAAAACCATTCCAATCCTTGCTGATCAACATACGGTGAAAAATGTCCAACAAGAAAACGTTTAAGACGAAATATCGGTTAACAACACGGAATAATACAATGGTCCCGACAAACTACCATGTATTTTCTTCTTTTAACGCGAAAAGAAAATCGCTTAACACGGGGAAAAAATTTCTCTTCTGGGAATCCACAAAATAAGGAAAACACCAGCCGCGCAGACTAGATTTAAGAGTGGTGTGAATTGAAAGAGAGGTTGTTTCATATGTTTCGGATAAAGGAGTCTAACTTGGCTTTGAAATACCCTCGGAATAGCCTGCAACACGAGCCAATTTGGTTTATCTGTAATCTTATTATAAGAGATACGTACTTTCTCTAGAGGAAATCGGGTTTAATATATTTTGCAGATTCATTTCTCTAGAACTTTTCTACTCACAAATCTAAGTTGTATTATATGTGCAAGAGTTCTTTCAGACATTTTTTTAATGTGCATCACACCTAGAAACAAACTGAGCAGATTTTATTTAAAAATGCGATTTTCTTGAAACGGGATGTAACGTAGTCACTCCCAACAGCGGTCGGCATCTTTGGTGGACCCGACACCCACACGTGCATGTTGCAGCTGCAGCGCAACCCCTTTTTGACACCCGAGGAATCGAACTCCGTCGACCGGAAAATGAGACGGATATATGTTTTGAACTTACACGGGAGCGGTAGCCAACGGTTTCTCCTCTCACAAATTATTGGACTCTAACAATCTTTAATTAAGTTTAATAACTTCAATGTACAATTCAGTAAATAATATTCCATAGTTGTGACGCAAATAAATTCAATATTTTAATAAACCAAGAATACGCTACCGTTATTCTTTCAAACGTTACAAGGAGAAGTACAATATTATCAGCCGAAAGCTATACTAATTGTAGAAGCTAAAACGCAACAATTGGCAAACGCAGCTAAATGGCAACATTTGTCTCATTCTCTTATCGTTTTACATGAGCCTCTTTTGCGTGTTATACAATCAGGATCCCAGTTTTTCTTTCATGTTATACGGACCGTTGTTACAAGGGGTAGAAACACAAACAAACACACACACACACACACATATATATATATATATATATATATATATATATATATATATGTGGGAGACAACAAGGGGTCCAAGACTTTTGTCTTTTTCACATTTATTTTTAACTTTAACAAAAATTAATTAAAAAGGTAGATAAGTTTGACAATGATACGCAGAAGGTAACGCCTGCTCGCGCACCTCTCGCGTTCTCCCTGCTGTTCTCTTCAAAGTTCACAGTTCAAAGTTGATTAAAAGTTCTGGCCTCTACACAGGCGGATTATTCACACTAAGTTAGTTCCAACCTCTACACAGGCGGAATATTTGTCGATGGTTCCAACCTCTACACAGGCGGAATTTTCACGCTGGATTCAAATGAAGAATGCAACCTCTACACAGGTTGAACGAAGTTTCCAAAAAATGGCGACGCGTCTCCTCCACGGACGCTTTTGTTCATTGTCCAGACTTTGGTTCAAAATCGAAATTTTATCGATCCCGGCCGAGCCCCCATAATTTGTGGGAGACAACAAGGGGTCCAAGACTTTTGTCTTTTTCACATTTATTTTAAAATTTAACAAAAAGTAATTAAAATGGTAGATAAGTTTGACAATGATATGCAGAAGGTAACGCCTGCTCGCGCACCTCTCGCGTTCTCTTCAAAGTACACAGGTTAATAGTTTCAATTTCAATTCACTGCGCCTGCGCGCGAAGACTGCTTGGCTTTGGCTGCCATATATATATATATATATATATATATATATATATATATATACTGGTGTGCAAAAATTAAGGACGAAGTCGAAACATTAGCATATCAGCTGAACGAAGAGGCAGAGCAGACAGAAAGACCAATCAGGAGATTAAGTAAGGTGATGTACGGTAGCACATGCGCAGATATGCAGGTAGACGTAATGGGGGAGTGTCTGAGTAGTATAAAGCATGTTGTCGGTGTAAGATCAGTATTTCTGGCAAAGAGATTGCACGTCGTATAGCAGTTAAAATCACACCGAGTTGCTGCCTCAGCGAGAAATGGCGAATAATCAATCTGTTAGATGACATCTGGATGCTTTTACCCGAGGTCGAATCATTGGGAAGTTGGAGGAAGGCCGAATCATTGGGAAGTTGGAGGAAGGCCGCAGTGTGACAAGTGTAGCTGCAGAGTTCAGAATTGCTCACAGCATCGTTTGAAGACTTTGGAGACAATTTCAAACTACAGGAACAGCTATCCGGGGGTTCAGTCGTGGTCGTCCACGAGGAACCACACCCGCAGATGACCGGTACATTGTCTTACAGGCCAGAAGAAACAGGCGGCAGACAGCGGAGAAATCGCTAGACACACGACACAGGCGACTGGACGACCGATATCGCGTTTTACCGTGGTCAGAAGATTGCACGGTGGTGGTCTGTTTGCACGACGCCCTGTCGGTGTGTATCTTTAACGCCTGCCCATCGGAAAAGGCGTTCTCTGTGGTGCCGGGAACACCGGAATTGGAGAGACAATTACAGATTCAATTACAGAGACAATTCTTTACAGATGAGAGCAGATTCTGTTTGAGTAGCGATTCTCATCGCATACTCATCTGGAGAGAGCGGGGAAGCCGCAATTATCCCTCGAACATCATTGAAAGGGACAGATATGAGGGTTGCGGTGTTCTCGTTTGGGGAGGCATCATGCTTTCTAGTCGTACAGACCTTCACATCTTCGACGCAGGTTCAGTCAACGGGACCCGTTATTGTAACGAGATTCTTCTTCCATATGTGCGTCTTTTTAGAGGTGCTATGGTTCTGAAGTTCCTTTTCATGGACGACAATGTACCATGTCATCGCACAGTAGCTGCCGAACAGCTGTTAGAGAGTGAGGATATTCAACGTATGGATTGGCCGGCATGATCTCCGGATCTCAATCCCATCGAGCATGTATGGGATTTTCTTGGCAGACGCTTGGCAGCTCGTACCTTACCACCAGTAACGATTCGGGAGCTTCGATTGGCGCTGCAAGACGAATGGGCAGCAATGCCTCAACAACTCATTGACACCCTCATTCTCAGCATGGGCAGACGCTGTGAAACCTGCCTAGCAGTCAGGGGAGATCCTATCCCCTACTAAAGACCGGATGTTTCTTGCTGGACACTCATCACAGGGATGTTTCGTTCTTCAGTCGCATTGCGCTCCATGCTACTTTTTCAATAAAGCTTATTTTTATCCGTCTGATTTCTCTTTTAGTAAGTGTTGCTTAGATTACACATGTCCTTACGTATAGGGGATCTTATGGTATTAAATGTGTTGATTTGGAAAGCTTTTGTACAAAGTTATATTGAAAAAAACGTCTCGTCCTTAGTTTTTGCACACCAGTGTATATATATATATATATATATATATATATATATATATATATATATATATATATATATATATATATATATAAAACTTAAAGCAATGCATAATTTGTCGTGGCGAGTGGTTGATTTAGATTTAAACAATTGCGAATCAAAGGTTAGGCGCGCCGGGGATGTGAGTTTCTGTGTTACGTGGAGCGTGGTCGAGTACGGTATTATCGAAGAGGCACTCAGGTAAATCGTTATTCCTTTTTATTCACATCCGGAAACACATAAAGATTCAGTAGGGAAGGCATTACACATACAAGTAGTAAACATCATAGCACAAACACAAAGACAAACATAGAACGCGTTGCAGCCTACTGATTACATAATGAAGGCAGGTAGAAGAAAGAGGGTGATTACACAAGATTTTTCTTTTATACCAGCAATGCAAGCACGGTATGATTACGTAATACTAGTTCTGATTGGATAAAATCGGCGGGACAGAGATTTCGGACTAGCCGATTACGATTAAGATTACAATGTTAATTTTAAACCAAAGAGTTAAAGTTATTTCAAATATTAGTACAAAGGGTTAATAAAAAGGATACTAGAGGGAATTATATATAAATATATATATATATATATAGTGTATATATATATTTGCTTGTGCCTATAAATATTTCTTCAATCATATCGAGTATCAGTTCTATGTAGATAAAATAAGGTTGGAAATGGCGGGAATTTTTTTTTTAGATCAAGTGCGTAGCTGTTGCCGTATCAATGATACAGGGCCCCCAAGCATTGAGTGTCCCAAAACGGGTAAGCAAAAAATCGACAATGCTAAGAGGCCTCAAGAAAAGGTCCTCAAGGAATTTTGATGCAGGGTCCCCTAAAGACTAGCTTCGCCAGTGCTTTAGAACCTTCTTTAAAATATACCATTTCTCTTAATTTTTGATATTTTTGAAATTTCTCATTTCCCTACTTCTAAAATGTTCTTCTTCTTATTTATTTCATTCACTTCGTATCCCTCTTATTATTCTAATTGAGACGGGCATTTTCTTATTCATTTTCTTTTCATCATTCAAATTACTGTTAATTTCTGGTTCATCATCTTCATTGCTGATACTTAATATTTTCATGAGTAATTCTATCCTTTCCTGACTATTTTAAAATATTCCGAAACTCAAGTGGAATTTAAAATACCACTAGAAACAACAATAAAAAGTATCACATTAAAATGCATCACCAAGCCACCACTTGTGTATGCAATGTAAAATATTCACTGATGCATATAGAGCTGAAATGTACTGAATCTAAATTCTAACCAACTTCAAAAAAGGAAAAATGGAAATCAGGCGAATGAATAGAAAGAATAACGTACGCTCTAGGGGAGCAAAATTTTCTATTGTAATGAAATATCACGAAAGATTGTTGTACTATTATTTTCAATATCCCCGTTTCTCTTGGAACATTTCTAACGTAACGTCTTTGTTTATCTAATGCTGCACAGACATTTCTAATTGTATAATTCATTTTTCTAACTCTCCCAACACAGTTAAATAATTGTATAAAGTATTAAACACTGAATTTTAACAGCTGACTTTAAAATTTTGAGAGAATAATGTAATTCGACGACTCTTAAAAGACTCTCTAAAAAGCAAACAAAACAGTTCCTGTGATGCATGATGATGTGTTTTCACTTTCTAATGTATTGTTCCGTATTTATTTCTACACTGGAATAAAAATAATAGGTGATTAAGTAATTATTTGCTCAATTATATTAAAGCAGTGGTCTTTAAACTGCGTTCTGCTGAATCCTGGGGTTCCACAAGGCATACCCAAGGGTTCCACGAGTAGCAATAAAAAAATCGAAAAAAACTTATAAATATGTATGAAAAATTATTATTTCTATGAAATTTGCATAGTTACAAGTATCTAAAACTGATCTTATTCATTAAAACTCATGATATTATTTATATATAATAAACATTAATTTGCAGCACTTTTTAAATTTTTGTTATAATATAATAAAACAATATTAAAATGTGTTATATATATATATATATATATATATATATATATATATATATATATATATATATATATATGCTTCCTACTAGAGTGTGAATATTCTATTCTTTACTATCTCGGATTCCACGAGATAATTTTATGCTTGTTAGCTACACAGTGTCTTGCATAACTAAAGAATTTTCTAATGAAAAATGCACCATTTTTCAATTATGGAAAAAGAACCAATTATAATGAAGTAGAGGAAATAACGGATTCGATGTTAAAATATAAATTTAAGCAAGAACAGCTTCTAAATTTAATGGTGCAAACCCATGAAAAATACATAGCTACAAGCTACAAGCATTTTCAGAACATTGTGTTTAAGTGAAATATCTTTCTCAACGTAAGAGACTGAAAAATCAAATTATAAAAACAAATCAAATGCAAAATATAAAATGCTACTGCAGATAATTTCAATAGACATAGACTTCGCCAATTTGTGTGAAAAAAAATCAAGCACATAGCCCAGTTACTAAATATAATGCACAGGTAGGTGACACTTCGATCACAAATTAAAATTATTAATGAGTATATTACATTAAAAAATTAGATAAGAGAATTTAATAATAAATGCAATACTTCTTTTAATTACCTTTTAACAAAGTACCTGCAACACGTTGATATACTTTAAATATTATTTTGATATATATTATTGTAAGTATGTACGTAGAATGGAGTTTCACGAAAACCCACTTTCTAGTTCGAGGGGTTCCAAGAAGACACCTTCGAGTTCTAAGGGTTCCAAGAAAACACCTTTGAGTTCTAGGGCATCCCGGAGTTGAAAATGTTTGGAGACCACTGAATAAGAATAACTTGGTCTCAAATACAGTCGGACCTCTATATAATGAAGTCACTTAATTCCGGAAAGAAGTTCGCTATATAGAGTTTCCTCTTTTAATATATTTTATAAACCACATAAAATAAATTTTAAATTATAAACACTATGCATTAAAACAAGTAATTGTTCACACCTATATGTTTAGTATATGTTTATCTTACATATCTTACGCATCAAAAAAGAAAGAAAGAAAGAAAAACCGCAAGGAAAACTAGAAAAAAAACGTGCCGAAGAATTCACTGTATTTTCAATATTAGGAAAATAATTTTATACTAAAATTAATAAATTTTAAGGACATTTTACAATTTAAAGCATACACGTATTACTAAACATACATTATTTCATAATTAGAAATTGGTGATAACTCCCCCTGAGGTGAAAAAGGATATAAAGGATGTTTCTAGTGAACTGGGCAATGGACGTTAAAGGTTGCACCTCTTGGATGAAATGTCCAGAACTCTATTGCTCTCGGTGAGTTATGATCTAATAAAACCAGTTCAAGATTTATGAACACCATAAAATGTGTTAAAGAGAGAATAACTTGAATTTTTTTCAGAAATACTTTAAAAAAAAGGAAGAACTAAAATTGAATCACAAAAGAAAAAATCCGTTACATAGAAAATGCACTTCGCTATATAGAGATTTTTACAAAGAAAATCGTAAAATGTTCAAGGTTACAGAAAAAATTCGCTGTATAGAAAAATTCGTAATATACAGGCTCGTTATATAGAGGTTCGACTGTATTACGATTTAAATGTGTATATTAGTTAGAAATGATTAACATAGATTCATTTCCATTTAACATGAATTCATATATCCTTACTAACTATACAGATTACTTTTAAAAATTTAGATTTTAAGCCGCTTTCTCTTGCATCAAAATATATGCAAGCATTTCCTGTGGAAATGATTAGTTTAGTTCTGGAGTGTGCAAAATGCAATCCGAGGGCCACTTCCGCCCCACAGATAATTTTTGTTGCCCCCCTCAAGACAGTCAGAAAACCAAATAGACTCATTATGTGTGTGTGTGTGTGTGTGTGTGTTCCCTATATATATATATTTGGGACAATATATATTTGTGAGCAAAATTTTCTTGTATGACGATTAACCCGAGTAAATGTTAACGCTACCCCAAAAAGTTTAAGAACCTCTAGTTTAGAGAATTAATATTCAAATTCTATTTTTACTCTAAGTACAATACGGCAGAATATGTACAACATAGAAACATAATACAATTTATGCAAAAATTTTTTAATTTAAGGTATCCGATTACGTTCGGAACCATGATTTTTTAAAAAAAAAGGCGCATAAATGGATAATTTTTATGATATTTAGTGTCACCCAGATTAGAATACATGCATAAAATTGTTTTAAGAACATTTTGACAAAAAAATTATTTAAATTTAATATTTTGGCAAAAAATTAACTTAGGATAATCTTTTTTCCAAATGTTCACCTTTTGTGAAAAATGCTTCTATTATAATAATATTTTGCCTGTATGTAGCTCAGATCTCTCTATAGAGGCTCAACTGGAACTTTTGAAAAGTTCACATTATTTTCAGAGTTACCACCAATTGAAATAATTATTGACGTCTTTTTCTTAAAATTTCTCCCCTCTGTTGTCGTAAAATATGAATAAACCCACTTCTAAGCTATAAATTTCAAAAATTCTAGTTGAGCCTCTGTAGAGAGGTCTGAGCTATATACGGGCAAAATATGATTCTAATAGAAGCATTTTTCACAAATGAAGAACATTTAGAAAAAAAAATTATTCTAAGTTAATTTTTTTGCTAAAATATTATATTTAAATAATTTTTTTTTGTCAAAATGTCCTTAGAACAATTTTATGCATATATCCTAATCTAAGTGACACTAAATATCATGAAAATTATCCATTTATACGCTTTGCAAATTCACGGTTCATAACGTAGTCGGATACCTTAAGGATTTAACAAATTTTTTTTGGTTGCCTACAGTGCATGGATAATATGTAAAACAGATTTTGTGCTTAATATTTCATAAAAGACTAGCCATTGAATTTTTTAAGGAAAAAAAAATTGTCAAGTGATTTTAAAATGTTCCTACAAAAATTCACGTACACGCATGAAATTTGATTTACAAGTACGTCAAGCTATGTACAACAAAAGTTGGTATGGGTTTTGTGATAACATGATTGGTATTTATGCAATACTTCTTTTATGGATGCTTATTAAAATTTTCTTAAAATATGTATTAATACTGAGTTCAATTATTTTTAAAAAAATAAGTATTGCTTTGATTCACACACACATAAAAATACATACCAATTTTTTTTTACATGTACTATCAGTAAAAGGAGAAAAAATAAAAATTCAAAGCATCAGGCACAATAGAAAAAAAGTCGTAGCAGTTTAAATGAATGCAAACTAGTTATTTTATCTTTCTGAGGTAAGCAAGTTTAAAGTTTTGATTTGCCATAGGGATGTGAATAAAAACGAGCGTTTAAGCTAACATAACTCTGAGTTTTTTAAGTTAAGACCTTTCAAATTTCGTGAGGTTATAAAAAAGTATGTATAAAAAATAATTTATTTGAAAAAAATTTATTTGAATTTTTGACCGATTTTTTCAATTGAATCGTGCTGTGTCCTCTTAACAGAAACAAGAAGAAAAAAACTAGTATTTGTTCAATTATGTGGATTATTTTTAGAAACCAATTCCAAACTGTTTCTTCCTCACTGATTTACACCATAATCCAAAACTTCAATTTAGAATCACCGGTATTTCATTCGAAACTTGTCAACCAGGACATTATATTCAAAAGAACAAAAACCAAAAACAGAACACAAGATCAAGGAAACCGGAATCGTTTTCAACAGTCAAACATAAAATAGCTAAAAAAATAATCAAAACACGGAAAGTGAAAATGCTTTGTTTGACAGCACGATCCTTCCCCCCTCCCCGTCCTGAAAATCTGTACGCCTTAGGGCAGAAATCTGTCGTTCCACGTCCGCCATTTTGGAAAATGACAGCAAGGCGCACATGTGCAAAGAATACTAATTGGTGTAGGGTGTATTTTGCGTGCTTTTTATTCGAGATTTCCCAAGCGAACTAATGAATGTCATACGATTTCCGTCTCGACTTAGTTTATGTTTGTTTTTCCATCTGGATTCTGCCAGGATATTATTTTTTTTTATATTCACTCTTTAAAGGTGAAGCCTCCAACATTAAATATCTGACTGGTTTCCTCTGCTTTCAACTAAAACTAATGCATTTTGGTTTCCGTGTTTTGAGAAGGTCGTGGATGCCATCTAGTAATTTCGCTTGTTTTCGGTGTCCGTGATGTGATTTAAATTTCCCCTCGTGAGTTGTTTGCTTCAGGAAAATGATTTTTTTTCTGCCAAGTTTTATTTTTGATTAAATTATGCACCATGTAGATGGAGCATCAGGAATTTTTAATGGTCCTTGATGATTTCTGGTGAGAGAAAACACCTATTAGATCATTATAGGATGTTGAATAAATTATATAAAAGGGAAGATTGTGCTATTTTTTTTTCATGGTAAAAGTTTCACATCAATAATGGAAACAATAAATATAGAATATAAGAGAAATAAGGAGTGTCAAAGATAGTAACACACACACATATTTATATGCGCTAACTGTTGCCCAGAAGTTCTTATATATGTGAGTGATCTTCAATAAATGTGTGTGTGTGTGTTGAATGCTACTAATGAAGATGTTTCCTCATACTAAACGATTCCTCATCAACAGCCAACAGCGATTCCTCCACACGCGCTTCCATTTCCGGCCAAATGATCAATAATTCATTAATTGCAATAAATAGTACCATTCACCATGTAAAGTGAAAATAAAGGGATCGGCTTGCATACGGATCCACTAACCTCGGAAAAAACTTAGCTTAAGAAAAACCGCTTTTATAACATTTTTAATTAGCCATGGCTAGTGACTTTAAGCTTTTAACTCTTACTTGGTGTTTTAAATTAACTTTTATTTTAAAAGAAGGGTTAAAGTCACGTAAGTCCTTAACAATATCCGAGTTTCTTTATGGTTCATAAATTTCACATTTACTCACCTTAAAATAGAATTAATTAACTAACAGTCCAATAAATTAATATAAAGCTTATCTACATTAAATATATATCATAACAATATAACATAACTAACAAATATTAATTTAATATACTTACTATATAATTACTATACATATTAAATATATATTACAATAAAGCAGAACAAATAAAACTTAAACTTAAAATAAACGATAATTACCTTCACAATAATATTATTATACATGTAATTATCAGTCAAAGTTATGCATTATCATGCAAACTAGGATTTAATTTTGTTATAACTGCTCTGGCAAACTATAGAATAATCTAAAAGAAACAATAAATTAACTTACACTTTTCAGCAAAACGTTAAAAAAAATATCTATTTAAAGATTTAGTTTTTGTGTGTGTGTTTTACTTTTTTCAAAAGAAATTTATTTATTAAATTTCGAGAAATTTTATCGAGATTTTCCTCGGAAATGACCAAACACTTTCTTTAAGAACGATGCTTGGCTTCTTACTTACAATTCTTCTATGCAAATCCTAAAATAAACACATACCAAAGAATAAGCGACAACACCCCTCTTATATTAAGAGGTTTTTTCCCGTTATCTCTACAAACCCAGGTACCGATTATGTTCATTAATTACTTGGCGATGTCTGAATCTAGTGCCCATTATATACCGAGTCCATAAAACACGAGATTCTCTCTGCCATAATCATCAGGATTTGTGAACCGCTTGGCGGGAAGTTTGGGGTGGCCTGTAAAATGTGTGAGGATTAAGGAGCGGGGAAAAATATGACCGGAACTGGTCTCTATCAGGGAATACCAGGGCGTATTAGCGAGGGGGCAAAGTTAGGCTATGGACAAGTCGCCAATGTCTCATCTGTCATAGTTTCAGATGCTTACTCGGGTAGAAAGGGAGGTTCAGAGTTGATGGTGAGAAGGCGATTTATTTGAGGTGATAGAGCGCAGCTGTAGCCTTGGTGTATGGATTTTTGTTCATTTAATATAGGATAGTGCCGTTTTCGACCTTCAAGACATTATGCCAGGGAAGGGTGGATTTTTCCATGGTATGGGCAACTTCTAATGATTTTGAGGTATTGCGGTTCATCCAGTGGCTTAAATGTGGCCATTCTTGATTAAAATTGTACGCTTTCTTTTTCTCTCTGTGGGAAAGTTGTATGTTTTTGACATTGTACTCCTCTTTTAATATATGACGGATTACTATTTTTAATACATAAGACAAAATTGTCGAGTTTAATGTTTGGACAACTAAGAGCGACTGCTAGACCGTGGATGTATTTAATGCAGCGAGCAAGGAACATACACGAAACAATGAAACAAAGTATGTAACATTAAATCACTACCGATTCCCGCGAAAACGCAAGAGGATATGACATCAACTCAAGAACCCAATCCCATGGCAGCACGGGGTGTGGGATGATGTTTCAATGGCCAATCCCGTACTATCGCGGGAACAGCTAATCATCAACGTTTATTCTTCCCTTCATTCGGCATGTGGGGAAAATAATACGTAATAATTAGCATTAATTAATAAAATTAATCATTAATGTGATTAAGTTTATTAATTAGTGCTAATTATTTATTCAATAATTAATTTTTTTCTGTGTTTTGTTCCCGAAAATCGACAAAATCAAAAGGAGTCTCATACAAGAATGGTGCTTTCGACCCCGGAAAAATTCCTGTGTGTGCTACTGTTGAGTCATCTACTCATTTATCAAATCAATTGTTTAAATAAACACAGTCGAATTGTTTAGGAAAAGTGAATTTTCTAGTTTAACTGGTGTCGATGTTCCATATGCACATCTTAGTTCTTGGTAAAACGGTCACACAAAAATGCCTTGGCGGTCTACCCCGGTAGATCACATTCGACTTATTGCCCATCTCTTCTTTATGCAATCCATGAAATGTGCTTCCTTTTTTTGTATGATAAAACTGAGCTATAGCATACATATGTATATATATATATATTTGTGTTACGTGAGTGTAATAATTCACTTAAATTTTCTTTCGAGGGATATCATTTTCATAATTGCCCCAAGCCTCCCCCCTTACCCCCAGACTTCGCGTGATAACTATTTTTTAGTTTATCCGTCTATTGGGAAATAATCTAAAAAAAAACCCTGACACGTTATAGTTTTTTAAACAGGATGACGCAATCTTGCATCACTCGCGTATTCAAATCAATTAGAAGTCTTTACCACAAATCATATGATTCTTGAAGCTTCCGGTTGGTATCTACTGTTTTAGTAAACAGGACTATGACATTTTCATAGAATACATACATAGTTATACTATACATAGCATCGAATGTCCGTATAAATTCATGTTCTTTATTAAAAAACTATTGATATTTTAAAAATTTTTCACTGTATACTACAAAGAAGGTAGCTGCTGAAATATATCTCTATGACGACTGTTTCGGTTTTTATTCAAAATTCAACGCTAAAACAAAAATTCAAATGAGTAAACATTTCATGCTTACTTGTTAATTCTTCAGTAAACGCAAGATAAGCTGCTTATCTTTATAAAATTACTATCGATCTTATTCAATAGGTGAATATACAATCTATTCATAGTATCTAAATTCAAGCATACACATTACGGTTACTAAGAATAGAGCTTCTTAACTATTGACACAGCTGAAATAAAGACATATACATTTAAGCCTAAAATAGATTTTATTAGTCTTTTGCTGCATTACAATGTTTTTAGCACATTCTTGTGGTGATTCATAAGTTATATCTCATACTATATATTAATAAAAATGATACATTAGAAATGTGGAGGGGAGATTATGCTATTTTGACGCACACATCAGGTTCTTTTATACATTCCAGTCAATGATTATATAAATGTGACACAACCTTCTTTTCCTCTCGCTGTATATATACTCGTATACAGTAAGACCCCGCTTAACGTGGGGTATACGTTCCATCAAAGTAGAGCATAATATGAAACAGCATTTAACGAGGTTATCTCATCATGTAAGTAATGGGGTTAGGGGAAGATGGGTAGAAAATTCGTCAGGTATTTTACCATATAATTTATTAATTATGTTTTTTATAACAATAAAATAAAAATTTATTTCTTACACATACAGAAACATAATAAACGAATATGCATATAAAAATAAATAAAATTCTAAGTCAGTATGTTTACATTTCAGATCATTCAGTCTCTTCGGTATTTCTAATTTTCCGCCATTTTATCAAGTGTCTAGGTAGGTCTGGTTTCCAATTGATTAAATTTCGTTTAAAAATTAAAGTCAATATCTGGTTTAATGATAGCTGCTATCGTAGGCCCCCATTTACACCTCATGGACCCCAAATTATTTTTTAGCTGACGAGGACCACTTGTATAGGTCGTCATAGACCTCTGGGGGTCTATATAGACCACTTTGGAAATCACTGATCCAGGAGGAGGGCACTCGAGGGGGGCACCCTCAGAAACGCATTAGACCTAAATTCTTTTCAGAACACATGGCGTATTCTGAAGAATCGTTTAGTTAAAAGGAATTTCACAACAGAAGGGATGATAAAAATTGCTAAACAAGTGTAATTCATCGATGGTAAAATTAAGAACATGTGCCGTGCACTAGCAGAGTAATTTCAGATCATTTCTGAAAATAGAGGACATACTTCATACTAAAATAGATATGTTTTCAGTCTACTGAAGGTATGTAATAATTAAAAGCAAAGGTTTTAGAAAAAAATTGTTTGATCCCTTTAGTCCCAATTAATTCGAACAGTATAGTATATACACATATAACTGTACACGAAGGTCATAGAGAACATAAATATCTTTTAGTTATAAAGTAATTAACACAGTATTTATTGGGAAAAACTATTTTGTTATATACCTTGAAGTTTTCTGTATCCTGTAATCTTCCATATATTATCTTTTTTTGCATTAAAGCATCTGTCGTATTTGTTCAAAAGCTTCAGAATTCACATGTTATACTATTCTGCAGCAAGTGCATTAAGACACAGGAGTATAATGCATTCTTTAACTTTTCATCACTTCCAAAACGTTTAACACCGACAAATTCTTACTTTCTTCTCCCACAGCCGAAGAGGAAAAGTTTCATTTTTTTTCTCGAACTATGATAGACCGTGTGACAAATCTATACGGAACTCTATCACTAACCTTCTAAGTCGACCTTTTTAGGGAAATTTAATTCCCTACCTATTTCCAATCAAATCCAAAAAGCGGACAGGATTCCTTGTTATGCAGATTAGATAAAGTATTTAAGTCAAACGAAATAGTAAAGTTAGAGCAGTAGGAGATAGATATTGAAGCATAAAGTTATAGTGAATTTGAATTGAAGATTTCTTGTTGGAGATAATTTAATCTCAAGAAGAGTTGAGATTCCGTTGGTAATTATAGATTTATAATTAAAGTCTCATTAAAGTTTTAGGAGTGAGATTAAAGTTAAATGTTCAATGAGAACATTATTAAATATAATTCTGGGATCTCTTATCGTGGTAATCTCTGCGTGATCACTATTTAATAAATTAATTCATTGGATCATTAATTAATTAAGTTAATTTAAAGGATATTACCTTTAAAACCTCATAATACTAGTTAGATAAATTTGTCAATAAGTCTTTGATTCTATTTGGATAAGATAACCAAATAATGAAAGTTGTTTATAAAAAGGGCTACTGGTTCTTACATGACTCCTATTTATTCTCGTTCTCAAAGTGAGGTCCTAGGAGACCTTCACAACCGTACGTCCAAGACTAGTAATAAATTTTACCAATTTGTTCAAAAGTCTTTTTTTCCCCTTCTGAACATTATAGATGTCAGCCTGTTATTTGAGTTACAATAAGATAAAAAATATATACTTGAATTGAGTGATAGAAACTATTTTTTCTTTATACTTCAATATATTAAAAATTCTTAAGATGTAAAATCAGGCGTATAATGCGCATCTATGATTTCAAGCTGCTTTTTTTTTAAATTCGTACGTATATTCACTGTAAAACACACACTTCCTTTTTAACGAAGGAAACTGAAATGTACATGTATAAAGCTCTTATATTCCAATGTAATTTATTTGAGGTATCTCACACTATTGAAAAAATAGTATACTTCTAGAAATACAACCTTATAAGATAATAAGGTGTCATTTCTTTTAAATAAGCAGTATTTCGATGTGTCCGCAAAAAATTTGTAATATTCCTCTTCTTTTAGTTTTAATAAATACTATTATTTTTATACTCAGCGTAATACGCGCATCCGTAAATTTCGATCTTATTCTTCAATTCCTACTATTAGTACACATTCTCCCTATATATATTTATTTCTATATCTTGTTCAAATTTTCAATCGTTAATAATATACTTTTTATTCATTCTCTCAAGTTCAAATGCATTTTTTTTAAACTTGTAGTGGATGACACTTGATGTTCATAAAGTTTTTTTTTAAAAAAATATTAATTCATTAATTAAATTAAATTAATTAATTATAGTTTAATATATATACGTATTTCTCTCTCTCTCTCTCTCAGTCGATGTTATTCCTCTAGATGGCAGCACCATTAGGTGAAACAGATTTTGTTAAATTTGTGATGAAGATTTAACTTAACATAAATAAAAAATCATATGCTAGTTAGATTTCAGAATTCCTTTCACACAGGTCTTTTGGTAAACTCTTACCCATTACATTAAACTTTTATTAAAATGTTTTTTCTAATTTAATGTGGTTAAATAGGTGTTTGCCACTTAATATTGAGATTCTGTTATATGTATATACATATTTATATTAATAGTAATTATTTAATAAAAAGTAACTAAAATGAATTTTTTCTTTTTTGACCTAAGTAGGAATTGATTTTTTTTTTTTTTTTTTTTTTTACATTTTACTTGTTTTTTGTGTTAAAAGTGCACGCATACGCTGGATTATCCTGTGATTAAAATTCGAAAAAAGATTGATAAATTTCAAAATCTGAGCACTGATAGTACAGGAGAGATTAATTTTTTTTAATATATAATTTTAACCATAGGTATTTATTTAATGAAACATTATTTTCAGCATGATTGATTATTTAATTATATGAACAAAAAATATTTTGAAGATCGTAAATATGAAACAAGTACATAACACACCATAAATTAATTGAAACTTTTGAAGGTTCCTTTGAGAATTCTTCACGAGGGAGTGAATATTAACGTCGCACTGTTCAGCTACACGAGGGCTTTTGGGGACGAACCATACAATTTTGAACCATGGTCAAGTGACGTGGACGACACCTGAGCTGGGACCCCCTCTCCTAGCTACCACACCAATGGGAGGACGTTTCAGCTCTCGACAGATTTAATGTGCATCGCTGCCCTACACTGGGCTCGAACTCATGACATGCCTGCCATGATCCGATGCCTTTACCACTGGGCTACCACAGACCTGAGAATTCTTCATGTACCGTTTTCAAACATTCATATATCTTACAGTATACATAGCCCAATAACACAAAAGAACAGAGAATGAAAATTAGATACATGCCTTCACATGAAATCAATTTTGGAAAAACCATGAAACCATCACAGTTTTTACACAGTTGAATATCGATTAATTTCGTGAAAACTTATTTGATATTCAATACAACCAACATATTCCGTTGAAGCCATCGTAAAAGTGTGAATGTCAGTTAATTTATGCTTGCAATTAAAGATGGCTACCGGGTTTTTCCACACTAATGAAGGCCAATCTACAAAGACGACGATAATAAAATGTTTTCGTTCTGCATTACAAATAAAACGAGGATTTATTTTCACCGACAAAAGTATGCTGCAGGGAAGAGAATGTGAAGCGTTTGGGTCATTAGTAGGACAAATGATGTTCTGATTTTTGGGGAAGTACGCTTTTTGTTTCTTATTGTGTCACCAGACTTTGGGTGTAATTAACACTCTTTGCTTCTGGCGGAGCTTTCGATTTTGCAATTAAAGCCATGGTAAAACATGAGCAATTGTTTGCTGTGTTTATTTTACAGACGGTATCTAATTTTTATGTTTCATTGTATTGAAACATCAGCAGAATTCACAAGTTTTTGTGAATTTCATCTCCGAACAGGTGATAACTATTTTTAACGTATTCTTATAAATCAGTTTTTGAATAGGACATATAAGGCAGAGAAATAGGAACTAAATGAAATAATAATTATTTTTGGCCAATTTTTATGCGAAATTTATTGTATGTAAGCAAATAAGTCTCAAACTGTGGGGAAGGGGTGTGATAACCCTAAGTGAGGGGGGGCGCGAACATATAAAAAAGTCGAAAATAGAACATTATTTTAAAAAAAACTACTCATTTTTACTGATAAGAAGTAGAAAACAAAATATACATACCGTAAAATCGGGCTTATAACGCGCACATCGGTGTATATAGCGTACATATACTTTTAAACGGCGTTTTTTAATTTTTAATTATATTCACCGTTTAACGCGAACCCCCTTTTTAACGAAGGAGCTAGGAATGTACGTGTTCAATTCTATTATGTTTTGAAGTCATTTATTCGACGTACTATCCCTGGTTTTGAAAAAAAAAAGTTATATTGCTTGAACTCTAAAAGCTCCCTAAGTTCATTAGGTATGTCATCTACTTTAAATAAACAGTATTCCAATCTATGAAGAAGTTTATTTTTCAGTTTTTTAAATGTGTATATCTCTTTTTATTTTTAAAGCTATCATTTTTATACCCGATGTAAAAAGCACACCCTTAAATTACGATCATATTTTTGTGTTTCAAGTGCGAGTTATACGCCGAATTTTACAGTACATTCTGACATAATATAAAATAGTACAACGTTTACTGATGAAGCATACATAAAAATGTAGGAAGGAAAAGTAACATAATACTTAACTTTAACTATTACATAAAAATTAACTTTCTTGAAACATCAATTATTTAAAGTTAACTTTATTAAAATATCAATTATTTAAAGCTAACTTTCTTGAAATATCAATTATTTAAAGCTAACTTTCTTGAAATATCAATCACTTAAAAGTAACATGTACAGAATTTAATTCTTACTTTGATAGTTGGTACAGTTTATAATTAAGGTTATTCTATAGCCTTAACGTCAAAGTACATTATTATTGCATGCAATACATTATGACTGTATGGGAGGAGGGCATGATGAAAGTTATGATTGAAAATTGGGTCACAAATACTGAAAGTTTGAGAAGCACTTATGTAAGTTATTGTTTTTGAAAGTAATGTCTTGCTAATATTTTGTGTTTTATGTAGTCATTCAAAATCGATACGTATCGATACACTTCTTATCCAGGCATACGAGAATGCAGCAGCACAGCCACAATGGAAATAAACTAATTATTTTTAACACGATATACCGCAGTATATATAATGTATATTTCCCAATAAAAGCTGAGAGTGCGTTTTTTTCTTCAAAAACTTATTGCAAATTTGAAATTTGTATATAATACAAACTAAATAAACACCTGTATTTTTTTCAAACATGTCATCATGAGGGAGAAAGTGTACCCAAGCGAATAAAACGAGCAAATTTTTCCAACTGAATTGTTGCAAAGTAAAACGTTAGATGTTGATGACGATATATTTATTTCTAAAAATCCTATCTGAAGTCCATTAATTTGTTTTCGTGTACCCTATTTATGCTACTCAAACTCTTTACTCCATTTTTTTAAGAAAATACGCATGAACAGAAATTTGTATACGGCATGTTATCATTGACCGATTGTTTTTATTTCCGGAGTTAAACTTCCTGAATGATAATCGTTTACATTCTGACATAACGATGAAAAAATGTGAATTTTTAGAATTATATTCGGAAATTCAGATTCCGACACTGACTTTAAAAAATTATGTGACTTACTTTTTCATTTGGAACAAAAGTTTTATTCCAAACATCTAAAAGGAGTTAAAGATTAAAATTGCTTGCGTATGGCTAACGGAAAAAAGTTTTATATATTGTATCCTGAAAAATATATATTTGGTTCTAGCCCTAAGAAATCAGCAAAACTAATGCAATAAACCATGAATTTTTTTATGTTAGTATGTTTTAAGCATTTATTTCGTAAGAATTGTAAATGTATCATACAGAATATGTGTTTTTCGTATTGAGGGGAAACCATGTTTGCTTAAGTAGTTTTTTTGTCCGTTATGTAGGTGGCATAGTTGGCTTAGATATAGCCTTGTATGACCAAGTTTGTTGGTTTGATCGCAACCCAAGTCAATGGATTTCCATGATGCAAAAAAAAAAAAAAAAAAAAAAAAACTGGCAGCGTTCATGTCGTATGGTTATGCGGCATGTTAAAGATCCCTAGAATGCCTGTTTGACTTAGGTGCTCTTTGCAAAATTAAATTCCTGATACAACTTCTCATCGTTATGTCCTAGGTCTGCAATGATAATTACCAAAACTCAGCCCCATTAGAAAGAAAGGAGTTTTTCCGTCTTCGTTTCTAATATCAATTTTGATGCAAATACATTCAATTTTGATGGATGATGTACTTTTTTGATGAGTCTGCAATTAACTTGCTAAATTCGCAAAAATTCAGTGTCGTACTTAAATTTATTAGCTGCTGGATAGTTTGAATAAATTACAGTTGATGTAGAGTCATTACGGGTATTAATTCTATATCCTTGTCATGCTTCATTCTTATTTTTCTTATTTTTCGTTTTAGAAAATCAAGTCTTGTACCTTTTTAATTCAAGCGGTGAGCACAGTAAAAATGCTTTTTTAATACAGTCGAAAGTTTAATACTAAGGTTCAGATAACAAACACACAATGGCTTAAAAAGAATACATAGTCATACAACATTATGAAATACCCAGCGCAGCCAGTTAAATCCAGTGGTTAATATATTGCATTCACATGGAATTAAAACCATATACAGTAATACCATGAAATTAAGCGATGGGTGGAATTGAGTGATAACTGCGGAAGTGGAAGTCGCATGATTCGGGGTGTGATTTTGCCTAAAAATACACACAAATTATTTCTAGTTTGGGCCATTGAGAAAAGTTGATAATAATTTGAAATAAAAAGGTTTAGTAAAATCTTAAATAACACACACACAAATACAAGAACGAATCGACAGATTTGAAAATCGCGCAACTCCGAATTCACGTAAGTCGGGGTATTATTGTGTATAAATATTATTTTCTTACTTGTGACTGTTTCTTATATTTTTATAATGTAACATTTTAAATCAAGATTTCGATTTTACTTCCAATTCAAAACGTGAGCTTTGATAAATAAATTTTAAAATACAGGGGAGAAAATGAGTGAAATAAAAAGCAGCATTTACTTATTTGAGGTTTATTCAATACAAATTTTACAAAAACAATAAGAAATAATACTTCTTAGATGCACTCATGAAAAACATTTTGTGGTCAACAGCATAATTCTTATTCAAATCTACATTTATACTTTTATTTTGTATATATATTTTCTCTTACAACAGCTTTTATATACTCCATACATAAATATAACAGAACCATTGGCTAAATAAATAAAAAAGAAAATATTCCAAATCCCCCTCTTGATAATTTTATCACGAAGCATAAAGCTTTTAAATTTCGAACACCTCATAATTTTTAAAAAATAAAGTGTCGTCGAGTGCAGATTATCACGCGACAAATGCTAAAATATTACCTTTTGTACGAGAACCCACCATCTCCCATCCCACCGGCCATAAAATGCATACTTTATGATCCCACTATTAATATCGTTCGATCAAAAATAGCGAAGGCGGTATTTGTCTTGTGGCAGCTGGCAACGCGACGATATCGTCTGCTCGTATTCTCTAGCTAAAGAACCGCATTTGGAAGATAAGCTGGCCCACAACGTTGACACGGCGTTGGTAATCAAGTTTTGAGCTAGAAGCGTGCGTTTACGGTGCGATGCATACAATTTGTATGCATGACCGTATATCGGGTGTTGGTGCTTTCGTGCATGTGTATGCATTAGCCATCTGTTTTCTGCAAAGAGGAAATAATATCGCCGTTTAGTTTAATTGAGGGGAAAAATTAGATAAGGCCTTAGTTCATTATTTGAAATAATTAGCAAGGGCGAATCGAATCATTTGATTTCGATTAAGTTAATGATGGTAATTGTTTAATTGTCATTAAAGAGGGTTAAGATGGTAATTGCATTTTAAAATGCCATACCATTATTATATTTGTACCTTAAAGATAATGCGATATGATATTCAGCCCTTGTTTTCAAACTGCTTAATTTAATACAGAGTATACTGTTATTTTTCATTTTATCACAAGATTAAATGCACGTTTTAGATTTTCTTTAATTCAAGAATGAATTATTTTAGCACTAGACGTCCTAGATTTCGATTAGCCTTGATCGTCCACCGGTGTTATTTTCACACCGCGGCATAAAACATATACAATAATTGTTTTAACTAAATAATTGCAGGACTGCTCTTCAGTAGGGTTTAGTTTTAAGACTTTTTAATAATATTTCATATAATTAAAATATTTTATGGCCCTTTACATTATAAGAAACTGACAATGACATTATGTTTCTCGAAGCTCGTTGGACCACTGCTTTGTCGTAGAGTCGGAAATCTGCCAGGAACATTACTATTATACGGTATCCATTCTGTGTCATCCCTTGCGATATATATCAGGATTTACTGGAATATAATCAATTATATCTGATTTTTCTTTAGATTCTCCGTTGTCACTTACACCCAATCGTATGTCTTCATCGGAATCCAAATTAGAGTCAATTAATTCTCAGAAATCTCTTGCAATAAATTAGCAATTTCATAAGGGCTGAGACATTTTCTATGAGCTATCATTTCAGGGTGTCTGCTCTACACAAGTTTCGAAAATCGAATGATTTTTTATGAGCAGTTAATCAAATGCTATGTAACGAAACACTTAGACACAGCAATTTTAGAAAAATAAGATTCATTTCCACTGTTAACCCAATATCACACCATTCAAGGTTAAATAAATGTATAATAGTACTTTGGGAAGTTTGTTTTACTAATAGTAATGACGAATGACAACTATTTATGATGATAAATCGCCTTGGCGTCGAAATGACACCAGCAGACGTTCTAGGTATTTTTAGTGGTAAAATTGCTCCTAATTAACCTAGAACACAAAACTTTTACTGTGTAATTACCATGGAAAATAATTAAAAGTCACGAAAAATTTTCAAATTCCTTTCAAAAATGCGGAAAGGTGAACAAACTGAACATTCACCGGTGTCACATTGACACCAATGGATGTTCTAGTGTTAATGCAACGCGTTATTCATAATTATATGATTGAATATATCACATACAGTTTACATTTTTTAAGTATATATCTTTGGCGTTATTTGATTTTCTAAATCAGAGGTCGGCAGCGTATGGCACGCGTGCCAAATTTGACACGCTGTACAATTCTTAGTGGCACTCTACACCTCTCAACACGCTTGTTAGTTGATAATTTTGAAATGAAGATTATTAAACTAACAGTTTCAAGATTATGGAAACGAAAATTGATGGAATTATTAAAAAATTTGGAAAGATAAGTCTAATGATATAAATTTACAGCTATTATAAATTATTAGATGTCATTTCTGGAGAGATTTAACTTTGAAGGCAGTGCTTATCAAACTTTTAATCTTTGAGACCCAATATTCAATCATAATTTTCATCAGCCCCCCTCCTCCATACAATAACAGTATTGAATTCAATTATACTATACTTTGGTGCTAAATCTAGAATACGAATTAAACCACTTTCGTGCTACCGGCGTATATAAGCGTTTCACTCAGCCAAAGCTTTATTTTCCCCGTACATATATATACGTCTTTCCGAAAGTCATAATTAAGATATACATAAATCGTACTAAAAAATTTAAGAATTAATGCATGTTAATTTCCATTAAATTTGAGTAATCAAGGACAAACACTCAGTTGGATATTGGAAGTTGTAGAAACACAAAATTGTGTATTCCTAAGGGATTTAGTAGAACATATAAACGACAACGTATATGTATACAGTCAAGTCTCTTTTTATGCGGCTTTGAAGTTGTGCGGTTTGTATTTCAAACATTTGCGGTTTGTATTCCACACATTTCTAGATTTTTGTTGTTATTATTATTTTTTTTATACTGAGACGTAGATCGTAGTATTCCGAGAATTTCCGTATCTTTTTGGTGCTTACGTCTGCGGCTCGGCTGCGACAGTCTTAGATTCGCATTCGTTATTTTAGTAGTTTACCGATACGATATCAATATTTCGAGAAATTATACTTTCTCTTAGCGGTGCCTGGTTCATTTTTATTAAAGTTTCACTTTAATAAGTGGCGAATTTAAGTTGCAATATAATAAGCGACAAATTTTGATTTCTGGATTTAAAGTGAGTGTCGTAAAGTTTTGTTTTTCATTAGAAAATCGTAAGTGTAATTTTTTAAAATTTCTTTTCTAAGATTTTATTTGGCCCAATGGAGAAAAAAAAACATCAAAGACAGTCAATTTCGTTGGAAACGAAAATTGTAATTTTAGATCGCTTAGGAAAAGGAGAAGGATCTACGGCTATATTGGAAAACATTTTAATTTAGGCGAATCTACTGTCAGAGCAATTAAAAAGAATGAAGCTGCAATAAGAAAATCGGTCATTTCTGGTACAAAATTAAGCACCAAATTTGCATCGTACACAAGGAATGTATTATTAGAAAGAACGGAAAGAGCCATCGCAATTTGGATTGAGGAACAAGTTCAAAGAAGGATTCCTGTAAGTGGTTATTTAAAATAAGAAAAAGCTCTTCAGTTTTATAAGTCAATGAAACAGTCAGAACCATCAACTTCCACTTCCCAAGCTGGAAAAGAATTTTCAGCTAGCAAAGGATGGCAAACCGGGTTCTTAAAAATAAATGCACTTCATAATATTAAGATAACAGGGGAGAGTGCGACAGCAGATGAAGGAGCAGCAAAAATATTTCCAGAGGAGCTAGCGAAAATTATTAAAGATGGGGACTATTCTGCCGATCAAGTATTTAACGCTGATGAAACAGGACTTTATTGGAAAAAAATGCCTAACCGTACTTACATCGCAATGGATGAAAAAACTGCAAGTGGACATAAAGCAAGTAAAGATCGAGTCACCTTATTACTTTGTAGCAATGCATCAGGAGATCGGATGTTGAAACCTCTCTTAATAAATAAATCTCTTAGACCACGTGCCCTTAAAGATAAAGATTTAAAACAACTGTCCGTGCATTGGATGGCTAACCCGAAATCCTGGATGACAACAGCTATTTTTACAGAATGGTTCAACAATTGTTTCGTACCAGAAGTGGAAGCCTATATGTTTGAAAAATCTCTCGATTTTAAAGTTTTAATTGTTGACAATGCAGCAAGTCATCCACAATTAGAACATCCAAATGTTCAACTAGTATTTCTTCCGCCCAATACAACAAACTTTATTCAGCCATTAGATCAAGGCATAATTGCAACTTTTAAAAAATATTATATTAAGACAACGTACAAATTCATCTTGAATAAACTAGAAAATGAGTCCTTATCAGTAAAAGATGTGTGGAAACAATTTTCTATTTTTGATTGTTTAATTCATGTTGCATCTGCTTCCGCTCAAATAAGACCTAGAACTTTAAATGCCTGTTGGAAAAAGATTTGACCAGCATGTGTGACATACAATACAACCATTCAAACATCGACACTATCAGATGAAATAATTAATTTGGCACATGAAATTGGAGATGGTTTTACTACCTTCAGCCACGATGATAAAGATGAATTGCTTGTGGATGATGCATTAAGTGACAATGATATTATTGATTTAACTTTAGATCTAACTGTAGATGGCGTCGTAGGTCTAGAAGGTGATAATGATGAGGAAGAAAAATTAACTCTCCTCACTGGAAAATTAATTCAAGAAGGTCTTCAACTTTGCAGTAAATTAGAAAATCATTTTCTTATTAATGACCCCAATTCTGAGCGAGCCTCTAAATTACAACGTGAGCTGCAGAATTGCATGTCTGGATATCGTGAACTATATAAAAAAAATAAAAGAATCCTCGTCGCAAAGTTTAATTACTGATTACATCGTCAGAAAAGGAAGAGAGCTACACAGAACGAGAATGAAGTTTGTGAAAATCCGTGGCCTTTACCGCAAATATCTATTGCAGAGACAGTCTCTTCTGATGATGAAGGTGATTTGGAACCACTTCGCAAACGGTGCAAACCATTATCAGATAGCGATAATGAATAAAAATGTAAAACTATGTGTATTACTTTTCCATAAAATAAAATGAATTAAGGTTTGAATACAAGTTTTTTTTTTACCTTTTGTAAGAATTTCTTTCAGACATTCGAACTAATTAATCAAGCAGCCTATTTCTTTTCATTTCTGCAATTTTTTTATGCAGTTTTAAGTTAATTTTAACTAGTTGTTTTGGTTTTATGCGATTTTAGAAAACTAAGGAACGTATTCCTAATTTTTCCATTCAAGTAATGTCTTTTTTAATGCGATTTTTTTATATGCGTTTTTCGGTAGAACGTATCTACCGCATAAAACGAGACCTGACTGTATATATATTATGAAGTTTGTATATGGTCGCCAACCAAGAACAGTATCTGGAACAGATTTTTTTGCTATTCAGGACATCTTTGCATTTACGACTTGAAAATTAAGAAATCAGTTATCACCCTAGCTGAAGTGCTAGTAGAACAAATTATAGGAGGGAAAGTAGCTTTCCATCAACATTAAAAAATTAGGAAGTTGGTGGGATTCATACTTACCATGGCCTAAAAATGGATTAAAAAATCTTAAGTAGACCTCATAATTAATTTGACAATATATGCTTCAGTTTGTATCTTATTTGCCAAAACTAAAATTTAATTTTGTGAGCATTGCATTATACAATTATACGATCTTTTACAATAGTACAATTGATAGAATCTAGACATTTCTAAATGAAAACGAAATAAGTAATATTAATCATGATCTATATTCCATTAAAAACATTATTTAAATTATTGCGGGTTGTTATATATTAAATCATACATGTAGTTCAAAATTCTTATTACTGTTTATTAAAATTTCAAAATTTCGTATTAAATAATAGATCTAAAAAAACTTTGTTAAACCAAACGATTATGTTTGCCATTTGATGGTACACCTAGTCATATCTTTTGTTCTGATACAATTATAAAGGAATTAGTGTAAAAACTTTGTAATTAAATTTGAAACTGAATATTTTTAATATCTTAATTTGCCTTTAAATTTAACCCTATGCATCTTTTATTCGAATTAATCCCCTCTTGACTTTACACAGGCCGTGTGCCTGTTGGGCCAATTATATATCGAGACACGTTCTACCTTTATTGGAATGTCCCCATCGCTGCTTTTCTACAAAAACTTTTAAGATTGTTGAAATTAGGATGATGTCATACATCTGATGATGTAATGAATAGTTAGTCCCTGCAAATGCGTAGTATGATCTAAAAGTTCAGGGACAAGGTGTAGAAAATTTTACCCTGAATAGTTCAGAGCATCGAAGCTCATCAATTTTCAAAGTAGTTCCCCTGGTCTACAATACACTTCTGCCAACTTTCGTATGACTTCAGGAAGTACAACCGGAAATCATTTTACGCAACCTCCCGTAAGGCCTCCTGCGATGCTACTTTAACCTCATCTGATGACACAAAATGGTGTCCCTGTAAATCTTTTTTCATTGATGGGAATAGGTAAAAGTCAAACGGTGTTAAGTCTGGCGAATAGGAAGGATGTGAAAGCACGTTAGTGCAAATTTAGGCGAGTAATTCTTTTACCAATTGGGATCGTTGTGCTTGGTGCGTGCGTTGTCATGAGGAAGATACCAGTTGTTACTCTGCCAGAACTGAGGCCTTTTGCGACGAATGGGTTTCCTCAAACGACGTCTTCGAAAAGTGTGCAGCCACAGCTATTTGCGCAAATGTTTGGCAACGATCTTTTCTAACACATTCAAACACAAACGCAACATTTTCCACGTTTCATTAAGTCGAAGGTCGTCCAACAAGTTCATTGACATCTTTAAAATGCCAGTGTCATTCGTAAATCTTGGATCTCACCATGGTAGATTAACAATACATCTTCCTTAGAAATTTCGAAGTCTCCATTTTTTTTTTTTTTTTTTACCAAAGCATTGGCAGAATTTATTGTTCAACGCTTTTCAAGAAGAATCCATCTTTCTTACATCGCGGAGCAATGATAACTAGCTTCGGAAGGTAACAACTGCGCATCGCTTTGGTCACCTGACATGGACTTCGCCAATCTGGCCAGGATGAGGGGAAATTTGGGAGAATCCATTTTAAATGGTTTGATTTTAGGTACTTGCTTTTTTCGTCAGCAATGGCCACAGTCCTCAAATATTTGGATCGTACATCCGTATATATACACTTTTACACATTGATGAAGCCATATATGAGAAAACTTTTTCTATTAATTTTTTACACACACACACAAAGAGAATTTTGTTTATGCATGGTTTGAAATATATCTCCTAATGCTATGTAATCAATTATGATGCAATCATATATATTCAATGTATATAAGTATTAATTCACCGTATAGTTTGAACATGGATTATTGAAATCATGTCTTACGAAAAGAGCAAAAATTTCAGATATTTACCAACCAGAACGTTCTAACAGTAGTAAAATTCAGTATATTTATCGTAATATTACTTTAAATATTACTAAATATTAAAATATGGATGCTCATTTAGAGTTGAATTGAAAAAAATTGTGTAAATCACACACAGATATGGCAAAACAATGACCAGTGAGCCATATGTGCCAAACCAAAAGGTTATGAGAGGCCATCGCAAATTTTAAGATGTTACAAAAATGTCTAATTTTGATGTTTAAAAAACGTTAGAAGCCGTGCTTCATTTTTCACACATACAAAAATAATCAAAAAAGTGTGTGTGTGTAAATATACAGATGTGAGAATTTATTCAGGGATTAATTAAAAACGACTGTTGCATACCTAAAAAATAAAGTTGTCCCTAATGTATATATGTAGAATTAGTGAAATATTTCTTTTGTTCTTTAAATTTAAATTAAAATAATTGTAAAAACAAGTAATATAAAAGAAAACTCCTACTTAGGTCAACGAAGAAAATTTTTATTCTAGTTTCTTTTTATTAAGTAGTTACAATTAATATGAATATATATAATGACAGAGAATCACAATAATAAATGACAAAATAGAAAGCTATTTTCCTTGCAATTTTCCATTTTCCTATCTACATAGCATGTTGGACTATTTTTTTGTTACTATTTATTCATTAATTAGATTTAATTATTCTAATAAAATGCAGTGGGTCGAGATAAATGAGTACCAAGCTTGTATGGGGATTTAGACACGGGGTTCTCGCTTCAGACTGACCACCAGATCGGGATATCTGCTCACGCATCTCAGCGCCCAGTGGTCACGTATACTGGAATGGGCACAGTAAGCCCTGGCCCTCATGGGCTGTTGCGCCACTGAGTTTGAGTTTTTTCTATTAAAATAGAAGAATAAAAAAATCAGAAATTAGACTATCCCAGGTGGGATTCAAACCCCCGACCATTGGATTAGATGTCCAACGCGCTATCCATTGAACTGCAGGGACACAACGAACAATTTTCCTTTCTAAATATGCTGATGAACTATTATTTTCTTTTGTTACTATTCATTTTTTAATTAAATTAATGAATTACTATTTGAAAATACTGTATTAACATCATGTGTCATCCAGTACATGTTTTAAAAAAAATGTATTTGTTCTTGAATGGATGAATAGAAAATATTTTCTTAATGATTGTAAATTTGAAAAAAAAATGTATATATATTATATCTTTATATATAAAAATCTTCTGTGCGTGTGTTTCTCACTAAACTCCTCCTAAACGGCTGGACCAATTTAGATGAAATTTTTTGCGTGGGTTCAAGTAAACTCGAGAATGGTTTAGATTCACAATTCGATCCGATATCGCAATTAGTCAAAAAGGTATTAATTAAAAACATTCAAAAAATATAACTCAACATTCACCTGCATTGTAGTAAAAACGCTATTGTTATAAACACACACACACACACACACAAGTAATATAAAAAAAATTTAAATCAGTTCCTACTTAGATCAACCAAGAAAAAATTTATTTTAGCTACTTTTTGTTAAATAGTTGCAATAATTATAAATATGCATATACATATGACAGAATCACAATATTAAGTGGTAGTTAATGTTTATTAATTATCATTTAAGTATCGTATTGTCATCCAAAACAATCGTGTATATAAAATTTTCTTTCAACAGAATGCTGTGGCCGCGGTAGCCGAGTGGTATAGGTATCAGACCGTGGCTTGCTTTGTCACGGGTTCGAGCCCAGTACCACTAAAGACCCGCCGTGTAGGGCAGCGATGCACGTTAAATCTGTCGAGAGTTGAAACGTCCTCCCGTTGGTGTGGTGTGGTAGTTAGGAGAGGGGGGTGCCATCTCAGGTGTCGTCCGCATCACTTGACCATGGTTCAAAATTACGTGGTCCGTCGCCGAAAGCCCTCGTGTACCTGAACAGTGCGACGTTAATATTCATTCAATTCATTCATTCAACAGAATGCTTTAACACGTGAGAAAAAAACCTTTTCAAATTTTGACATAAGTCGCCAACGTGGCTGTATTTGTAATTTTTAAAATAATTAGTTTTGATCAATTAATTTTTATTAATTATAATTAAATTATTGTATTGTCATCCAAAATAATCATGTACATTACATTTCAGCTCAATTGAGCGCTTTAAATGTATTTTATTAACGATTAAAAATGCCACCGAGATAAATAAATAAATAAACAAACAAACAAATAAAATATGTATTGAGATCGTGAGCTAATAGTAGGAATTGAAAAAGAGGTAAGTTGGCGTCGAAAATTGATTTTCAGCCAAACTGACCAAACCCGGTCTTTATTGTTACGAAACTGCAGACGATTCACGCTTTTTAGCGTTCTTAATTAATATCTTTTCAAATAATCTTTATATATGTAATTCTTCTGTGCGTGTGTCAGTGACTAACTCCTCCTAAACGGCTGGACCGATTTTGATGAAAGTTTTTGTCTGTTCCAGTGGACTCGAGAATGGTTTAGATTTATAATTCGGTTTAGAAATGTTTATTTAATTAATTTTTTATTTATAAATTGTTGATCTTGGAATGTTTTACATTGGATCCGGCAGACTGCGATACGATCGCAGTATCGAATATTCAAAAACCTTTTATTTTGAATTTAAGATATGTGTACAGGACAACGTCTGTCGGGTCCTCTAGTATATATGTATATTTATATATATATATATATATATATTTATATATATATAAATATATATATATATATATATATATATATATATATATATATATATATATATATATAAAGAGAGAGAGAGAGAGAACTAATAGTAGAATTTGAATAACAAAAAATACATGGGGTCATTTCATTCATTTAATAATTAATACTAAAGAAATTAGAAAATAAATTTTTCTTTCAGCCTTTATTGCGTTTTTTAATAAATATATTGCCCTTTGGCCAACGCCCGAAAAAAGCATGACCACCGCCGTTGTATATCATTCATCATCTTTCAGCATACGGAAACGTGATAATTTCTACACAGTTGTACTTTGAAATTATACTTTTGTTTTTGCATTTTCAACATTAAGGTGATTTTTATAAGCCCTCTTATTAGCTTTATAAAAATACTAAGTGTATTATTTTCCGTATACTGGTACAATAACTACAAGTGTTTTAGCAAAGGCAGATGTCATTATTTTAGGCAAGATGTGATACTTTAAAATGCGTTTTACTCGAAATCGATTTTTTTGAAAATGCTCAAACGGGGACAGCGAATGCTCAAAAAGTTTTGAAAATATTTAACTGAAATTTGTTGTGTAGTTTCTGTATAATAGTAATATTATCAATAAATGTTTTATTACAAAATTGACAATCCCTTAAGTGTGAGTAAAATCACAGTTTTTTTAAGCAATTTCATATAATAACTAAGATAAAAAAAGCGCTCCAGTTTTAGCAAAAATTAAAATATCTCTTATCTTGAAGGACATTTTAAAAGTGAATAACAAAGCAACACATTAGAATTGAAAAATTTAAAGTCTGTTTATAAACTTTTGGAACAAAGTGGGACCCGTTTATGTCCTTTTTTGACAATTTTTACCAATTTTTTCACATTTCAGTAGAAATAATCTATTTGTCTCTTCTTAATTTTAGCCCTTTTTTCTTAAAAAGTTATAAATAAATCTAAAACACACACAAAAAATCTCCATATCTCCATTTTTTTTTTTAAAAAAAAAAGTTGTTGCAAGTAGTCGGATACTTTAAAATAAATCTTTTAAATCGAAATACATATTAATTTTCCATGCAAAATAACTAATTAATTAAAAATAATGGTAAAAATCACCAATATTTTCATTTACCGCTGTATATGCCAAAAAAAAAAGAAAAAGGACCGATGAAAAAGAATAATATTTTCAATAAATAAAACAAATATATCTGTAAAAAAACCATAGGAAAAAAATGACTTGTCAGTTTATGAAACGAAAATTTCGCTTGGGGGGAAGAGAGAAAGAGGAGGGGAATCCCGATTTTATTTATTTATTTATTTTTTTTCCTAAACTCACTTTTCTTCATTTTCAATTTTTTGGAATCAATCTTTTCGTCCAAAGCGCTATTGATCTAAAATCGACTGTGTTTTTGCTCAGAAAAAGAAAAACTTCCAAGTGCACAACCGGATGTCAAAACGTCTAAAAAATGAATCCTAAACGAGATTTTTAAGAGTTTTTTCCCCTCTCTCCAACCAAATTCCCTTTTTTCCCACCGAGAAAAGTAATTTGTTACGTACTTTAGTGGACGGCCGTGTTATACATATTTGTTACACATTTTTGGAGTGAAAATGGTTTGTTGTTGACATCCAATATGCATTGGAACTTAACATTAAACGACAGTTTACGGATTCGTACGCTAGCTGAATGTCTAATACCATGGCAAAAGCAAAAAGCTTTAGAGTTGAGTATTAGCCAACAAGTACGAGTATACTCCTTGATATTTTCTTCTTTTTTTACTTGCGAGTATTTGAAGAAGAACGTATTTATAGATCCTGCAGTAAAACATGAAAAAATGACTCAAAGGAGGAGAGGGCTTATCCGGAATATTTAATGGAAAAAGTTAACATGATATATTTTGAATTTTCCCACGTATTTGATATCGCGCAAATATTTTGCAACCCTAAGTCAGAGAGTATTTATCCAAGAAATAAGAAATGTAATGATTTTATTTTCACTTTATTTTTTAAGATGTAAGAAACATTATTAAAATTCGCTCCACGCATTTATTTTCTTTAACTATTCTTGGAACAGTGAAAACATTGTAATTCTCTTAAGAACCATATAAGAATTCAAATAATGACATATTTAACTATAAATTACGTTAGGTCTTTATTTCCTATATATTTCTTTTAAATTTCTAATACTATTTTTGTTATTGATGCATCATATTTATGGAAATACATACATTAATCGATTATCTAAAAATTTCTTTATTAATTGACAGTTAAAATTTAGTGGAATTTTGGAATATATGTTATTTTAATATACAGTCGTATCTCGAATTAACGAGTTTTTCTTTCCTCCTAATAGATATGAAGGTAAAACCTCTATTTAACGAATAATAAGCCTCGAATTAACAAATTATTTTTTATTATTTATGATTTAAACAAATGGAATTTCTTTTCAAACGACTTCCTTTTTGGGAGTGACAGAAGAAGACATTTTTTGAAGCGGGAAATTTAAACGGGAAAGGGTGTAGCTTGTTATTAGATTTAACAGGTTTAGATGAGTCTTAAATGTAACCTATCACGTGAGTTTTAAATATGACATGAAATTCCATTCAGAAACTCCAATAAAAAATATTACATTTTCTAACGCTTTACATTGTATGGTAAATGTAAAAACAAACTCCACGCAGCATGATGCAAAATTATTCCTTATTTTCTTCTCTACATAAACTCGAAAAAACCTTTTTCAAGTCAGGAATCAAAGAGATTGTTAAACATCTCTTAGTATTTTAAAATTTTCATTAACTTTGCGTATTATTCGCTAATAGTATTTTTAAGAATAAAAATAATTATAACTACTGTACTGTATATTTTTGAGTGAGTGAATATTAACGTCACACTGTTTAGCTACACGAGGGCTTTTGGCGACGGACCACGTAATTTTGAACCATGGTCAAGTGACGTGGACGACACCTGAGCTGGCATCCCTTCTCCTAACTACCACACCACACCAACTTAGTAGGAATATTCTACCAATACTTAGCAGGAATGTTCTTTGAAATTCACTCTTTCAAAATATATGGGAGCTCGGGCTCTATGATGAGTATTTTAGCGTGGAAGGCGAATAGTTTTGTAGCAGATATTGCGTTTTCAGCGGATTGCAAAGATTATCATTTTCGTCCCAAAAAAATAGTTAATGTCAAAATCTGTCTTATGTTTTTCTATATTAATGAAGACCTTAGAAAACAGTTTGACTATTTATTTTAAGTGAGCGGTGTATATAATTAATTTTACAGTGGAATATCTTTAATTAATTTATTAGCTCTAGCGGATTAAATTTCCCAAAGTAGAGTATCTTGTTTATGTAAATCCCTTAATTTTCAATGTAGTGATCCAAAAAAATATTGCATGAAAAAAACTGTAATAAATCGTAATGCGGTAGATAAAGTATTAAACTACATTTCTCCCCTACACGCCGGGTCTTTCAAAGCTCTAATAAAGCTCGAGCTATGAAAATAGCTAGACATTTGCCAACTTGTCTCTATTGTAAACATTTCGCTATGTTTTTCATTGAATCGCGATTATAATTTAAGAAACGGTGTTGCTTGCGAATATTACAATTTTAACATTATATAAATACAACAGAAAGTACTATTAATGTATTACACTTTCAGATATAAATTATTTACACTATTTTATACGTTCATTACACAAAACTTTTAACAATATGTTACTTTTGCTGAACAGAGATCAACTTGGGGAGGTATTTTCAAAAATCGACCATCAAGAGTGTTACGGGGAGTTATAAATAAAAAAATCCTTTTTATCAGCTATTAGATTTACACACTTAAAATTTAACAAAAGTGGTTTTCTTTCTTTCTTTTTTTTGTTCAACCGAGATATGCAAAAAGCTTTTTTCGTTTTATTTGCAATTCACGTAAAATTAACTCATTGAAAACCTCTTTGTCCTTCAATCTGTGTTGTTTAATTTTTCAGTTCACCCGTGCAAAGAACGGTATATCAGCTAGTACTACAATATTTTGGCGAAAATCTCGTGTTCCAAAAGGGGTGTTAAATCACATTACAAAATTCATTAGAATGCCGATCTGGAAAAGGTTGATAATCTCTGGATTAAATAATATAATAGATAGGAAAAAAGGCTCATTTCAATAAATGTTTCTCAATAACCAGAACGATAATGATACAGTTTTGTTTATATTATTTAAATGTTCGAATTGAAAATATTCCGCAAATATATTGAAATTAATTGGAGGTCGTATTAGAGCTTTGGGATAAATCATGGCGTGGCATTATAAAACTCAATAACTTTTATTTAATAAAATATCTTAATACCTTATCGGCCAGAACTTAATGGAAGTGGAGCAAATAGGGAGCTCTAAACAATAACAATGAAGATTCACTTAAATACCCCTGTAAGTCTTGAATTACTGCCAAGTGGTTTCCTAATCTCACCTAAATCCTCGAGTTTTGAGCTTAAGTGAGAAGTGAAATTAAGTCAATTCTGCTAAATATATTCGACTCACTTTACAACAACAATCTCAACCTTCTCACTTACAATATCAGCCATCTCATTTATACAATCTCAACCTTCTCACTTACAAACTAAACCTTCTCACTTTCAATCTCAATCTTCTCGCTTACAATTACTATCTCAACCTTTTCATTTACAACTACAATCTCAATTTTCTGACTTAATTACAATCTCAACCTTATCACTTACAATCTCAATCTTTTCACCTACAATCTCAATCTTCTCACGTCAATTACAAGCTCAACTTCTTCATTAACAATTATAGCCTCAATATCTGCACCGATCTCAATTCAGAACTCTTGGAAACAGCAAATCTAATTTGTTTTTGTTAAAGTCTAGGTGAGGTTCTCAAATCAAACAAACAATCGATAAAATAGTTTTCCCTAGAAATTAGTGTAAAAAAGTGTCGATAACCTGTAAGATTCAAACTCGATTCTATCAAAAACTACAGTGTAGAATTATTATGACAAATGTATATATCTTCCAGTTGAATCTTACTTACTAATATATCAAATGGGGGTAATCAATAATAATATAAATTTAATCTCTGTACACAAAAATAATCCCATTCAAAATATAGTTTTTAAATAATATAGTAAACAAATCTAATAAATTAATAAATATAGAAATACGTAACTCAAAATAAGGATTTTGTTAATTTTATTTAATTACAGATCATAACAACAATTTGCAAAACGAAAATACTACTAAATACTTTGGGGAAAAAGTAAATCTCGTTACTCTTTTCACGATAATGCTTAACAAACAATGCTCCTTAAGATGAACACATACTAAACTTAACACTGGTTAACACTGGTTATATGTATTATGTATAACAATAGCTACATTTTTCTTATAGTTAATATTATTGAAATTCATTATTAAACATACTACAAATTTATTTATAACTCCAATACAACTAAGAATACATTTACAACATTTAAAATAAAGGATGAAACAATTTTTTTTGTTTGCAATGCTTTTTGAAGACTCGAAACATTTTTCTAACGTCTAATTGCATATCATTATAAAATATATAACTAATTTATTTAAAACTCCAACGCAACTAAAAATACTTTTGAAAAATTTAAACCACTTAAAATAAAGGATAAAACCCTGTTTTTTTTGCAATCCTGTTTGAAGACTTGAAATCTTAAACATTGTACTAGTTTTGTACCATAACTTTTTCTTTTATTAAGCTCAATATAAAGTACAAACAATTTTAATACAAAAAAATACAATAAAATGAAACAATTTTAATACAAAAATTACAACCGCAATTCTTACAAAATAGCACATGATTAATAAAATAGAATTCACTGACATTTAAACCATTGCCAATTTTCCAGCCAATTTAAACTGATACGTTTAATTTATTTAAGAGATTACAAACACCTAATTGCGGGAAATATTTTTCTGGAATACATTGCAATGCGTTGCCATTGTCAGCGAGTGATGGTTTTTACTTATATAATAACAGTTATAGTAAAAAAAATTAATTTCTTTACATTGTGTAATGATGGTGCTTGAGGAATGATCTGTCATCATCTGACCCTGATTCAAAACAGAGTAAAATTCATTGATCATATTTCTTCATAAATTTACTATAATTTAAAAATTTAGTAAATCTAATTAAATCAAAATTAATTTATCCTTATCTAAAGACTTAAATTTAATATTAGAGTATTAAATAGCACCATTTAACAATAGAAAATATTCCCCGCGTAAGCACACCAATGGAATTTCCCAAAGATTCCTCATTAGCCCCATTCAAACTCCATTATTTACCAAAAGATAATGTTCCTCTAAACATTCATTTACGTCCGTAAGATAACCCGTGAATATCAGATGCAATTATCCTAGCCTCAACAACTCAATATTCAATTCCTTCCTAGATCGCTAAATATAACTTAAGTGTACTAGTAAAGGCAAAATGATGGTTCTATTGTCCAGGTGTAGGAGCCGGAACACACTGGACTAGAATGATAGTATGAGCCAATTTGAATGAAATGTAAATGAACCTCTTCTTGGACAGGACGGTCAACTGGCCTCATGCTTCAACTGGCATCGTAATATCAAAGGGTTGGAAGGCGGATAGTCTGTTAACGCCTGGATTGATACGCACAGAGCATGCAATCAGTGACCGAGAGAGGTGGTATTGTCCGGCCACAGAGAGCCCTTAGTGCTTAATGGAAGCGACGCGTGGTCAATGAATATGGCTTGTGGTCAGTTGACGATCGGATTTAAAGGGTTCTGGACGTCAAACACTGAGATATTCGCTTTCTTGACGTTTCTCGGTCTTATTTGGACGTGCAGTTCTAAATCATCTAGGGCAGAATTATTTCGAGCAACTTTAGAATACACAAGGTTTAGGGGAGTTACTGGTGGATGAAATCGCTGTCGCTGTGATATTGGAATGTTGGGTCGCGTTTGCTGGGAATTGTCAAGGTTTATATTTCGGTATGTATTGTCGGGAGGTTGTAATAAGCTTTTAGTATTGGAATATAATGAATGTATTCATGTCGGAGATAATGTCTTTTCATACGGTTAGATGCATATATTTAACGATAAAATCTACTATGGTATTTTATTGTAAGATTTCTTGAGTATATAAGATTGGAGAACTAGTTTGATATCACTGGGCACGCGCCAAGTTCTTGTTTATGCTCGCCAAAATGGGCGATAATATTACAATATAGTTACAATTATATTTTTTGAAATTTTAGGAATATTGCAAGATTCTCCAGTATTTTTTAATCGATATTCATTATTAATGTTAATATATATTAAGTAATTCTTTTATTAATAATATAATATAAAAATACAATTATATTATTACATTATTATTGCATTAAATAGTTTTTTATTGTAACAATATTTTTAAAATATTTTATATGTATGTTCAAATTCAGGTGATACTACATACAAAAAAAATTACTCATTTAACCATTTATCTCTCTACCGACCGTACTTTTAAGTTCTACTTACTTTAAAATTTAATAGAATAACCAATTTTACGAATACTCTGACGATACCAAGCAGGAATATTCTTTAAAATCCACTCTTCCAAGATATATGGCAGCTCGAGTTCTATGATGGGTATTTTAGCGGGGAAGGCGAATAGTTTTATAGCGGAAATTGCGTTTCCAGTGGATTGCGAAGATTGTCATTTTTGTTCCGAAAAAGTAGTTTATGTCAAAAGGTAGGTGTCTTATCTTTTTTTTTTTGTATGTTAATGAAGACTTTAGAAAATGATTTGACTATTTCTTTTAAGTGAAAAGTGTACAAAATTAATTTTACAGTTGAATATCTTTAATTACTTAATTAGTTCTAATGAATTCTATTTCCAAAAGTTGAGTATTTTTTAGGAATATCCCTTAATTTTCAATGTAGTGATTCAAAAAAAATATTGCATGAAAAAACTGCGATAAATCATAATGCGCTAGATAAAGGGTTGAACCCCTTTACAAAATCATGTTTCCGAACGTGGTCGGAGTAAATGTGGAGTTTAGTGGCGCAAGCCGAACGTGGTCGGATACCTCAGCACAAGTTATAACTCAATTATTTATTCTAGAAAGACCGAAGTGGGTACCCAAAGCATTGCATGCAACATTACGATCGCTTGAAATACAAACAAATGCAGAATATTCTCCTAAAAAAAGCTCCACCAAACTTATTTTTAATTTATAAGAATCATGCACTTCATATTTCTGAATATCTCATATCCTTTTAGAACAGCATCAAAACTCTCAAAAAATGTAATACTATAAATCGATGTGGATCAATAGATATTCTTTAAGGTATTCGATTACATTCAGAGTCAAGACACGTTGTGTAGAGGGGTCTGATGCACTTTAAATCAGTCAATCTCACAAAGTCCTCTCATTGGTGGAGTGTGGTAGTTTGAAGACGGGGTGCCAGCTCTGGTGTCGTCCTCGTCACTTGAATGAGGCTCAAAATAACGAGATCGTGCTGTTTTTATAGTGCGACGTTATACAACTCTCTCTCACTCACTCACATTCGGAACCATGATTTTGCAAAAACGTATAAATGAATAATTTTTCTTTATAATTAGTGTCACTTGAATAAGAATATGCCTACAAAATTCTTTTAAGAATATTATTGCAATTAAAAATTATTTAATTTCACTTTTTTGGCAAAAAATCAAGAAAAAACGACTTTTTTTTTGAAAATATTTTACTTTTACGAAAAATGTATCGAGAATAAAATAAAAAAATTAGTCTATATATAGCAAAAAAGACTATACAAAGCTTAAACTGCGACACCCCATGCGAGACAAGGCTTACTCTGCCCAACTCAGTATACGCGACCTTGGGCCCTGAGGTGCATGAGCAGATGTTCCGGTCAGGTGATCAGTCTGACGCGAAAACCTCCAGTGTTAAGTTCCCAAGCAAGCTTGGTACACCTTTTATCAACCCATTGAAGGGATGAAAGGCTGAGTCAACCTTGCCAGCTCGGGGTTTGAACCTCGGACATGTGGTGTGGAAACGTGATGCACTAACCACTCAGCCACTGGGCTTCAATAATTGTATAATTAATAATAAATAATATAATGATAATTTAATGTATGCGACTACTTGCGACAACTTTTTTTTTAAAAAATGGAGATATGGTGATTTTTTAGTGATTTTTAGATTTGTTTATTACATTTTAAGAAAAATATATTAAAATTAAGAAGAGTAACAGAAATTATTATTACTAAAATGGGAAATAAACGATAAAAATTTACAAAAAAGAACACAAACGGGGCCCATTCTGTACCAAAAGTTTATGAAAAAATTTTTCAATTTTTCAATTCTAATGTGTTGCTATGTTATTCATTTGTGAAATGCACATCAGGATAAGAGATATTTTATTTTTTACAAAAACTAGAGCACTCTATTTCTTAGTTACTATCTGATTGGTTAAAAAAACAGGGATTATATTCCCATAAGGGACTGTAAATTTCGCAATAAAACAGTGATTGATAAATCAAACGGTTAAAACACTTCTACTATCATACAGAACTTAAACAAAAAGTTTCAGTTAATGATTTTTAAAGTCTTTCGAGCAACCGCTGTCCCCGTTTGAGCATTTAAAAAAACACACATTTCAAGTAAAACGTATTTTAAAGTATCACGTTTTGCTTACAGTAGTGGCATCTACCTTTACCAAAACACTTGTAGTTATTGTTTTAGTGCAGTGATCCTCAACCACCAGTCCACGGACCGGTACTGGTCCGTAGATCAAATGGTGCAGGGCCGCCTAAAGAACATTAATCTATTTCCATTTTATTTAAAGTGGTGCATTTCTCTCAGATTTGCGCACTTTTCACGGAAACCACTTTATATTCCGCGTTAAATTAATTTTATTCATTTTTGGTGGAACTATATTTTATTCTGAAGGCATATTTAAATGTAACTAAATTAAAAGAGTTAAATCAAAACAATCTAAAATATAAACAATCGACGTGTCCCACCCTCAGCGGGCCGCGGTAAAATTATCAAACTTTGACCGGTCCGAAAGGATAAAAAATTGCGGAGCACTGTTCTACTTACTTCTACTTGCACTTAGTATTTTTATAAAGCTAATAAGATTAAAATAAAATCTTTAAAAAATTTTCATATTTTGGTAAAAATCATAATTTTAGGGTAGTCGTATACCTTAATAGAGAGTTTATTGACGTTTTCATGAATGAAAGTAGAGAAATTTGAATAAGAACTAGATTATCATTTCGCTTGATAGTAACTCTAAAAATAATGTGAATTTTTCAAAAATCTTATAGTACAGTCGTGAAGTACTCTGTGGAGAAGTCTTAGCTGTGTATTGGTGGCAAAATATTACTTTTATAAGACCTTTTTCTGTAAAAGAAAAATATTTGAATATATGTCATTTTTTTTCTTGAATTGTTGACAAAACACGGTTGTAAATATTTTTTATTGTAGCTAGGGTAAGGGAGGGGTACCCCTGCCCGTCTAACGGTGAACCAACTCCCGTTGTACAATTTTATATTCGCTTAATCCTGTCATTTATGTATGTATTTGTAAATATATTCAATGTTTGCTGATTACAAATGCGTTACACTTCACACTGATAATAGTGAGTGAATATTAACGACACACTATGCAGCGACCCGGGGCTTTTGGCGACGGACCTTGTTATCCCGAACCATGGTCAAGTTAGGAGGACGATAGTTGAGCTGGCACCTTCTCCCCTAACATCCACACCAACGGAAGGGCGTTTGAGCTCTTGACGATTTAACGAGCATCGCTCACCTACACGGCGAGTATTCAACGGTACAAGACTCGAATCGGCCGCACGAATTCGTTACCTTGACCACCAGGCTACCACTACCACGAACAATGATAATAGTAATATTCGCAAGCAACACCATCCCTTCTTTTTTATGGCGTGGTGTTTCAATGGAAAATTGGCGATGAAGCCAATTTGGCATTATTTTTGGCGACATGGGGAATATAGTATATTTATTATATAACGAAGAACTTTTTTTTAGAGAATTACTATTTCTAAAATAGTTTTCTACGTATATTCTAATTCAAGTGAAGCTATATATATATATATATATTTATACGCTTTTTAAGAATTATGGTTCCGAACAGTATTTACATAAAATTCTTCATGGTAACATTTTAATCAATAAAACTGAATGCAGTTGCATAGTTTGGTAAAAAAAAATACTAGAAAAATATATTATATATGCGTAGTAATTCTTTAACAGAAGAATTGCTAAAAAAAGGGTTTTTTAGATATTTATCAGTAAAATAAACGTTTTACAATGTTCCTATCAAACGAGAGCTACTTATCTAGAACTATAGCTTAGTCCACTAATCTAAATGGGCTCTGTACCAAATGCTTTACATGCATCATTACGACTGCATGAAACACAAACAAATGCGCAATATTCTCCTATGCCTTAAACAAGCTGCAGCATGTTATTCAAATTTAGTTGAGTTTAATATTTACGCAAAAGATTTTAATATTTCATTTCGTAGAATCCATTCTTAATTGCAACTCAAATCTTCCGAACGTTCGTATTCAAACCTTCGTTCCATAACATTTGCATTTACACGGGATTTTCCCATGGACTTAGGCTTTCCTGAGTTCTAAATGTTATTATTCAGGTGGTTGTACCATTGATTTGTGAAGAAGCAGGGAAATTATATTTTAACAAGATATGTTTTTTTAAATGAATTATTCATGTATTTTTATTATATAGCGTGATAAGATAAGATAATAGGTTATAGTGGGTCTATATTACATGGTGAGTTTTTGTTCAGGCACAATAATATGCTGCAGAATTGTGCAGAATAGATACTGTTTTTTTCCCGTTCTTTTTTAGGGGAAGGGGGCTTTTCATATATAAATCATATACTGTAAAATGGTTGACAAAGAAATAAAATTTTAGGAATTATGTGTTTGCCTGTTATTTATGGAAATTTTGTTACTAATATTTAGCTAACAGAGACAGTTGGAAATATTATAGTACTGCAAAACTTGTTTTATAATAAAAATGATTTTGTTATCATTAAATTTTATCTGAGTATGGATTTATATTGCATAATTTTAAATAACTGAAATAAATACATAGGTTTAGTATTTCTTGAAACTATAATGCATGTGATTACTTGCTGTAATAGTTAAAAATGGAGAATTTACTACTGGAAAACATATTTTACCGGTATATTTTATTAAAAACGGTAGCAAATAAAGTATTGCGTGTAAAAATGCACCAAATATATTTATTGTTAATTTATTATATTAAGATAGATCGAATTAATTACTATAATATATTCAAAAACTGTACTTATTTTCTAATCAACTGAATTTATAAAATGTTTAAACCCAATATATTATTCTTGACAACATTCAATCATGAAGAATGATTTAAATATTATATAATTTATAAAGTATGTGAAAAATATCGTTTCAATAAACAGAAAAACATCATTTGCAATTAAAATGCTACAACAAATAGATTATTTATTACATATTTTATGTATCTCTTTATGACTAAAAATGAGATTAGAAAACTTCAGATTATTGAATGTCATAAAATATATATTAAATATAAAACATTTTTTTAAAATAATATCTTCCTAAATACTACGTATTGTGCAAAATCTTATTGATTGAAATTTATTTATAATTGCTTTTATATTACGCAGTAATATGCAATCAATTTAAGTATTAATTTCTTTTTTCTGAATTTAAAGTAAAATAACCCTGATATATATATATATATATATATATATATATATATATATATATATATATATATATATATATATATATATATATATAAAGGGTGTTTTTTTAGAGGAATAGAACTTTAAATTGCAATAAAACAACCATGTATTATTCGATTGATATGATTTTTTTTATTCGAAAGATAATCTTGTGGCATTACATTTTAAATATGATTTCTGGCATAGGACTGCCACGGCTGGCTCGGATGTAGTCCAATCTGGACGTCCAATTTTCGATGACTTTTTCCAACATTTGTGGCCGTATATCGGCAATAACACGGCAAATGTTGTCTTCCAAAAAGTCAAGCGTTTGTGGCTGATCCGCATAGACCAATGACTTTACATAGCCTTACAGAAAATAGTCTAGCGGTGTTGAATCACAAGATCTTGGAGGCCAATTCACAGGCCCAAAACGTGAAATTAGGCGGTCACCAAACGTGTCTTTCAATAAATTGATTGTGGCACGAGCTGTGTGACATGTTGCGCCGTCTTATTGGAACCACAGCTCCTGGACATCCTGATTGTTCAATTCAGGAATGAAAAAGTTAGTAATCATGGCTCTATACCGATCACCATTGACTGTAATGTTGTGGCCTTCATCGTTTTTGAAAAAGGATTCCACCAGCCCATAAAGCGCACCAAACAGTCAGTTTTTCTGGATGTAACGGTATTTCGACATACACTTGTGGATTAGCTTCACTCCAAATGCGGCAGTTTTGTTTGTTGACGTAGCCATTCAACCAGAAGTGCGCTTCATCGCTAAACAAAATTCGCTTATGAAAATCGGGAACAACGGCAATCTCGTTTTGGGCCCATTCGACGAATCTACGCCTCGCTTGATGATCGTTTTGATGAATTGCTAAACCAAACTGAGAATAAATCACTTGATAGCTATTAAATCGGTCGCCATCGTGAAAAGTAATGCCAACTTAAACTTCTATACCTGGAAAAAACACTCTTTATATATATATATATATATATATATAATATCGACATATGTAACAGCTATAGATATATAAAATTAAGTGTTCTAATATAAAAAAAACTACAATTTTTTTTCTTAAATCTTTTTTTTTTTTTGCTGTCAACTAAGAAAGTACTGTAACGTTTGTGATAAGTAACGGAAGCGTGATATTGATTAATTTTATTTTATTTTATTTTATTTATGTCACAGCTATATAATATTTACAGATTATGTATTGAAGTTATTAAACTTATTAGAGTTCAAATGATGTGGTTTGTGAGAAAGGACTTCTCTTTCGGAGTCTGCTCTCTTGGAAGGTTTCAGATAATACCCCCCATCTCTCTGCTTCGGGGATCAGCGGTTGGCGTCTCTCTTCAGCTTTATTTACATCCTGATAGTCGGGAAAAGGGTTCCTCGTGATGTCAAAGGTTGCCGTGGCTATCCAAGGTGGGACCACACAATAACTTTAAAGTTGCAGCTGCAAAATGCACGTGTGGTGATTATTTCCACAAAGACACCGATTAACAGCTGTGTGGTGGGAATCGTTACAGTACTATAATCACTGATAAATAAATTATATTTCGTAATAGTACCCAGAATTATACAGGGTGTCCCAGAAATATCTCCCAAACTTTGGGAGGCCAGATTTCTCGGTCGGAATAGAAAAAACGTGCCCCAAAAAACTGTACCTGTACGATGCATAGCTTTTGAGAAAAATACTAAAAACAAAGTATGACTTCACAACTCTATCAGGCACATCAGCAGCAGTATTTGCAAATATTTAAAAAGATGGATGTTCAAAGTTTCCACTGCACATATCGAGGCAGGCTTGAGCGTGACATGCAATGGATTAGTGCATACATTACAGCAACGTGGTATCCACCGATGTACCTGCAGCATGCAGACGATCAACTAAGTCCATTTGTGTAGTCACTTCGTCTCGATACATAATTTCCTTCAGATGGTCCCATCGGATAAAATTCAACAATGTAAGATCTGACAATCATGGCGGACATAGACCCAATACACAAGTCCGATACAATGGTCGTAGTATGCCATATTCCGCCAATTACTTAAAGAAGGGCAGAAATGTGCCAGAAACCCATCATGAACCATCATTAATTCATCATCATGCATAATCATTGTTTCATCGTCATGCAAGTATTTTTTTCGTAAACTATGGATCGTACAGGTACAGTTCTCTGGGAATTTTTATGTATTCTTAACAAGGAATCTATCTGTGCAGAGTTTGGGTGCTTTTATAAAACCCTCAGTATAAGTCATTGATCTTACTATTTTAGGGTCCATATGACGATGAATATACAATATTTGAAGCATCAGCTCCAAAATACCTCTTTCTCTGTCATTGAATTTGAAAAGCATGAATCTTTTGTAGAATAGGGATTTATATTCATGATCTTTGTACTTCAAACTTCACGACTCACCAGTAAAGGGAAACTGGTTAGTGTAGCTTTTAATATTGACTTCCGGCGAGTAGCATGTTCGTACCTTGATGTCACTGAAAACCCTCCGAGTAAAGAGGAAAAATTAAGTCTCTCTAGTCTCGAAACCCTCACGTTAACACTGTATGAAAGTTTGGAGAGTGCGGTTCCAACTGTGGTATCATTCTAGTATATACGGGTCATATTTACGAGATGCGACGCCAATAACGTCTATGAATGTGTGAGTACTTAATAACATCGCCCTATAAAGCAAAACAAGGGCTATTAGCGATGAACGTCGTCATTTTGAACCACGGTTTAGTGACAAGGACGACACGCGATTTGGCAGGCCCTCTTTAAGCTACCACACCATACCATTAGAAAGACTTCGAGCGACAACAGATTCAACGGGCATCAACCACTCTTCACGGTGGGTCTTCAGTGTCACAAGGGCTTGAACTCGTGACACCCGCCCATGAATCTATGACCATGACCACTAGGCGACCGTGGCCACTGACTAGCCTCCATGTTCATCCAAAATGCATCCTCCTAATAATCAGCCTTACATATTTTTAAATATATTCTATATAACATCATATTAATAACATTTTAAATGCAAATTTAAGTACGTTTAACATTAATCTCTTACAATTCATAATTTCATCTGTCACACTTTTATAACTTTCAGAAAATGAAACACTGGCTAGCTTTTAATCCCTTAACTGCAACTGACGTATACATCCGTCACACTAAACCGGTGCGTCGCGTGCCCCGGACGTATATATACGTTCTACGGAAATACAATTCTTTTCTTCGCGCTGTTATCATTAAAATCATTCCAAAGGCTTTAGAATGCAATAAAATGACCTTGAAAGTGTTTAGGAAGAATTAACACATATCAGAGAAAAGTGTGCTTATTTGTTCCTTTTTCTTCTCCCCCCAACATGCCGCATACACACGCCTATGTGAAAAATAGCCACACGGGGGGCAAATCATGTAGCTTTTAATTAGCAGTTAAGGGGTTAAATAACAGACTAGTAAAAGTAACCTAACTATAATAGCCCAGTAAAAGCAATTAATTAAAAGAAACAATTAGGTATATCTTAACAAAATGCCATTATATAAATTCTTTTGGCAATACAAGCGTTAAAGTGTTCTCTTTCAACAGATTCATAAGAAACATAAGTACTTTCTCTCTAGAACGTTAACTAAACTTATCCTTTTATAATTTTTCCTCACGGTGTGCGTAATCCAATGAAGATGCGTCCATAATTGTGATTAAGTTTAAAAGACAATTTGAGATTTTAAGGCTTATCCGAGTTGAAGGATCCTTTTAAAGTCTTAACGATGTTTTGTAAACAGAGGAAAGTATTCCAAACTTTTAAAAGTAGAAGTATGTGGATTTCAGAGAATTGCTGAAAAATAACTTTTAAGGGGAAGATGTAGAGAAAGAGATAATTAAACGTCATGGTGAAATATAAATATCTAAACAGACTTTATATAAAAAAATTTTTTTTTCAAAAATAATTAAAAGAAATAAACATTAATTAAAAATAAAAAAATTATAAATCTGGCACAAAATACTTTATTCAAATATTATAATCCTCCATCGATTTTATCAGATTAAAAAAAAAATTTAACGTGCAAGAAACACAATTTTAGCAGCAAACGATTTGTTTTAAAGCAAATATTAATGCATTTCAATACCAAACGATTTCATGAAAAATAAGACGCGTGTATAAATTTACCAGACGATATTTTGAGGAAAAATTAATCGGAATTTGCGACAAATGCACATGTTTTTCATAAAACAAACATTTGAAATTCATAATATAGAAGAGCCATAATTAATATCCTACTGTAATTAAATTTCATAAATACATTTTTTTATGAAAGGGGAAATTTTATAAGAAATTTTCAATTTTTGAACATCTGTTTATGTATAAACTGCTGTTATTTATTCTAACAAAGAATATTAAAAATTATATGATTCGGTATTAAAATTAGTATATTAAGATAAAATTACAACTAATTTTTAACTTTTATTCGAAAGTGAAAAGCAAAACATATTAAACCATCATTTAAAATGATAAAAATAATGTAAATCATTTTCTTTTATCTTTGGAGTTCATTGACACTCTGAATATTTTCCATAAAATCAAAAGAGTCTTGAGGTTTTTGATTAAGAACTCTTAATGTAACAACTAAAAGAAGTTTAAAAAGTTTTTAATGAGTGGAGATCGACGATAAAAAGATGGTGGATTATAACCATAATGAATTACATAATTTTTAGACCACTATATAAATAAAAAAAATCATATTCTAATGGACATTTAATGAGAGGAAATTGTGATTTTAAGTCAATTGTTATCTAATGATTTAGTGCTGAGTCAATTTGGGTCACAGCTATTATTTTCATTTCATGCAATTTTTAAATAGTGCATATTCCTGTCTTTTTAATTTGTTTATAATACGATTCAAAATAGAGATAATGTGAAACTTATAAAGGAGCAAAAACTGAAAATAAGCATTTTTATTACCCTTATCGGGTATTTTAATGCATTTTAAACTATAAATAAAGCATTAAAAAATTACATCTTTTCTTATTTATATTATTTACTCTTTTCATTTGAATAAATGGAAATAAAAAATAAATTGACGTAACTATTAATCATTTGCGTTCCACTATTTATACAAAACATTATTCTTCCTCATTTGAGAGGAAGCAATACTTTAAACTTTATCTCAAAATTTATTCATTTAAAATTTCTGAACAGAAAATTACTCTAAATTAGTGTAAGATTTTCAGTTTCTTACTTTTAGATTATTCTGATACTTCGAGAATTTATTATGAGCAAAGAGGCCTTTGAAGGATAGATTATGACTGAGCATCTTTCGATCCGAAAACGAATATCTTTCCCAATAAGCAAAAACGATCGTCACCGCATGTAGGCTATTACTGGTTTATATAAATATCACACCGTCATACCCTCTTTACTTACAGCAGTAGTCTTCAAACCTTTTCGAATCATGTAAGCCTTATAGCAATGATTCCCAAAGTGATCTATATCGACTCACCAGGGGTCGATGACAACCTGCAAAGGGTCCATCTAAGCAAAAAATAATTTGGGTGTTCATGAGTCTATGATAGTAGCTCTCATTAAACCAGATCATGACTTTAAATTTAAAAGAAAATTTAATCAAGTAGAAACCAGAGTCTACCTATTTTATATATTTATTTACAAAATTTAATGAGATTAATTTGCAGTTACAAAGTGACAACATAAATCTTATTAAAACAAGGACTATTTCAGCGTTTCTTTCCGTAGTTAAGCTATAGCAGTATAATATTGGACATCGCGAATTTTCTCAATTTGTCAAAGACAATGTGTCAGGTAGTTTCAGTCTACGTTCAGCATTTAAATGCTCTTAATTCAGATTTTGAAACTAGATTTGAGAATGCTTTGACTATGGTAATACTACAGTGGCCAATCAATCCATTTGTTCACATTGAAAAAAATTCATATTACAATAAGAACTGGTCTAAATACGCATCAACGAAGATCTTAAAGTAGAGTTTAGAAAAAGATACAAGCAATTTTGGCTTTAAAAAGACATGCTTGTTATTTGTTTTGAATTATGGAACATCGTGAGAAAGTTTATAATTGCTTTTCTTAGTGAGGAATTTTAGCATGGTTGCCAATCTCCAAAACGAAACAAGCAAAGAAAGAAAAAACTGGCCAGGGTTAGGGATTACCTGACAAGATTGATACCAAGTGTTGAAAATGTGTTTTTGAAGATCGAGATTAAAAGTATTTGTTTGTTGATTAGTTATTTTATGCATTAATTAAATTTTAATCTAATTAACTAACCTGCGCTTCTTAGGTATTAAAAACTGTACTTAATGCACTATTTTTTTTAAGTAAGTAGCTTTATACTAGCTGCCAAAAAGACATTTAAGTTGATAAACTTACAAAAATTCAATGTTAGATAAGCAGGGGTCTACCCTTGAGGCTCAATATCCTCCCGTTGGCATGGTGGGGGTAGTTCAGGCAGGGAGGGGCTACCTTAAGTATCGTCCTTGTCACTTAACTTTTTGGGTCAAAATTACGAGGTGTGTCACCAATAGCTTCCGTGTTGCTTTATAGCGTGTAACGACTGCGCTTGGTACGACCATCTCCCTTCCATTCATCTCAAGTTTTATGGCTTAGATCCGGTGGCTTGGAGACAGTGCACGTGGCTTTGGGGTCATTGTCTATTGTTTGGCCTTGAATCCGCGATGACACTCTGACTGGAAGTCATAATAGACATAGGAGTTTCCCACCGGGTGACAATTGACGAAGCCTGTCTAACTGAGAACACTGACGTCCCGATAGATGACAGGAGAATGACTTCAAGAAAATAATAGCAGCATGATGGACAAGTGTGCAGATGTGCAGACCAACGTAAGTGGCCGGGTCGTTCAAGAAGGACCAGCGAGTGCTATTGTTAGGTTCGTGCGAATTGAACGCTAATGAGTCCAAAGGCCATTTGCAGACTTTTGGGGCTCTGTCAATGGCAGGTGACGAGGGACGTGTAGTGGACCCACTCCTGGAGAATTTAAAAGGGTCATTTTTTGATGATATTGGGGAGCAGAGATCAAAGACCGAGATGGGACCGAGATGAGATGGAGATTGGACCGAGATGAGATGGAGATTGGACCGAGATTAGATCGAGACGAGAACTGAGAGAAAGAAGCGGAAAGAAAAAGCACGGCTCTCTTCACTTGTTGGCCGGATCGGGATGGGGAGAACGAGTGGAGTCTTCTGGAGGATCTTGTGATGCGGAGAATCAAAGTAGAGCCAACACCCTCCAGAGAAATTCCACCCGACGGCTGCACTACGGTTAGGTATCCGTGAAGCCAATTCAACACGGTACTGTATTTTGTTATCCTTACGTGCAAACAAGAGACTAATTAGTCTACAAATTTCATTATACTGCTGGAATTGGAAAAACTAATTGACGTAGAATATGAATAAAGTAAATTCTTTTAATGCCTTGCTGTGGGACTAAAAACGCTACCTAGTCACTACGTTACAAGTGCGATTTTAAGAAAACTCTCACTCACTCACTCCATTTTTTGGAACGGAAACTGCAGAAATTCAGCAACTGTAGTAACTATACGTCTTTAGTCGCCCATCCGATATAGTGGTTAGTGACGCTGTCTGCTGTGCCGTAAGGTCTACGTTTGAATCTCGGAGAAGGCATGAATGTTTGCACATATATTATGCTTGTGCTGCATGGGGCACCTTAAATAGCCAAAGAACCGCAAGTCCTCCTGTGAGTTAGGAGGCCCTTGACCACCTCCAGGATATTCTTCCTCAAAATTGGGGTGTAACCTAGCCAAATCGTAATGTTCCCTGTATTGTGCACAAACCTACGATTAACGTCAGATGTACAATTAGCCTGCATCGATCTGACACCGTCAGTCAGGCGGCATTAGCAACAACAACTTATGTCCATAAATATAAACTTATGTCTCTTAATTCATGAAAATTATTAATCTTTTATTCTCTATGTCAGTGATTTTCGAAGTGTGGGGCACTCCCCCTTTGGGAGGGGGTAGCATATCAAAAAGTCGAAAATAAAAAAAAAAGGATTTTAAAAAAAGTATTCACACACACACACACACATATTTTTTTAGAGGAAGCACAACAAAATACATTCTGACGTAATTAAAATACACATTGCCTGTTTAGTGCAATCTGTTACAATTCAAAAATCAGAAAGGAAAGGTAAAATAATTCTAATCTTATTACTTAAAAAAGTAACTTCCTTAAAACATTTATTACGTAAAAGTAACTTATACAAAATTTAATACTTATCTTGATAATTTCTAAAGTTTACAATTATTAAGATCGTATAGTAGCTTTAGAGTGGAAGTACATTATGATTACATTCTAATACAGAAGCTCACACAGGAATTTTTCAAGAGGTGGGGGCAAAATCCTACTATTCTCGTATCATGCTCCAATACGCCACCCAACATATTATTTTGCTTTTGTCAATTTTCGGGAACAAAAAGCATTAAAAAATCAATTATTGAATGAATAGTTAGCATTGATTATTCATAATCATTAGCATTAATTATTCACAATAGATAACATTAATTGTTCATAATAAAGTTTATTATTAATAACAAATATTTAATTAAGTTTTACGCGCGTACTATATGCATAGGATTATAATCAATCGAACAAAACTCAAGGGCTTTGGAAGGGGGCTCCGTACCTGAGGACCCTCTTGTGTGCGCCACTGATTCTATATATTGGCACGGTATGGGGGGGGGGGTGCGATGGTTTTTACGATTTAAAATTGGGTTGCAATTATCGAAAGTTTTAGAAGCGCCGTTCTATGTTACAAAGTAGCACACTTCGTAATTTGAATACAATGAAGCGAATAAGATTCTTTAAAGGCAAAATGAATAGTTACTTAACTAATTATAATTAATCATATTTCATTGCGGTTGCTTATAAATTTATTAATAGTCATTCATTATATATATATATATATATATATATATATATAATGAGGCTTATTAAATTCTCTAAAACAAATAATAATTGTTCTTACATCGAAAGTTTGTTTTAAGTGATTCGGAAGCTACTTACTGTCGGAGTTTAAAGTTTTAATACTTAAAAATACACAAATAAATTTATATGTTTCTTAATTTTCAACAAAATACTTTTGTCTCGATTGCTGCTCTGGAATTTACTATACCTTGAAGTCATTAGTTTGAGTTTAACGATTATCTAAGCCATTAGTTTGAGTCTACGAACGAGTGTTAGTTTAAGTGGACGGATAAAGATAAGATACTCCTAAAACAGTAATAGTTGCTGTTTATCAACTGAAGTACATGGTCTTTCCCATTATCTATTGTAGCCGTTTACTAGTTCTACTATACCAATGCTTTTCAAGTAATGCTGAAGCTTTTAACAAGCGCATAAAACTTCTTTCAAATGCTTAGTACAATTTTAATACGGCTAAGTGAAGATACATTCAAATAATTCTAATAACTCTAATAGATTGTTTAGGATGATAAACCTTTTGTTATATATAAAACTCACAAACTAGAACTATGTTGGTACTTGAAATACTTGTACGAATTGTAGAATGGTTGAAATGATACATAAATACTCTTTACTGATTTAATCTCCAATGCTGTATGTTTATTTCTTGTTATGCTTACTTTATATTATACTAATACTGAATTAAAAATTTCGACATATATACACTTAGAAGTGCACTTGTGTATGTAATTCAAGATTCAAAGAATAAAATTTAGATGCAGGCTTGATAAAAATACCCTTACTGACATTTAATATTCTTCCGGTTGAATTAAATTAGATAAATATTTATGCGAGAATAAACTTATTTGCTATTATATGTTGAAGAAAACATGAAAGCAACCCATAAAAAAAGATTCGAGAAAAGCAGTGGCATGCACAAGGCGAGGTAAGTGGTTTAACCCCCTTCCCATATACTAACATATTTTTAAGTAACAGTAATGATTATACATTTACGTGGAACCTTAGAAAAAGCTCTATTATCCGCTCATCAGAATTAGTTGAAATGAGAATAATTTGTTGAAGTTACATAAAAATAGGTTGTAGTTCTCAATGAGTGCAGCGCAGCAACGCTGGTGGAGGGGTGAGTGGGAAACCACTCTTCCAGTTGATTTAGTTTCTGTTTCGCTTTCGAAGAAGAGCGAAGAGAAACTGACGTTACATCTCCATGGCAAAAAGCCCTTCTTTCAACCGGTTGCCTCATCTTGACGGAATGACGAGAGAAGGGATGAATTTCTTTAGTAGAATAGATCAAAAAGAATATTTACTTTTTGTCTGGTACTCGTTACCTCTTAAATAATTGCATGCGTTTATTGAAAGGAAATTTTAAATAACTACTTAAAAGAAAGTAAGAGAAGGTAGAGAAGTTTAAAATAAGACCATGAAGGATGAAGTTGCCTCAGTAAACGCGCTAAAATGGTGTAGGGAGATAATTAAAGTGAATGAAGTCTTGCAAAAGAAAGCAACTAGTGATAGTTAACAAAAAAAGAACATGAAAAAAATAATTAAAGAATTTCCTAATTTGTATCAAAACATTATCAACCTTTTCAGAGCTGGGAAATATTGATACGAGGGGTTAAGTTCAGCAGAAATTACCTATTGGTGCTTTGGTCTACGAATTTTGTTATGTACCCCCCTCCCCACGAGAGAAGTGGGACGTACAGGGAAAATTGATGAGTATCGTGAAACTTGAGAAACTGAATTATACAGTTATTTCGTCTAAAGCTATGTTAATTACAATATTTACAGTTAGGTACAAGTTATTAAGACTCTATTAATAGAACAGAATACTTTGTTGGTGAAGGAGGTGGGAAAAAACAACGCTTCTTTTCAAGTGTTCGAAGCGGTCTACTTCATCACTCGTTGAGGTGGGGCGGTCTCTTCTTATTTCTCGAATTCCACTCGAGGAACGGCTTCCAGGTGGGGTGCAGATGTTTTTGTTTTTTGGCTATGGCTATCGGTGAGGTGTCAGATCAATTGATCCTGCTTTATTTTAGTGCTGCTTTCCTGCTTTATTTTAGTCTGCTGATCCTGCTTTTATTTTTTTTTTTTTTTTATGTGCGTGTGAAATGAACGGCGTAATGTTACCTGCATTGAAAAGCCAATCTATCAGCTGCAAGGGGGGGGAATGTTACAGAGGCAGTGACGCACACAAGGGGGTCTTTGAGTTCGTGCCCCCTCCTCAAAGCCTTTGATTTTTTTCGATTGATCATAATCCTATTTATATAGTACGTAAAATTTAATTATTTGTTATTAATAATTATTTGTTATTAATAAATGCTAATTATTTAATCAATAATTAATTTTTATACTGCTTTTTGTTCCCCCAAATCCACAAATTTAAAAGAATATGTTAGGCGGCGTACTGGAGCGTAATACGAGAATGGTGGACTTTCTCCCCCCTCCCACTTGAATAATTCCTGTATGTGTCACTGTACACAGGATTATGTACGCGGCTAGATAAAAGATTGGAGGACGATCTAAAGTACATTAGTTTCGACTGCATAAATTATAAGAGATGATACTAAAAATTTCATACAGATGAAAGGGAAGTAAATAGTTCTAATACAAATATTGGTTATAAATTATCGTTGGTTTTCTTAGTCAATTTGTTTATGTTAAGCAAATTTTTATTAATAATATGAAGTTATTTTTGATTTTTAGAAGAATAAAATAATATATAAACTACTGCAAAAGTTTCGAAAAATTAATCTCCAATAAATAAAAAATAGATAATGTGTGTAAGAAAGGGGGATACAATATAAATATTAAATTTATAGCATTTGTTTTTCTAGTACCAGAATAATCTCTGGTTGCACTTCTTTAACAACACAGCTGGGAGATATAATGTATTTCTACAAATTAAATTTTATGTAAACTTCATAAAGAATAATTTCCATACTTTATCAGCAATAGTTTTTGCATTAATTAAATAACTTCCTTTCATAATATAATTTCAAACTTCTTTGTCTACATTTAAGGTGTGATTACGTGTGTAACCGTGATTTTGAAAAAAGTATATATAAATGAATAGAGAGAGAGAGTTTTTTTTATATTAAGTATCACATGAATTAGAATATTTGTATAAAATAGTTTTATGGATATTATAGCACAAAAAATTACTACTGTAAAATCCGGCGTATAACATACACTTTTAACACAAGAAAAGAAAATTCGAAATTCATGGACACGCGTTATACACTAGGTATGAAAATGAGAGCTCTTAAAATAAGAAAAAAGAGATGAGCATAAAAAAGTTTGACTTCTACTTATATCGGAATATGTTTAGTTGAAAGAAATGGCATTCCTTATGAACTTAAAGGGTTGTAATTCCGGAAATATATTATTTTTTCTAAAACTTTTTGGGATAATACCTCGAATAAATGGTTTCAAAACATGACAACATTGCATACATGCATTTCAGGTTCCTTCATAAAAAAAGAAAGGGGGGGGAAGGGGTGCGAGTTTTACGGCGAACACTAAAAAATGCTGCTCGAAAGTATAGGTGAGCGTTATACACCGGATTTTAAAGTAGTTAAATACAATTTTTTAGCAAAAAATAAAGAAAGAATGATATATCTTCAAAGCATTCTATTTTTAAGAAAAATTCTTCTATAATAATAACATTTTGCTAATACATAGCTTTGTACTGATGTATGATTGATTTTTGAAATATATAATTTAGAAGGGGGGTTTATTCATTCATTTTAATATACCATAGAGTGAGTAGAGAAAATTTAGCAAAAGAATACTGGTTATTATTTCAGTTGTTGATAATTCTGAAAATAATGTGATTTTTTTTCAAAAAATCGTATAAGATTTTAGAAAAGTCTTCGTTATGTAAGGCAAAATATTATTATGGAAGAATTTTCCATAAAAGAAGAAAAAACTAAATGTCCCTTTTTCTAAATTTTTTGACAGAAAAAAAATTGAATTTAAGAATTTTTTTTTCTAATAATACTTTTTAAACAATTTTATTTGCATGTTATAATTCAAGTGACATTTATTATCAAAAAAGTTATTCATTTAAGCGTTTTTTCAAAAATCACTTTTTCGAATGTATTAATTTGTAACATTTTATATCGGGGTGGGGGCATTTTGAAAACAAAGATTTGATAAAAAAAATTGACTTCAAGATCTTATTAGTAATCATTATAACATTAGTAATTAGTTTTTTTGTACAAAGGAAATTGTGAGACACTTAAAAAACACTTCATCTTAAACATATAAATCAAGCTGTGTCATTTCTCTAAGTGACGATGAATGTATATGTTACCATTAAAGTATGTAATTCAGTTATGTCATAGAATAACTAGGTATTTCATGAAAATAACTAATGATAGCCCATTAAAGTGGAAAATAAATTATTTCAAAGTTATTTTTATAAATTAATTTATCGTAAATAACTAAAATCTTTCGAAAATATTTTTATCCCTATTGCGGAGGATTAATTGAAAAAAGTAAGGAAAAGCAGATGTTATAATTTATTATTGCTCTTATTTCTAACATAAACAGAAATATTTAATATGAATATTTAATTGCAGTTATATTTAAATATTATCTAAAAAAGTACATGCTGGTGAGAAAAATCGTTGCTTCATAAAAACATTGTGCAAACTTTTTCATACAAATGTAAAAGAATGTTAATTTAAGTTTTATGAAACACTTTTATTTTTTAGTTACATTGCATATTATTTTTGGATCATGCACACTTTTAACTATTACGCATTTTTTTTACACGAGCACTTTTAAAATCTCTGTTTAGTAAAGCAAATTTGTGCTGTTGCAACACATCGAAGCATTGTGTCAATTTTTGGAACTTCTTCAATAAAAATTAATTCTCGCTTACGTGTGCTAAACGGAGATCACACACACACACACACAAGAGTACAACTGTTTTATTTGGTCATCGCTTGTTTTTAACCGGAAAAATCCTTTCCCAACGCAGCTATAATCGGTTCAAAGAACTTTTGAATACCATATTTCATACTTTAACACGATCAAGTAATCATTATTCTATAGAATACCTAGTTAAATCATAGAATTCAATGATTTTATGTACTTTAACTGATTTGTCTAGTTATTTCATGAAATATCTAGTTTTTCTAAGAAAAAACGAATTTCACACTTTATCGTTAACATATACATTACTTATAGACTTATATAACATCCATTTAAAGTATTCATGCCATTTTATTCAGAAAATATATTTCTAAATTTCAATATTATGAGTTAAAATTGTAAACAGACAATATCATTTTGGGTTCTATAATATACATCCAAAACTTATACAGGGGCCAGATTATTAACATTCACTCTTGACATAAATCAGAACGAATAAATAACTGTGTAAGACAAAGTTCTATACATCTATTGTGGGGATTTGCCATCCAACTTTACCTCTTTCAGTATAGACGTATTCAACCTATAGAAAGTGTATAAGACTCCACTTCCAAACAAAATCCCCTTCCTGTGGAACGGATTTGGTACTCCATATCGGGCAATATTCCTCAAATAATCCCCATTCTCCCCTCAACTTTTCTAGAACAATGTCACCTTGTCCTTCAGCGCTCACAGAATTCCAGCCATCCACTTCTTGAACCCTCCCAGCATATCATGGAGACTGCACATACACAATGATGGATCAACAGGGACGTCCTGATAACGGTTCCTGACGGTTAAGAATTAGAATGGACTTAAGCCTCATTTCATTGTTAAATGAACCTCTTGTTTCACTGTGATAGCATGCTTCACAGATCAATTTTCTGTCATTCCTGTGTGTGTTGGGCAGTTCATTGCAACCTCTTTTCATCAAATGGGTGGGGTATTCCACTTCGAAATTAACCACGAAATGGTAAAAAATTTAGAAGGGATTTTAGTGTAATTTCATTTGAGGGGAGGGAGGAGGTTGTAAATTAGGGATTAATAAAATTTAGATAGAAATGGACATGAAAACTATAGAAATAAATTATGACTAAATCACTGATTGTGCAGGAAATGTAATCAGTCTTTACCATCTAGTTTTATGTTACATCAATCGAGAACCTCCACATTTCTTTGCAGGCCGAATTCGCATAAGTAAAAAAATAAGCCCTTTATTCATTAAGGTATCCGACTACGTTCGGAACCGTGTTTTTAAAAAAGCGCTTAAATGGATAATTTTCATGATATTTAGTGTCACTTAGATTAGAATATAAGTATAAAATTGTTTTAAGGACTTTTTGACAAAAAAATTATTTAAATACATTATTTTGACAAAAAATTAACTTAGAATAACATTTTTTCAAAATGTTCTCCTTTTATACAAAATGCTTCTAAAATAACAATATTTTGCTTAGATAAAGTAAAAACTTCTCCAGAGAGTCTGAACTAGGATTTTTGAAAAATTCACTTTATTTTCAGAGTTACCAATAATTTAAATATTATTGACGTTTTTTCTTAAAATTTTTTCCCTCTGTTGCAGTAAAATGAGGATATAAATTCACTTCTAAGTTATATATTTCAAAAATTCTAGTTGAGCCTCGGCACTGAGGTCTGAGCTATAACCAGGCGAAATATTATTATAATAAAAGCATTTTTCACAAAAGGAGAATATTTTGAAAATTGGTCACTCTAAATTCATTTTTTTGTCAAAATATTCTACTTAAATAATTTTTATTGTAATACTATTCTTAAAGCAATTTTATATACATTTTCTAATCTAAGTGACACTAAATATCATAAATATTATCCGTTTATACGCTTTTGCAAAATCACGGTTCCGAACGTAGTCGGATACCTTAAATATCTTAATAAACTATCAAGCCGCCCATCCGGTATAGTTGTTAGTGACGCTGACTGAGGTGCCGTAGGGCCTGGGTTTGAATCCCGGAGAAGGCATGGATGTTTTGTAAATGTATAGTGACTTCGCGATATAGGGGTACTCTAAATAGCCGTCGAGCTGCAAGTCCTCTCGTGAGGTTGTTGGAATGGGAAGACAAGTGGGAGACCCCTGACCACATCCAGGATGTTCTCCCTCAAAATTGGGGTGGAACCGAGAAAAATCGCACTGTTACCTACATGGTGCTCAAAGCTAAGGCTAACGACAGGCATTGAAATCTAGCCCTTCGTCGCGATGAAATTTGTGGACCGTGAACTGATGTTACTGTCGATCAGGTGATATAAGCACCAGCATTAACATAAACTATCATCTTAAGAATTAAATAAACAGCGCGCCTCAGGCAGTAGTAAACAGAATAGTTACAAACTTTGTATAATTGGGGAAAAATGATTAAAATAACAATCGCTCGTATATAACTTCCAACGCTAAAAGTTATCCAAAAAATAAAATTGTCGCACTCTGCTTTGAATATTCACATGAAGCAATTAGTAAGTGGAAATAAGATTACTAAAATAAACAGGATTAAGACTGCCTTCGCTTAAGGTTAAAGAATAGGACCCGAAATTGAAATATTTCTTCAGGTATAAAAGTACTCAACATTATGCAATATGACATTCTGGCTTCGCTATCCTGTAGAGAGCACATAATTTTTTTTCTAGTTAAACCATTTTATGTGAAATAAAATATGCTTCGCTATATTTTTCCTGTAACATAATGCTGAAGGAGATATGACTTTACATGTTAAATGGATAAAATCCTTTATCTGTGGTATATTTTGAAATTTTAAAAACGTTAGATTTTAAGTAGACATATGAATTATAACGTTGCAAAATTTCATGAAAAATTGAGACATTTTTCTGTCTGAAAATGTTCTCTGCGTTTAGTTCAGGCTCTCGCACATTTGGTGAAGACAGCCTTAAATAAAATAACTTTTACAGTGTGAATTAATATAATATAAATACATAATACATATAATTTTTAATTTAATTATTGACCAAAAATATTATTTAGAGCAGGGGTGGCTAACCTATATGGTTCAACGTGCCATTTTTTTGTGAAGAAATATTTAAAGAAGTATAGATGTGCCGTCAAACAAATTTGACTTGTGATTATTGGGAAAATAATGAAACTAAATACTAACTTCTGAAAACTTTTTATTTACTAAAAAAAATTCATTTTGCTCTGTGAAGTATTAAATGTTTTTGTTATGTTTGTAACTCAAATTAAAGCAGCATTAGTGGGATTTATGTTGTTCAGATTAGATGACAAATAACTTATATTAAGGTTATAAGATGCTATCTTTAGCAGAATGCATTTGAATTGAAGTCATCTGCCAAACGGTTCCAAAGCGAGTCTTTAATGCAGTGTTTCTCAAACTGTGGGGCGCGCCTCTCTAAGGGGGCATTATAAGCCTATGAGGGAGGGGGGGGGGGCTCGATCATATTGAGAAGTCAAAAATAAAAGATTTACAAAAATACAAATTTACTAAAAGGTAGCAAAACAAAATACATTCTGATATAACAAAAAGTAAAACACACATTTACACTGATATAATATACTTATAAAATGTATTAGTGCTTGACAATGTATTTGATAACTAATCCCTCAATACTAAGTTAAGAATAATTTTAATAATTACTAGTGACTCCCCTATGGGCTTGTCACATGCAATATTACACACATAATTTTTAATACTTATCTTGATAACTCGTACAATTTATGATTAAAATTATATTGTAGCTTTAACATCAAAGTACAATATTATTGCATTGAATACATTGTTGAAGGGAGGCACGAGGAAAATTATGATTGAAAATTGTGTCGCCAATATTGAAAATTTCAGAAACATTGCTTTAATGTCATTCATCTCTGAAAATAATGACTGCCAGGCATAGGTAGATAAAAATATGGTTAAAGTATCATGAGAGTCAGCTTTTCAAACAGTTAAATGTGTCCGGTATCGATTTCCATGTTTCCGAAATTTCGTTACTGGCACATTTGTTTGCCATTTTCTTTGTTTACCATATATTGTTTGTAAACCATTCTGTTTCAATCAATTTCAACTTTTTCCTAGTCTCAATAAATTTTTTAAAATTCATATTGAGAACTAGACTTGAAATCAATCAGTTGCCTTTTGAATTCTTCCATTTCCAGCCAATCGAATTGAAGCGAGTTCAGTTTATCAAATGAAGTCACATCAGGGCACATAATAAACTTGAGCGCGTTTCCGATAATTCTTTGAACTCAGAAAATCTCGCTGAAAGTTCCTTGATTGGCGAATCAATGACGGAAATATTTTGAACTAAAATCCAAACCATTTTGCTTGTTAGCATTCCCAAAATATTGTGTCAAGCCATAAATGGCACGCATGCCATTGGTTCGCCATTCCCGACTTAGAGCATACTTTTGAATGCAAGTTTTTTACGCAGACATTTGTTGTCTTGAATGTGCCGTATTTGTAACAAAACTATATTCTTGTTTGATTTTAATTTGCAAAATTTTTACACTTAAATTTTTACTGCATAATGCAATTTAATTAGTCGTGATTGTAAATTACAACATGCAAGTTAAAAAAACTAATGTACTTTGCCTTTTTGGTACAATTTGAAAATCTACAAAGCAAATTATGGCTTCGTTTTCTAAGGTAATTTTTAGTGGATTATATTCTCATGAGACAGGAAATTGTTTCTGTCAAGTCTTCGTGCCAGTCAACATTCTCCGTTTACATGAGCTGATGCACGTTAATCTGTTGAGGCTCTTAAGTCCTTTGAAAAGGCGTGAATTGTAAGCCTGGAACGAGGGATACCATTGTCAATTGGCTGCGGTTCAAAATTACGAAGTCTCTTGCAAAGGGTGGCATTAATAAAAATGATAAATCATCAAGAGTGTTGTCACTGCACCTCCTCTTCATGTTGGTTGAGGTGAAGATCTCGCTCGTTAATTTGATTCCCTGTAAATCCGAAAGCTGTATGGATTGAGAAACCAATGAATCGAACCAAAAATGATTACAAACATGTATTTGCAATAATTTAACCTGTTCAAGTGGAGAGAATCGGTAAAGGTTGTCATTCGAATGCGGTTGTCCAAGTGTTCGTCAGTAAATATGTTTATATGGTTATTTTTAAGAAATTCCATGCTTGGAGAAAAGAAGTCTTACTCAAATATGTAGAGCTGTGTGAACATGAAAATATACTTAATAAAATTCTAAGCAGAAGTGAGTGAGTGAACACTAACGTCGCACCATTCAGCTACTCGAGGGCTTTTGCAGACGGACTTCGTAATTTTGAAAGATAGTCAAATCACGAGGACGACATCTGAGCTGGCAATCCCCACTTCTAACTTTCAGACCACGCCAACAGGAGGACGTTTGAGCTTCGACAGATTAAATGTACATTGGTCCCTCTCTACACGGCGGGTCTTTAACGGTATTAGAAGCGAACTCAGGATATGCTTGTTGCGAGTTCGTAACTTTGACCTCAAGGCTTCCACGGACACAAAATGCTCCAAGAGTTTGTAACTTACAAATGACTAATATGATTCAGGCACTAATTAATGTTAAGGTAACCAACCGTCCTCCTTTTATAGGTTCTGTCCTTCCTCGAAAAGTGTCCTCCTTTTCAATATTTTAAAACTGATCTATTAATCCCTATTCAGAGATGAGCCGAACATGTTTCCAATATGTCGAAGAATGGTCTGAAACAAATAGCACAGGAAATAAAAGTTTTCAATGGTATTTTTTAACTTTTTCTCATGTAAATTGGGCAGATATAGAAAATTACGTTGAGTTTTTATCGAAAGAAATGCATGATATTAAAATCTGTGACAATTGTCTATTTGAATAAGTTAGAAGAATGAATGTGTATTTAAATTCTAATAAATTGGAACAATTGGTAAATCAGCATGCTGCAATTAATAAAAGATGGGTGAAATTACTTAAATCATGTAAAAAATTAACACACTCCAAATAAAAATTTAGTTGTTCTTGAATTTACGTTGTACTAACCTAGAACTAATCCAGCAGTTGAGTTTTTTTTCAATCGGTAATGATTTTTGGACAAGTGACAAATCAAGATTAAATGTAGGGATTTTAGCTGTAGCACTTACTGTAAAGCGCAATATAAAGGATATTTTTTGCTCAGAATTTCCGATGTAATAGAAAATGGTATATTCACAAAAAATATTTAATGGAAAAATACTCGTTTAAATAAATAATTAAAAGGAATTCAAGCGTAATTAGCGTATTTTTATTTGAATGAATAAAATGTTTCATATATTTACGTGTAACTTTTTCTTATATTTATCGCGAACATCCTCCTATTCATTGTAAAAAAACTGGTCATCTTATTATTGCAGCTATGTATTATACTAACATTTATTCTTCTCCATGATTATCTATCTTTATGTTCTATCTCTCTGACTATTTATATACTGTTTGGTAGAGACGTTTATTTTTGGTGAGGGGTGTAGTTCTAGCTTAAGTTGCTAAACTGACCGGATGGAAGAAAACCCGACATAGAGAGGATAGACCTTGCAGAGCGTGTGTGATATTATTATTTGACAAGTCATTAAGTGCAATCAATAATTTCCTTATTCAAAAAAACTACTCTTAATAAAATAAAAAGTGTCCTAAAATTTTCTAGCCTAATTTTTTACACATTTAAAAAAAGCAGCTTTTTTATTGCAAAAATGTTCAAGAAAATAAATAGCTAGTAGTTTAAACATAAAATTTTAAAGCAGTTGTAGATTTATCTAACGATACACACACTATAAATGTTCGGATATTTAAAACTTACGTTCGAAATGATAGAATTTAGGAAATAAATTGTTCTTTAAAAGAATAAAAAATGGAACAAAATAGAAGTACTCTTTGAACATAATTCAAATCCGCCATTGTGAAAAATATATTTCTTTCAAATACAGCTTTTCATCGCTGTTATAACAATTCAAACAAGTATTTGCTGAGATCGCAAATATTTATTTATTTGAGTTCACTCCACATTTATTCGTTACACAGAACAAAGCGCAACGGTTACAGCGAAATGTAGAATAACATACAACAGCTTTAAATAACATGTAATATGTAAATATATCTTTCACTTTCTAATAGGAAGAAAATTCTTCTTTACTTGAAAGATCGTTTGCTAAATTGTTTCTTTCGAACATCTAAATTGCTTTGGAAGAGAAGAAAAATACATACACACACAGGGAAATGAATAAAAATACTGTGAACATCTTTAAACATTTTCTCTCATAGCGCGAATTTAAATTCTTCAAAAGTATCTCTCGTATCTTTTTCTCAGAAAATAATGCTACGGGAGAATGATTCATATCGACTTGGCCTTGAGAGATTTAACTGCAACTTTAACGATGAAAAGTTTTTCTCCCAAAATAACGAGCGAAGTTCGGTATAACAGTCGTTGCATGAAAAAGTTAAAAAAATCTGGTTGTTTTCTTCTGTCTACTCTGCTACGATCGCTCTCATTAGCATTTTTCTTTTTTTTCTCCTACTGCCTATCTTTTTCCATTTTTTTTCTACATCTACGCTAAAACCATATTGTTTGGAAGGTTTTTTCCCCCTCAAGAAAAGAAACACAAAATGGGCTTTTGTATAGGTTTCTTGTCAAACCATTCTCTCATTATACCAAATTTTTCTTGTTAAAAATTAAAGATTTTTTTTCTTGGAACTTTTTTTTATGTTTCAAAATTTGAAGACCCTTGATTTTGGCTTAAAAACTGTAACCATGTTCGTTATTGCATGTTTCTTTTCTTTTTTTTAAGAATATTTTTATGGTGATTTTATAAAATAAAATTCGTTAAAAATACAGACATCGAATAACTTGAAGAGTTTAATTTTTCGACTTGTTATTAAAGGGAAAAAAGTATTTTAAACTTTTTTTGTAACAATGAAGAGATAATAAATGCTATTTTTGCATTAGAAATCATTTTGTGCAGGACTCATTATGAGCCGGATATATATTTTTTTTTACTGCCTTACTTCGTACTAGTATAATCAAACAAAGTAAAAAAACAGTGGGACAGCAATTTATTTGTTATTTTCCATTCCTTATTTATATCACAGGATCTAAATATAAGAAATGATTATTTACTTAATATGCCACAAATGATATACCAACAGTAGCAAACAAAAAAAAGGACATTTCTTATAAATATCACATTCGATTGTATATATTGGCTGAGTTCAAAAACTTAACCCGTTTTTACTACCCATAAAGAAAGAGCAATGAAAAATGAACTTTACCTATGATTGTGCACAATCCCCATTGCTATATATGACATCTTGCCATCTTTCTGGTAGGAGATGATACCCACGGCGGTAAAATTCTGGTGGTTTCAAGACAAACAAGTCTTAAATAGCAGTTTTCCCAGCAACAAGATCATCAAAGATTTTCTGAGAGAAGAATTTGTTCATCACACGAAATAGATGATAGTTTATTGGTGCCAAGTCAGAAGAATAGGGAGGTTGAAATAAAACTTCCCAGTCTAAGCCCATTAACATTTGGCAAGTGATAACAGCAGCATCTAGCCTGGCGTTATCGGGATGAATGGTAACACAGCAACGATTAATGAGACCTAGCCGCTTAGCTACAAATTTGAATGCAGCTTGTCTAACTATAGACTGGTTTGGTCGAGTGGTGGACCTCCCACAGAACTATTTACTGCACATCCCACTACACACTCAATAACACCTTTTTAGGCTGAGTTCAGATTTCGAAGTCGATGCAGGCGAATCAGGAGGGTCCTACGACACTTCCACACAGGCCTACGACGCTTGGCGTTACGTTACAAAACCTAGTTCTCATCTCCTTTCATAATACACTCAGGAACATTGAAAATAGCGACCCAAGAATACAGCATCGGATTGAAATGAAATTTAATACACATATGACACAGATGAGAAATTCACTTGATCTAAAAAACAAGACAATTAAAAGAATACAGGGTGTTCAACGACACAAATACTGCGCAACTTCAATAGCGCGTTGGACTACCTCCAGCTGCAAAACATGCCGCCACACGGACCGGCATTGAGTTGATTAGACACCTTATGTTGTCAGGAGGCAGATAGGCCCACAAATCTTGAACATCCAACTCTAAATCATGTACAGAGTGACAGGATGGCATCTGCCGTTTTAGCTGATCCTACACGTGCTCTACAGGGGACAAATCGGAGGAGCAGGCCGGCCATGGAAGAGTCTGAAAATGACGTAGGAAGTCTAGAGGAACTCTTGCTGTATGCGGAGGAGCATTATATTGCTGGAAAATTGCCCCTGGGAGACCATTTAGGAAAGGTCCTACACGGTGTCGAAGAATATCATCAACGTAACGTTGGCCCGTTAAGGTTCCTCGCATCACAATTAAAGTGGACCGGCTATCATACCCCCCAGACCATTACACCAGCTGTGCGGGCAGTGTGACGTAGAACAGTGTGGGGGGGATTGTACCGCTCACCAGGGCGCCTCCACACCCGTACACGGTTATCATCTGTCCCCAAAACAAACCGGGATTCATCACTAAACACAACCTTTTGCCAATCTGTGACATTCCACATTGATCTGGCTTGGCACCACTGTAGACGCAGTTGCCGATCTTCCGGTGTTAAAGGAAGTGCACGGAAAGTGCGCTTGGATTTATGAATTGCTTCTGCAAGGTGTCTGGAAATTGTTTGTGGAACAATTGCTACGCCTACGTCTGCTCGTATCGTTGAACGAGTCACTGTGGGGTCCACAAGTGCTTGCCGCACGATCCTTCGATCCTCTCTCCCCGTGGTCTTCCTGGTCGCTCCTGACCCGGTTTTCCGCGCGTGGTTACCTTCTCGTGCCCACTGTTCCCAACAATTTCTAACGGCACACTCCGAACGATGCACTTGGCCAGCAACACGGCGCGTCGACCAGCCTGCAGTTTTCATCCCGATGATCAGGCTTCTCTCAAACTCGCTTAACCGTGAGAAATGTCTTCTAGCACGTTTACCTGGCACGTTTCGCTTACCAAAATCTTTCTACAATCGGCGGGTAATTGTCACGTTTATGAATCTTCGAATTTGCGCTGGCTTATATAGCACCCTCTTCCTGATTGTAGCGCCTCCTCTGCGTGTATGAGCATGCGTATTGGCACAAAGCTTGGATCATTTACATATCACATTACGCTGTACTTATTTGCAAAGTTTCGGGATTGTACTTAGCTTCATTCTTGGGTCGTTATTTTCAATGTTCCTGAGTGTATTTGTCACAGAATGGGTCGTTTTTCTATCGGGAAAGCAAGAAAACTCAGGTTGTTCAACTGTCAGGTTATGTGGAGCCCAACAATACAACTTTCGCGTAAAACCACCATAGTTAAACAGACATCTCTTGATCGTTGTCCGGTTTACATTGAAAGTCTCAGCTAATTTTTGTATGGTTTGGTTCGCGTTGCTCCTATGGATGGTGATCTGAGATAGTTTAATCGAAAAATCGATTTCTCGGGCCAAAAAATCGATTTTTTAAATCGATACGTTCCACCGAATCAATTCAGTGAATCAATATTTCATCCTAGATAATCGACATTCGATTTTTTTTTGTTTTGGTAAAAACCATAAAATTATTTACAATTTGTTAAATGTACTATCTTTACACACTATTTATCGCAGGCAGTTATAGACCTGAAGTATGATCCTATACTTTACTGGAAAGAAAAAAACTCTCTAATTATCATCACCTTCATTCAATAGCCATGATGTATATGAGTATCGTGGGATCATCTGTTCCTTGTGAGCGCCTTTTTTCGATTGCTGGCAACATCGCAAGTGATGAGCGGAACCACTTGGATCCCAATAGACTTCACAGACTGTTGTTTTTAAATAAACTTAGATGTGTGTATTAAGCATTGGAAACTATAAGCTATATTATGTATTTTCTGAACTTTTTAATGCAACAAATGCATTTCGAAAATAAATATCTTCTTTTACACCTAATACTTTGATAGGGTAATAAAATAATTGTAATTATCCAATTCCCCCGGACTAAAAAATTTCCTGATTTTACTGATAAGAGATCGTTTATTATGGTATATTTCTTGTTTTTCATAAAAGGAATTCATATTTAAATTAAAAATGCAGACTTGGTAAAAAAAAATCGATTTTTTTATAAATCGATCTTTTAGACCTCGATTTGTTTGTGAATCGATTCATCAGATTACGATTGGAATCGATCTTTTTCGGAAAGAATCGCCATCCCTGGTTGCTCCTTATAGCTTGGTCAATATCATCTTCTCCAACGTATGATGGCCTTCCACTCCAGGACCGATATTGGCAGCTTCTGTCGCTTTTCCTAAATTTACGAAACTATCGACGCCACCTCAAAGTTAGGGTGGAACCAAGTCAGATCGTACTGTGAACTGCATGATGCTCAAAATTTGGCTAAAGACCGGCGAAAAAAATTTGCCCCTTACCGCGATGAATTTCGTGGCCCTTTATTTGATGTAATTGTCGATCGGGTGGTATACACATATTTTATTTCTTTCCTTTTGTCTGTAAAATACTTTCTTCTATATTTAATATTAATTTTCATGAATTTTTTAACCTTGGAAATTGTATTTTTACCATAACATAAAAAAGATACATTTTATATTTAGATGAACTTTATGTTGTTAAATAATTTCCTAGTATGTATTCAAAGGAAAAGTATTGAAACGTATCGAAACAAGTGAATTAATATACACTGAAACTCAAACAACAATTGTGGAGACAAAAATTCAATTAGAAATGTGATGGAAGTTTAAAAGCTGATCCCAAAAATTCAGGAAATTGCTACAAAAATTGTGTTAAAAATTTAGTTAAAAAACTTAAATTATTAAATTTTTACTATCCTGTTTCACAGATTATAGAAACAAAATCAATCGTAATTAAGCTAAATTATACAAATGTTTTACATAATTGCAAAATATATATATATAAGTTTTTTTCATGTATCAGTACCAATTACACAAGTGCAATGGTAGAACACTATAATTGAGATAATGATAAAGTGTCAAAAATATCTTTAAAAATGCCCCCCCCTCTTATATATTTTTTTCACATTTTCAATACAAACTTATCTTTAAATTTAATTGCTTATAATTATTTATATTTATGTCCTTCTTTCTTTTATATCATACGGTCGAAAACTTACAAAGGGTAACTGCAATATACATAAGGTTATGATAAAACTAAATACTACAAGTCATAACTCAATTTATTGCAAGAAACTAATTTTGTAACACCAATATTAAAACGAAAACAATTTTTTTTGAATATTATTTCCAGAATCTAAGGAAATAACATGCATATATTTGTAAATGAAAAAATTAAAAGTAAGAAAACTTTTTTAAAAACAAGATTTTATTTAAGTGCTCCAAAAAGAATAAAATATACTTTTATTTTTAAACTTTTTTGTGTGCTATTTACTTATAACGTCATTATACAATTTATGATATAAAAGCTTGTCGCGATATTTAAGTATTCGTATTTACTTAGTTTAAAAATTTTAAAACTAAAAATCCATCAGATCAAGTTATTTAATTTGCTTGTTTATCTACACAAGTCAATCTCGCAACAAGCTTTTGTATCATAAATTGTATAATGACGTTATAGTTGATAGCAAAAAAAGCTTTTTATGAGAAGTTTATTTTACTCTTTTTAGTGTATTTAAATAAAAGCTTTTTTACTTCTTTTTTTTTTACTTTTTAGTTATCTCTGGTCAGGTTTCTCAGTCTGTTCATCTCATTCAACGCATCATTGTGGCAAGGTCGTTAGCCGGTTTATTTTGAACATGCTAGCTCAGGGACACTCAGTCTTTTTTCCCGCCAGGCCACGTATATATATATTATAGATATTTCACTCGGGCAGGAACAAGAGGATGATGGGAAACACTGTAAGACCAAAACAACATTGGACAAAGTAAAATTAATTAAAATATTAAAACTCATTTTTCTTTGCTTATACTGTAATACTACATTAAAAACGAAATTTTTTTTTTTTTTTTAAATCCGTAATTTTTAACCAACTTTTTCAATCTTTGCGCAGAATTTGGATAATATTATTCTACAAATGAAAAAAATCGAGTGATTATATTTAAAAGTGACGAAGTTTTTAAATGTTTTATTAAAAATTTGAGTATTTTTTGAAAAATCGTAAAAAAAAAAAGTTTTCGGCATTTTATTTTTAAATGACTGATTCTAAAAGGGAAAAGCCTGAACTTTCTTATTGTAGAATATCGATTCATTAACACGAACAAAAAAATGCTTTTAGAAATCCTTTTCATAAAGGAATTTAGAAATCCTTTTCATGAAAACGCATCGATTTTGACTCATTTTAGAAAGAAACGTAAAAAATATAAAATATCATTATTTTTTAAAAAGAATTACCCGTATTGTGGCGAAATAAATGATCTTTCCGATTATGTAATTATTCCACCCAAACAAATTACTTTAATTAATATATTTTTAACTAATTGCGATATCTGAATATAAATGGTCAAAACATACATTGCCATCCAAACTAAACGTGTATACAAAATCTCAGCCCAATCAGTTAAAAACATCAGCTTCAAAATTGATTTGCAATATTCCACCCGAACAATTTACATTACAAGTAAAATAAAAGTTTGTAATAAGATTTGTGGTTGTGTTCCATTTTATGAGTTGAAACTTTTTATTCTATGTTATAATAGTCACTCGATTCTCGTTGTTACGGAGAATTTGAGTTTTGTTCGCTTCTCACCCGAAAAGCTATTGTGCCGAAAAGATTGTTTGTAGGCAAAGAGAAAATACTGTTTCAGTTTTAGTTTTGTATATATGGTAATAAAGGGTGTTTTTTTTAGAGGTATAGAACTTTAAATTGCAATAAAACAACGATGTATTATTCGATTGACATAATTTTTTTTTATTCGAAAGATAATCTTGTGGCATTACATTTTAAATATGATTTCTGGCATAGGACTGCCACGGCTGGCTCGGATGTAGTCCAATCTGGACGTCCAATTTTTGATGACTTTTTCCAACATTTGTAGCCGTATATCGGCAATAACACGGCGAATGTTGTCTTCCAAATGGTCAAGCGTGTGTGGCTTATCCGCATAGACAAATGACTTTACATAGCCCCACAGAAAATAGTCAATCGGTGTTAAATCACAAAATCTTGGAGGCCAATTCACATGTCCAAAACGTGAAATTAGGCGGTCACCAAACGTGTCTTTCAATAAATCGATTGTGGCACGAGCTGTGTGACATGTTGCGCCGTCTTGTTGGAACCACAGCTCCTGGACATCATGATTGTTCAATTCAGGAATGAAAAAGTTAGTAATCATGGCTCTATACGGATCACCATTGACTGTAACGTTGTGGCCTTCATCGTTTTTGAAGAAGGATTCCACCAGCCCATAAAGCGGGCCAAACAGTCAGTTTTTCTGGATGTAACGGTGTTTCGACATACACTTGTGGATTAGCTTCACTCCAAATGCGGCAGTTTTGTTTGTTGACGTAGCCATTCAACCAGAAGTGCGCTTCATCGCTAAACAAAATTCGCTTATGAAAATCGGGAACAACGGCCATCTCGTTTTGGGCCCATTCGACGAATCTATTCAGGCGTGAGTCTATTCATGATGAATTGCCAAACCAAACTGAGAATAAATCACTTGACAGCTGTTAAATTGGTTGCCATCTTGGAAAGTAATGCCAACTTAAACTTCTATACCTGGAAAAAAAACACTCTTATATATGGTGGTATATGAATTCAATAAATTTGCTTAGCTTGCCCAGGTCGGTTGCATCATTTAAATGAGTATGTGGATTAGCATCCTACATATGTTATGGAAATTGAAGCGACTTTAGACCACAATTTTAATCACAAAATGTGGCAAATCACTAAATTTGGCGATATCACTGCAGAAGTTCAGAATATTCAAGGATTATTATTTGATGAGAAAACTTTAGAAGGCTCTTCTCAACCAACATAAATACGTTGCAGGGAAGCAACATTATAGTCAAATATCTGACAGGGACTGAGCATTTCATTTTGTCTCATGCGAAATTATGGTTATCAATATTTATCTTTGTGTTCCATATTTGTATGGTTTATGAATCTGTTCTACTGTATGTTTATATATGTGTGTTATTTTAGTTTCCTATTAGAAGAAATTCTACTGTAATTTCTAGACCGTCAGAGTAAAAATGAAACCTAGTACTAATTACTGTCTTTAATTATGCGCAGATACGTTCTGAATTCGAGAGACGATGAGCCACTTTACAGTAATTATATTTTCAAATTCAGAAAATGAATTATATTTTAAAAAGCATTTTAACAAAAAAATCAAGCTTTAATTAATAAATAAAACTAATCATTCCCAATTAAACATTTTGAGTAAGTTAAATATATTGCACAATATATTTGAACTCTCCACTTTTTTCCGGGAATCATATCTGAAAATCTAATTCGCATTACATAATAACTAATCCTTAGGAGCAATGTATATGCAATTAAGAAATACACCAGATTAAACACAATTACGTATTTATTTCCGAGTAAGTTTTATGTATAAAAAAACAAACAGCCTATAACATCAATAATTGTTTACAAAAGTGAAACCAGAGACAGTAGCGCACACAAAAATTTTTCAAAAGGGGGGAGTCCAGGGTTGAAAGTCCACCATTTTGGTATCATTCTCCTACACGCCACTCAACATATTCTTTTGATTTTGTCGATTTTCGGGAACAAAAACAGTAAAAAATTAATTTTTGAATAAATAATTAGCATTAATTAATAAAATTAGTTATTAATAACAAATACATAGTTAAATTTTATATAATATATACATAGGATTATAAACAATCGAAAAAAAATCAAAGGCTATGGGGGGGTGTCCGGAACCCTAGGATCTCCCCCTCTTGTGCACGCCACTGTAAAGAGGCAATAATTCTATAACGATTTTTTTGCCGATATATAACTAAGATTTCTGTACTTAGCCTAAACTAGGATTTTTGAAGTATATAATTTAGATGTGGGTTTGTTTATATTTTAATATATCAGATAGAGAATAGAGAATTTTAACAAAAAAACACACACACACACACCGGTTATTACATCAATTGATCTTAACACTAAAATTAAAAAAGCGAAATTTTAAAAACCTTAGTTCAGTTAGGTGTGGGCAGACTTTTCAAGAGTGTGAGCTACTTCTAGTTTTTTCAAGCTGCTGCGGTCCACCCAATGTCAATGGCGCACACAAGGACTGGTCTGGATTCTCCCCCACATCCCTTGATTTTTTTTACTGATTGATTTTAATCTCATGTATACAATACTCAAAACGTAATTAAGTATTTGTTATTCATAATCTTTTTATTATTTAATACTGAGTATTTATTCAGTAGTTTATCTTTTACTGTTTTTCGCGTTCCCGACAATCTACAAAATTAAAGAAAACATGTTTGGGAGCATATTGTGGGATGAAACGAGAATTGTAGACTTTCGACCCTCGACCACGCCCCACCCCGACCCTGAAAAATTCTTGTGTGTGCCAATGTCCAGTGTCGTAGGTGTGGTGAGGTAGGAAAAAGTCAACAATATTTATTATTAAATAATAATAAATACGGAATATGGGATTACTTTTACTTACAAAACTAAAATAAAAAAACTAACACTTTTAAAACTACATTTAAGGTATCCGACTACTTGCGACAACTTTTTTTGAAAAAATGGAGATATGAGGATTTTTTTGTGAATTTTAGATTTATTTAGTATATTTTAAGGAAAAATCGTAAAATTGAAAACAGAAAAAAATTATTATTAGTAAAAGGGGGAAAAACTGGTGAAAATGTACAAAAAATTACATAAACACGGTCTCAATTTTTCAATTTTAATGCGTTACTTTGTTACTCATGTTTTAAATGACCTTCAGGATAATAGATATTTTAATTTTTACAAAAACTAGAGCACTTTATCTTAGTGACTATATGAAATTGCTTAAAATAACAGTGATTATATTCACATAAAGGACTGTAAATTTTGAAATAAAACAGTGATTGATAAATCTGAAGATCAAAACAATTTTACTATTATACAAAACATTCACAAAGAATTTCAGCAAATTATTTCCAAAACTTTATGAGCAATCGCTGTTCCCGTTTAAGTTTTTCGAAAAAAAAACACATTTCGAGTAAAGCGCATTTTAAAGTTTGACATCTTGTGTAAAGTTATGACATCTTCTTTTACTAAAAGACGTGTCGTTTTTGTTTTAGTGAATGGAAAATAAAAAGCTTGGTATTTATATTAAGCGCTAATAAGATGGTCTATAAAATAAAATCATAAAAATTTTTTTGTCAACTTTTGAAAAAAATCATGATTTTTTAGTCTGCAAGTATAGAAAAACGCAAAGTACAAACATAATAATAACCGCCACAAATATAATAATATCAAATGATGCATTTATTATCAAACAATTCAAAATGCATATATATATATATATATATATATATATATATATATATACACTGCTGGACAATTGCTAAGGACGGATAACAGTATCATCCATAGCAACCACAAAATGAAAGGAAGCAAAATGTGGAAAATTAGAATAAGTGCGGGATATTAGTAAGAAGAAGTATGAGTATGCAAATTTTTTTCCACGTCTGTTCATCACGTGATAGCGTTTATAAGAGCTTTAAAGGTCTTGACGCGTGTGGACAGTTGTTGTTTCAAGTCAAAGTTTTACAGGAAAGATTTAATAGACGAACTTAAAATTTTTGGCATGTCTTCCCGACATCACATAGATGATTTTATGCGTGGCCGAATTATTGGAAAGATCGAAGAAGAGCGAAAAATAACAGATGTTGCCAGGGAATTCGACATCGCTCACAGCGTTGTTTCATGGCTGTGGAAGTCATTTAAAACTATTGGAATGTGTAGTAGACGGCACGGGGGAGGTCGTGTTAGAAGTACGACGCCTGCAGAAGACAGATATATCGTCCTATCAGCAAAAAGGAACAGGCGCACCACAGCTCAGCAGGTGGCAAATCAGTTTCTTGCTGCCTCAGGAAAGCAGATCTCCCGAAAAACTGTTTCTAGACGTTTGAGGGGAGGAGGACTATACGCACGCAGACCTGTTGTGTGTGTCCCATTGACCAGACAGCCCCGTACTGCCCGTTTGCAATGGTGTCGTAAGCATCACAATTGAACTGAACAGGACTGGGCATGCGTACTATTCTCAGATGAGAGTAGGTTCAGTCTGTCATCGGATTGTAGACGCCAACTGATCTGGCGCGAGAGTGGTACTGCTTATCGTCCAGAAAATATCCAGGAAAAGGACCGATATCCGAAATGCAGTATCATGGTGTGGGCCGGCATCATAATCAATGGCCGCACGCGTCTACATGTGGTTGCGAATGGGACTATGACAGGCCAACGATACATTGATGAAGTTCTACTTCCTCATGTTCGTCTTTTCCGTGGTGCTGTCGGTGATAAATTTGTTTTTATGGACGACAAAGCAACTTGTCATCGAACACTCGCTGTTCAGGATTGTCTAGACATCGAGGGTATTCAACGTCTCGTATGGCCAGCGCGTTCTCCAGATCTAAACCCCATTGAAAATGTGTGGGACGCTTTGGGGAGGCAAGTTGCTGGTCGAAACTATCCTCCGACAAACAAGAATACCCTTATCCGTGCACTCACAGAAGAATGGGATAAATTGCCTCAACAGCTGCTGGATAATGTTGTGCAAAGTATGGTACGACGTGTGGAATGCTGCATCACACTCTACGGTGGACATATCCCGTACTGATACCTTTCTTTAAGGTGCCTGCTGACTTTTAGATGCATTGTTCCATTTCTCCGTATGCAGATCAAATGAACATTTTTTTTTCTTTCAGATGTTTCACAGCTTTTGTACTTTCCAGAACAATAAATATTCTTTATTCTAATGTCTGAACAGTGTGGCAACTATATTTTATCCTACTAGGCCTCATGTCTCGCTTAATGTTTTGCTACATAGCAATTTGTGATCCGTCCTTAGAATTGTCCAGCAGTGTATATATATATTTATCTAAAGTTGGTTTTCATTGTTATAGTCGGCATACTTCAGCCAATCTTGAATACTTCCGTATTTAATTACCAAATGCTAAATTCTTCTGGTGGTCCCCCCCCAAACGTCTTGGTGGTCTACCTGTCGATCGCGATCGACGTATTGTTTACTCCGGGTATAGAAGTACTAGCCTATATAGATGAGTAAAACATTATTATTGAAGCATTTTTCAGAAGAGGAGAATTTTTCTAATGTTTATCATGCGTTCTTCATTTCTTGCCAAAAAAATTGCATTTAAACAATTTTTTCTTGTAATAATATTCTTAAAACCAGTTTATATATTATATTCTAATTAAACTGACACTAAATATCAATAAAATATTCCTTTATACGCTTTTTCAAAGTCATGGATCCGAACGTAGTCAATCACAATGTAACGAATCTTTTAACTGTTGTTCATGACAAAGCAGTGGCGCACACAAGGGGGGGGCGTGGGTCCAGACGCCCCCCCAAAGCCTTTAATTTTTTACCCGATTGATTATAATTCTAAGTATATAGTACGAAAAATTTAAATATTTGTTATTAATGATAAATTTTATTAATTAATGCTAATTATTTATTCAGTATTTTTTTTACTGTATTTTGTTCCCCAAAATCGACAAAATCAAAAGGAGCATGGTACAAGAATGATGAACTTTCGACCCCCCCTCCTCCTGAAAAATTTTCGTGTTCGCTACTGCAAAGATATATTTGAAAGAGTAAAGAGAATTTTATTCTGCGTGAGGATTTGATTTATAACACATCACAGCTTTATTCTAATACGGCGTAAAACGCACACCGGTGTATAACGCGTATTTATACTTTCAAGCTGATTTTTTTAATATTTAGGTATATTCGACATATAACACACACCCCCTCTTTCGCGAAGAAACCTTAAATATAAGTATACATTGTTCTTATGTTTTGAAGTCATTTATTCGAGGTATTATCCTATACTTTTGAAAAACAGTATACTTCTAGAACTACTATTCTCTTTTAGCTCATAAGGCATTTCTTTTAAATAAACAGTATTTCGATTCATGTAGAAGAAAAAAAATATGGTTATCTCTTTTGTTATTTTTAAATCTATAGTTTTTATACTGACCGTGCCTTTAAGTTTCAATATTATTTTTTTGTGTTAAAAGTGCACGTTATAAACCGGATTTTACTATATATCGTGATAGAAATTGTTTATTCTGAGACTACTGTGCCCCCCTTAATGTAATAATGTACTTCAAAAACAATATATATGGTGAGGGGTTGACTTCAAACCTTACAGGAATGCCTCTAATCCTTACAAAGATAATTGAAAAAGAAAAACATTACATGAAAACAATCTGCAATCATTTATGTTTCCTAAAAGCATTTCTTTTTTTCTGGACAATGCAACTGTTGCCTAGCATTATACCCATTCGCGAGCTGTTAAAACAAAACTATCTTCTCTATAAACAAATCGAGAATATCACCTCTCACTATGTTTTCACAAAAAATAGATGTGAAATTGCGAGATGTACCAGAATTAAAAGACACCGCCTTCAAATACGGGTTCCCTAAATATAGTCTAACAAACAACTTTCGTGTCTGGTTCCCCATTCTTTTTAAGTGACACAAGAGGCCAAAAAAGCAAACATTAAGTTTCGGGTTTTTCTCATTTATGTATTGTTTTCGGTTACAGCCATTAGTCTGTGTCTGTGTTTATTCTATTTCATGACACCGCCGCGTTAGTTTGTGAAATGCTGAAGTGCGGTGGCTGTTTTTGAGGTAGAGAAATGAGAGTAGAAGCCATTAGTCAAAGATGGCGGCTGTTTTTTTAGGGTTAGGTAAAAGTAAACCGGTATATTTTTTTTTGGTATAGTAGTGTAAATGTTTCTTTTTTCAATAACATTTTTGTGGTGAAAAAAGTGGGGTAGAAATGTTGACAAAAAATGATGAAAAGCGACACTCAACTGCGTTTTTAGTGTCACGTTTATTTTTGTTGTAGTTTGAAACATAATTTACTCAGTCGGAATCAGAAAATTCTTCAGTTTAAGTATTTATGTGGAAAAACAGAAACAGAGAAAGTTAAAGAGTTTTGTTTTTCAACAATTCCTAAAAAAGATATACAACTACTTTAATTTGAAAACATTCTTTCTTTTAAAATTATATTTTATATCATACTATAAACTTTACTATAACTAAAATTGAAAATAACTTCGCACATTTCTTAAGAAATATAGTTAGATAACTTTTAGCATTTTTTAAAAAATATATATAAGCATTTCAAGATATTTATGAGCAATGACTTCTACCTTTACCTTATCTTTTTGGAAAAATTAGATATCCCATAAAATTTGGCGTATATAACTCGCACTTTTATCACAAAAAATAAGATCGAAATTTACAGGAGCACATTATACGCCGGGTATAAAAATGAGAGCTTTAAAAATAAAAAGATGAACACAAAATAAAAAATAAAAATAATAATAATAAATTATACTTCTACATATATCGAAATACTGTTTATTTAAAAGAATGTACATTCCTTATGAACTCAAAGGGCTGTAGTTCTAGAAGCATACTGTATTTTTCAAAATCTTGGTATAATATCTCGAAAAAATGACTTCAAAGCATAATAGAATTACGCATGACAGTATCGAACACAGGAATTTTTCAACGGGGGGGAGGCGGTATCCAGGGTTGAAAGTCCCTTATTCTCGTATCATGCTCTAATACGCCACCCAACATACTCTTTTGGTTTTGTCGATTTCCGGGAACAAAAAGCAGCAAAAAGTTAATTATTCAATGAATAATTAGCATTAATTAATAAAATTAATTATTAATAACCAATATTGAATGAAATTTTACGCACTATATACATAGAATTATAATCACCCCCCTTGTTTGCATCAATAACGCATGTACATTTTAATTTACTTCGTACGAAAGGGGGTGCGAGTTATACGGCAAATATACCTAAAGATTAAAAATTGCAGCTTGAAAGTATAGGTGCGCTTTATACACCGCATCTTACAGTAAATTGATGCAGCAATTCTCAAACTATATATGGGGCGCACCCCCTAAGGTGCCGTCATAACCCTACGTAGCAGGAGTGATCTTATCGAAAAGCCGAAAATAAAAGATTATTTAAAAAAAACTATTAATATACTGGTAGGAAGCAAACCAAAATACATTCAGACACGTTACGGAAAAAAAATAAAATACTCATTTACACTAATATAATACACTTATAAATGTAGATAGGAAATGTTACGAAATGCTTAAAGTAATTTAATAAAATACCTACTATTTAAAAGTAACATATACAAAATCTAATAAATATGTTGAGCTAATTTGTACGGTTTACAAATTATAAGGTCCTATTGTAGCTTTATCGCCAAAGATCATCATTATTGCATTATATATTTTTAATATATGGGGGTGAAAATAATGATTGGAAATTGGATCACAAATATTTAAACTGTGAGAAACACCGGCTTGTCATAAATTCAAGACTTGTTCCACTAAAGACCAGCCGCATAGAGGGGCATTGTAAGTTCTATCTGTCGATTTTCAAATGTCCTCCCGTTAGTGTGGTGTGGAACTTAAGGAAAGGAGTGCTGGCTTATAGGGGGTAGGTCAATGGCGTAACATACACCCCATACCCCCTACATTGTGGTGGGACCAGGATTCTAGAGGGCCCAAAGCCTATGATTTTGCAATCCGTTGTAAGATCCTTGGAGCCCAAAACCTAACTCTGCACGGGGGAACTAATATTCTCCTTTACGCCAATGGGTGTTGTCCTCGTCACTTGACCATGGTTCAAAATTACGAAGTCTGTCTTCAAAAGCCCTCCAGTAGCTGAATGGTACGACGATGGTGTTCACTCACTCACTTCTGTTTAGAATTTTATTAAGTATGTTTTCATGTTCATCTCTACATATTTGAGTACGATTTTTTTCCCAGTATGAAATTTCTTAAAAATAATAACAGAAGCAGAATTATTGATGAACAGTTGGACAACCACATTCGAATGACTGCCACTACAGATTCTCCCAACTTAAAAAATGATTGATGAAAAAAAGAGTTCCATTCATCTCATTAAAATGTATTACGACTAATAAAAAATATGTTATTACAAGTTATTTATTACTAACTACACTTAAAATTTCTTTCTTGCGTACAATTCAATTAAAAATTTTGTTACATGCAATTTAATTGAAATTGACTTCATATTTACTAGAAATGTACGTTTATAAGCAATAAACACAAAAGTAATTTTTTTTTAAAAAAAATTATAGTTGGATCTTTTAGTTGGTAGCTCACAATACGATTTAAAAATGGAATGGTACCTCAGGGACGTTTCTAACACTTCTTGAGGCCCTGGACCACTATGCAAAATAGGACCCCTTGTGACTCTTAAAAGTAAACAGTATATAGCATACGTTGTCTAACACTCGCCTAAACGGACCCCTCAGGGGGCTCACCTTCTTTAGGTGAGTACGGGTGTCACAATCCCGAGGTACCCTAGTGATCTTTTTTTTCCCAATGGGTTTACTGTCTTTGGTAAATACGGGCTTAACAAATCCAGGGTACCCTAGTGATCCTTCTCTATTTTCAACCCTCTTCTTGGCATCCCATTTCTTCTTTTCTTCTGGCATGCACATATATAAAAATATTTTTTATATATAATATATTTCATGTATATTTTAATGATTATTTTAACATTTTAACAAACGTGTGGCACAGTATAGCCAAAATTGGCTCTTGTACCATTAAACAACACACTCACTCACTCGCCCAAACGGAAATATTAAGCAAAAGTGCGTGGCTCACAATCTCACAAAGGCACAAACCGGCTTTTGACAAAATGAGTAATAATGTATATGATGGTAGGCCTAGACATGGATGACAATTATCACATAATAAGGCAATCTTGCCACTGTTGCCAATTAGCATATAGATTGAAATTCCCATTTTTTAGGAGAATAGGTACGGAACCATTAAAATTATTTGGATCATGATCTTAATGAGGTTGAGTTGAGACTCAACGTTAATAAGACCCAACAAGACTGAAGCCCTGGACCCTGGCTCAGTTCATCCATGCCTTAAGATGTTCATGAGCTCAGAAACTTCTTAAGTTTGGTAACCCTAAACTGTTCGTGCGCTTTTCAACTACGTAAAGAATATAAACTTTTTAAAATCCATAATCATGTATATCTTATTAATATTTTTGTACGCTAACCATTTTTAAATGATACAGATATTAATATTAAAAATGTTACAATTATAGTTTAAATATTACTAATGTAGGTTTCCTATATATATTACTACAATATAAATTTTTCTTCTTCACTTATCAACATCCATCAAATTTTCCGTTTTATTCCTCAACTCACAATCAGTCATCTCCTCTATTACTCACAAACTATCCAACACTTTCGCCAAACTCCAGATTAATAAATAAACACATTTATTCAGAAACTTTTGATCAATGATCCTCTATCATGAAAGTGAAGCATTCAGGAGCATTCATTAAAAGATGAGGAATGGAAAAAGAAACCCGGAGCAGGCTCCAATTATACTGGAGCTCATCATTTCAAATGATCATCCACGTACAGGAAATCTCCTCATCTGATTGGTTCCTTCAAGTAACCATGTTTCATTTTCTGAAACTCTACACCACTAGGACTCTCCATACCGAATACGTATGATGGATAACCAGCCAATAACAAGTTTCAAATTTTGCGGAGCAACCACCATTACTCAAGATTATTTATTAAAATAGAGTCCATACACAACAAGTCTCAAATTTTGGACTCTGTTATGATAATTAAGAAGCATTAATCAACCCATTTTAGGCCTCCATTGGATAGAAATGGAATATGGATATGACTGTATGGTGGTACGTTATGTTGGCGAGATACGCAAAGAAATTAAATTACAGTTTTCCCCATAAAATGGATTGGATTTCAATGAAATGTCCTATTACGTTTCGAATAAATGTTGACTTAAATTAATGGTTTAGTAAGTTTATTGTGATGCAAATGTGAAATATAAAGTTTGTTTCAATTAAACATATGGAGAGGGAATGGATTCTAAAAATTTCTACGCACTAATTTCGTTTATGTGATTTTTCAAAAATGAACGGGTTATAGCTCATTAAGGTATCCGACTACCCTAAAACTGTGAATTTTGCCAAAAGTTGACAAATATATTTTTATGATTTCATTTTATAGGCCATCTTAATAGCTTTATAAAAATACCAAGTTTATTATTTTCCTTTCACTGTAACAAAAACTACAAGTCTTTTAGTAAAAGCAGATGTAATATTTTAAGCAAGAGAGAGATGTAGTAGTACTTTACAAACAAGATGTACTAGTAGTTTAGTACTTCAAGCAAGATGCCATACTTAAAAAGGCGTTTCATTCGAAATGTATTTTTTTTTCTTTTTGAAAATGCTCCAACGGGGACAGTGATTGCTCGAAAAGTTTTGAAAGTATTTAACTGAATTTTTTTGTATGTTCCGTATAATAGTAGAAGTGTTTTCACCTTCAGATTTATCCATCACTGTTTTATTACAAAATTTAGAGCCCCTTATCTGAATATAATCACTGTTTTCTTAAGCAATTTAATATAATAACTAAGATATAAAGTGCTCTATCTTTTGTAAAAATTACAATATCTCTTATCCTGAAGGTCATTTCACAAATGAATAACATCGCAACACATTAGAATTGGAAATTGATTCATAAACTTTTGGTACAGAATGAGCCCTGTTTATTTTATTTTTTTGTCAATTTTAACCCATTTTTTCCATTTTAGTAACAATAATTTCTTTTTCTCTTCTTAATTTGAGCACATTTTTCTTAAAATGTACTAAGCAAATCTAAGAACCATAAAAAGTTCCAACATCTCCATTTCTTTTAAAAAAATTGCTGCAAGTAATCGGCTACCTTAATAAATAATTCGTAAAAGGCAAAGAAAATATTTAATAGTGAACAAACTCGTGAATTATCATTTCCTTTTACTAAGACTGCAATCAATATTGTATTTTATTTGAGATTAAATTACAGTAAAATCCGATGTTTATATATATATTTATATATATATATTTATATATATATTATATATATATATATATATATATATATATATATATATATATATATATATATATATATATATATATATATATATATATATGTGTGTGTGTGTGTGTGTGGGAGACAACAAGGGGTCCAAGACGTTTGTCTTTCTTCTATTTTATTTAACATTAAACAAAAATTAATTAAAAAGGTAGCTATTTTAAAAGATAAGTTTGACGATGATATGCAGAAGGTAACGCCTGCTCGCGCACCTCTCTCGTTCTCCTTTCTCCTCTCTTAAGTCTTAAAGTTTTTACAGTTTCAGTTCTACTTTCACTTAGCTGCGCCTGCGCGCGAAGCCTGCGTGGAGTTGTCGATAACCATTGGATACTATATCCGGCCAGCCTGACTGTACGCTGTCCGCAGCGGTACTTTCCTTTTTTCCTTTTCCATCGAGAGCAGAGGAGAATCTGAAACATACAAAAAAGACGGAACAGACAAGGACTATATGACAAATACATAGAGATTTAACATATCATAATTTTTCTGAACTAGACAGTTTCTCCATCATGTGAAGGCATCTCTTCGACATCCGGAAGGTTCCACAGGAAAACATTGTGTTTCACAGGCATAAGAACGTCTTTTTTAATGAGTTGATCTTTGGTTGAACGCATCGATATTTTCCTCTGTAGAGTTCTGGACGTCTGTTCAAAACGATTTCTCTTTTTCCTCCGTTTCCACTGCCAGGGCTGGAAGATTCGTCGGAGCATTGCAAACCGTCTATATTTACTCTTCATAGGTGAAGGGTTATCAGAACAAGATAAACGTCTGTAAGGAAATCATTTTTCAATTTAATACACATTTTTAACTTAGTACTCTTAATGTTATTACATTTATAATCCTTAATTAGAGAACTCAAATCATTTCTAGTATTAAAGTTTTTAACATGTGGCAAATAATAACTAGAGTTTTCTATCACATTTGAAACAGAAACATTTGAATAAGAAACAACACCAGAATCTGCACTCAAAGAGGATCCACTTTCACTCAATAAAACATCGCTCTTTGCGTGGCCTAGTTTCTTTATTTCAGAATATACACTGGGATGTATAATAATTTCTTCGGTCAAGGTCGGTGATATTGCCGTTCGAACACTTAGACCGGGAGAGTGTTGATTAAGAGAAAGATTTATGGGTTTAACTTCTACCATACGCTGTTCGCCAAAACATGAACTTAATGTTATTATTTCTTCGGAAGGTTTGTGCACTCTAATTAGTGAGGAATTTAAAACTGGGATCTGGCAATCTGAATCGATCAAGGCTGTTACGGGCTGATTTTCCACAAAAATGTTTACGTATTGAAGATTTGCGAATTAATCGCTATTTTGTTTTTCGCTCTCGATTTTCAAAGTATTCACGTTTATTCTATTATGGATGTGGTCGTTAGATTCTTTAGGTTTAAAACGCTTCTCACAGTCTCTTGCGCAATGAGATGAATCACCGCATATAAAGCAATTTTTATTTTCTCTTTCAAGATATTGGGGATAGTTCTCTTTCATCTTTGGTTTAAAGTTTTGTGATCTATTTTTAAAGGGGTCTTGGGTATATCCACAAGCAATAGGAATTTCCTTACGTGATCCGTTTTTAGATGAAATATAAATATCACACTCTTTAGCTAAATCGATAGGCCTAAACCAATCTTCTGCTTCTCGAATGCCAATATGAGTTGCAGTTTCCTTATTTAAAGTTTCAAATAATTTATCAGAAATTATAAGATCGCATAGAAATTCAAAGGATTTAACTTTTCTTAACGAACAATAATATTGGAAGTTTGCCGTCAATCTTGCAGCAAATTGGATGTATGTCTCGCCTGATGATTTTACAGCATTTTTAAATGAGTTTAAACACTCGCGAGGGGTTAATTGGAATTCTCTGAGTACTACAGATTTTAGTTTTTCATAGTCATTTAATTCCTCTTCTTTAATATTCAATAAGACATTATGAGCTCTTTCGCCCAGAAGATTTATTAAAATTTCAGATTTATATTCGTCATTTAGTTTCTTGGTTAAAAATGCGCGTTCTAATGATTGGAAGAACAGATTAAAATTTTCAGATCTGGTGGGAACAGGAAGAGATAAAGTTCTAATACTTGTTATCATATTTTCTATGTTAGTTTCGAACTGTTTTTCTTCGACTTTAGCTGCAGGATTTAAACTTAATGCTTTAATTTTAGCCGTTTGAAGTTCGATTTCTTTTTCTAATTTTGCTAACTGAAGTTTCGCGAGTTCAATTTTCTGTTTTTCTAAAGTTACCTCTCTTTCGTTTCGCGATACCCTCTCATCTATACAGTTTTGAATTAAAGTTTTAACGAAATCTGGATCACTTTCAAATGTACTACTGTTCTCAATTTTAGTCTTTAGTTTAGTTATGGTGTCCGTACTCTCCACAGTACCGTCTAGATCCTCAACAACTCTTATGAGATCCTCTTTAAGAGCGTTTTTATGCATTTTAGAAAAATATGGAAAGATCCTACCTTTTTTTCTAGCTCCCTTGTTGCTCGCACGTACGATGTATCCAATAATTGAAGAAAAATTTCGATTCCACTGTGATTTCACCTCTTCGCAGGTAATATAGTTGAAATTGTTCGAATTGACACCTCTTCGCAGGTGTTTATGTGAGTGGATCCAACCTCTACACAGGCGGATTTTCGTCGATGGGTTCCAACCTCTACACAGGCGGAATATTTGTCGATGGTTCGTTGTAAAATACACCTCTACACAGGTTATTTTATTCAACAGAGTGCCAACCTCTACACAGGCGGAACGAAGTTTTCGAAAAATGGCGGCGCGTCTCCTCCACGGACGGCTTTTGTTCACGTTCCAAACTTTGATCAAAATCGAAATTTTTTTCAATCCCGGTCTCTACACAGGCGGAGTATTCATGCTGAGTTCAAACCTCTACACAGGTTGAACGATGTTTCCAAAAAATGGCGGAGCGTCTCCTTCACGGACGCTTTTGTTCATTGTCCAAACTTTGGTTCAAAATCGAAATTTTATCGATCCCTGCCGAGCCCCCATAATTTGTGGGAGACAACAAGGGGTCCAAGACGTTTGTCTTTCTTCTATTTTATTTAACATTAAACAAAAATTAATTAAAAAGGTAGCTATTTTAACAGATAAGTTTGACGATGATATGCAGAAGGTAACGCCTGCTCGCGCACCTCTCTCTCGTTCTCCTTTCTCCTCTCTTAAGTCTTAAAGTTTTTACAGTTTCAGTTCTACTTTCACTTAGCTGCGCCTGCGCGCGAAGACTGCGTGGAGTTGTCGATAACCATTGGATACTATATATATATGTGTGTGTGTGTGTGTAACGTGCATCTATACTTTCAAATTGCCTTTTTAATTTTTAGGTATGTTCGCCGTATAAAGTCCACCCCTTTTTTTTATGAAGAAATTTGAAATATACGTATGCAATGCTCTATATTTTGAAGTTAGACTTGATGTATTATGCCAGACTTTTGAAAAACTAGTATATTTCCAGCACTATAACTGTTTAAGTTCATAAAGCATTAATTTCTTTTAAATAAATAGTATTTAAAAACAGTAGAAGTCAAACTTTTTTATGATCATACATTTTTTGTTTTGTTTTTAAAGCTGTGATTTTTGTACCCAGTGTATAACGCGCACCTGTAAATTTCAACCCTACATTTTGTGTTAAAAATGCACGCTAAACGCCGGGTTTTACAATGGCATTATTAGATTGTTAAGAATATCTTTTATTTAGATTGAAAAATGAAAATTTGAGTGAAAGCTTATTTTATTCAATTATTAATGCAAAAAAAAAAAAAATAAATAAATAGAATTTATATTTTTTTTACCCAATATTTCTCAGACACTGGGGTGCTCGAACCTAAGGGGCGTAATGTCCCTATGTAGGTGGAAGAGCCTATTGAAAAGCTTAAATAAAATATTTAAAATAATTATCAATTTATTGAAAGGAAACAAAATAAAATATATTCTGATATAATAAAAATATGAAAAGATACAGATTCATTCTGATATAATATACTTATAGATGTATCAGTACTACATAATGTTTTTGAAAATTAATTTATCAGTACTAAATTAAAAACAAATTTAATAAATACTAGTGCCTACCATAGGCTTGCCATGCAAAAATTTTAATAATATTAATAACTTGCATGGTTTATAATTAAAATTACAATGTGGCTTTAACGTCGAAAAACTTTTATTGCATCCAATACATTGTTACTGTATAGGGAGGGATGCATGAAAATTGAGTCGGAAGTATTGAAAAAGCTTAAGAAGCCCTGATTTTACCCATAGTTAATACGCAGAGATTATTTAAATAACTTTATTGAACACTGACTTTTATGTACATCTCTCACTGTAGCATTATTCGATTAAAAAATTGCAATATATTAACGGCAGTAAATTATAAAATTTTAAAAAGTTCGTTATATTTATGGTATACGAACACGTCCAGAGTACTTTTTAAAAATAGCATACAAAAACACTGTAAGTATTTTTTTAGGGATCAATACCAATAAATATTAATACTTAATCACAATTATTAAAAATAAGTTATCTAAGTTATACTAAAAGAACCAGTTGTAAGGAAAATTTTACCATTTTTAAAAAATTCTTTAAAATTTGCAATAGTACAAAATATTAAACTATTATTAAAAAAAAACTATCTGAAAATAAGCAGCAACATATTTCTTAATAAATTTTTTATAGTAGATTTTGTTATACATATATATACACTTATGGACAAAAAAATTAGCGCTCTAAGAACAAGTCGCTAAAATGAAACGAAATTTTTATATACGTAATGACTACTTTGATGTAAGTAAATGATTAGAAAATCAAAGAAAAAGGCAAAAGAACGGAGGACTGAACCACGTCTACCGCGAATGCACGATGCGATACGATCGGGCATTGAGGCATACAAGTTCTGTATGATGTTTTGAAACATTTAGTTCCATATTTGCTGTAACTTCGCCTATAGTTCGTTCAAACTCGTGGGATGCCCAAATCGCCATCCCAAATGATCCCAAATATGCTCGATTGGAGACAAATCTGGGGATCGGTTAGGTCAAGAAAGAGAAGTGACAGTGCAGAGACAGTCTTGTGACACTCTTGCCGTGTGAATCCGGGCATTGTCTTGTAGAAAAATGACACCTGGGTGCCATTTCATGAGTAGCAGCACATGTAGTTGCAGGATGTCATGGACATACCGCTGGGTTATCATGGTACCATGGATCAATACTAGGGGTGACCGCGTATTGTACACAAAGATACCCCATATCATCACACCAACTGGAGGAGTGGTGTGTCGCTGTAAAGCAAAGGCAGGATTGAGGCGTGCTGAGACTGAATCTGGATTCGTCGCTAAAAATGACCCGGTTGCATTCCGCTACAGTCCAGGTTCCTCGTGCGTGGTACCACTCCAAACGGAGGCGTCGATGGCTGGTCAAGGACAGCACACGTAATGGGCCCCGCGATCCCAAATGTCCTTCAGTCTTGCACCTTCGTATGGTTCGAGAAGACACAGGGGCCTTAGAGAAGGTGCTATTTGTGCTTGGATGGCAGCCGATGAAGCAGTAGGCTCTACGCGTGCGCAGTCTTCTCGACGATTGGTCATTCGAGGGCATCCTGAGCCTAGTCTTCGTGTAAATAACATCTCTCGGATCCACTGTTCCCAACACCTCCTTACAACACAATCAGAGCGGCCTAATTGACGAGGTACTCGCCTAGCTGACCACCCAGCTTCCATCATGCTGATGATTCTCCCCCCTCTCAAGCTGCGACAGCTGCTCATATTGTCTTCGGAAACGGCGTAATGGCATGTCTACCTCAGTTCTACTTTGTAAACGATTCAGTACACTCAAACAAGCTTTGGTTACCTGTTTTATACTCCACGGAGAACGACGTTAAATGCCCTCTACGGGCTATACGCAATGTGCAATCACGATGCATTTCTAATCATTTGCATATTTCCACGACATGTACCTTTATGCCAAGTTTCGTTACCGTCCCACAATTATTTCTTGCTGCGCTAATTTTCTGTCCATGTGTGTGTGTGTTTGAGTGTAAATTATTAAATTTTTATGCATTCTCTAAACAAAAACATTTAATTTGTTTTATTTATACTTTTACTGATATAAGTTTGTTACTTTTTTCTCTAACTGCTTTGAAATTTTTCAGAAATTTATTTAAAATGCAACTTATAATTATGATTTTTGTAAAATAAAGATATTTTTTAAATACTATTTATTTAATATTAGTATTAATTGTTATTGATTACTAAAAAACCATTAAGGATTTTTTTTAGTCTCCTATAATTTTTGTAAAATAATCCAAACGTGTTCGGATTCCTAAACACGGGAACAGGCACGCATGTCACAGAGTCACCGCAGAAACCCGAAATCGTTATTTCTGGGAAAATTGTTTATTTGTTACCCATGACCTCTTGACAGTATCCCTCTATGGGACAGTCTTCATGAGAAATAAAATGTATTTGTCACATATCTCCTTCCTTTTTGAAACGTCAAACGTTTTTTAACAATCTTAAGGTACTTGTTTTGATTGAGTTCTCCATGTGACCACTTTTGTTCCAAAATATTTTCTGTAAATAGATTAAATTTTCACCTGTGAACAACTTAGTGGTTTTGATTGCTGTGTTGTACGACTTATTATGGTGTATAAATGTATATGACCAGAATATATATATATATATATATATATATATATATATATATATATGTCTGTCTGTGTGTGTGAGTGTGTAATAATTCTCTCCAGTATCAATTTTATTAAATCTTTGTACTAAGATTTAAAATAACTTTAATTATTTGGTTTAAAAATACAATTGTAATCTTAAACGAAATCGGCTAGTCCAAAATTTATGTTCCACCCATTCTATCCAATCAGAACTACTATTACGTAATAATCACGCGCTTGCACTGCTGGTATAAAAGCAAAAATCTTGTGTAATTGCTCTCTTTGTCTGCTTGCCTTCATCACGTAAGAATGTAAATAACTGCAGCTCTTTGTCTCTGCGTCCTCCAACATGTTGCTGCTGCTTGTCGTTGTCTGCATTGCTCGAAAGTTTCTCTATTCAATGTGAAAATGTATCGCAATTGTGTTTTAATCCATTGATGTGTGCTTCATAATAAAGGATGAAAAGTTATTCTGAAGATGTATTCACTAAACCAGATATGACTACAAACCAACACCGGCCATCGCTACTACAATACTTAACACACACACACAGACATATATATATATATATATATATATATATATATATATATATATATATATATATATATATATATATATATATATATATATATATATAAATAAATAAATATATATATGTCATGATTTTTAAGACAGAATCAGATTAAAGTTAGAGAAGTGAAAATACGACCTTTATTCTTTCAATTGTACATCAGTTCTGCCTGAGAGCAGGGCGGAAAAAGCACGCCATGGTGGTGGTTTCAAGTGGATAACACTTGAAAAACATATGGTAAGTATCGCTGCTTTGAAGAGGTTGCTTGCAAGTTAATGCTGACATATGTTGACTATTAAATCAAACGATCTGGGATTAGACATGTTTATTGGCTATAGGCCATATGTTCGGAAGAAATAAATGGGTAATTAGTTTGATACTTGAAGATGAGACCTGAGAAAGATGAATCAAGTGCTAGATAGGGAATTTAATTTTTAATCTAATTTAATTATCCTTACATTTGCCCCCCAATTTTAAAAGGGAGTCATGGCGTGAGATTTTTTCTCTCTTTACAAACTTTATCAATTCTCAACAAACACAAAACAATACATAACATGATTTAGAAAGATATATTACACACAGTAGAAATATTTAAGCAATAGGAATACTAAAATCAAAATGCAATACAATAAACGAAACTATAACAACAAACACAGTAAGGACACTTCCAACATATTAATTGATAAAAATGAATTTCCATACATATAATTGAAGATTAGCTTGTTTAAATCAATTCGACATCCAGAAAAAGAGCTCGCAATTCCTCCTATTCCTTCATAATAATAGATTCGTATTATAGCTGGTAGATATTTTCAAAAGAATTATGTTGGAAAATAATATATCAAACAATAAGATAGTAAATATAAAAATACATGAAATCATACAAATATTAAAATAATAATTTTGTATAAAAATCTACTCTGGCGCCATCGTAGTAATACCTTATATTGTTACACACATTTTGCATATATGAAATACATTTTTAAAAAGATAAAAAAAATATAGACACTAATAAAATGAAATTATTAATAATATGAAAACGGTGTATAACACACAACTTCTATGCACTATCCAACATAATAAACAATGTTTTATTTCATATGCGTTATAAAATATAAAAATTATAAGAATATAAGAGCTCTTTTTTATAATTTTGAGTCGGAAAAGTGGACTCACTTCAATAATAACTTTTAGTATGCATGAAAATTTTTCACAATATTCATTGTAACTTAATATCGCATGCAATATTTTGAATCTTTCCGTAACCTTCTAAAAATACGTTTCATAGACAAAAATTCTTGAGTTTCTCTTGCATCACACATTCACTAATAAAACTGTATCACCTTACTTAATTTTGAACACATCTCTCTGAGAAATCTGCGTCATCAACTCACAGATGTTCAGGGATGCTGATAAGAAACAATGAGAGGTGTACATATCAAACTAAACAAGTTTGTCCTCTTAATGTTTCGAGACATATACAAAATTATAATGATTGTATTCTCGCTTATCCATTGTGTAATATCCAAAAATAAGCTTCAAGTTATTAAGTTAATTTTAATTTTAGATAAGGAAAATTTCGAGAAATAGTGAATCCTGATATATGGCCGGTATATCAAAACACACAATTTCAAAATAAAAAAAAATTAAATGACATGCAATAAGACTACTGCTGAATAAAATAATTAACAAAACAAGTGAATTCAATGGAGAAAAAAGAATACAACTTGACTTTACTTTTGTTTCTTATAAAAATCAATATCTCTAGTATTAGTTCTCTCATTAGTCATTTATCTAAAAATTTAATTTATATCTTTCACTTTAAAACACCAATTTCTCTATCATAACTCTTAACTCAATCGACATCTTAAGATAAAATTATGAGAAGTATATGAAAATTTCTCAAAATTTTGTATGACTAAACCTATATACTTTGTTTTCTCAATTAAAATATAAAGAATATCTCATTTATAACACAACTATATAATAAAAATTAAATATCATATCATATCATATATTATTCTTTTTCGTAAAGTTTTGTTCAGCAAAACTCAGTTCTTCAATGTTACTAAAATTGGAAATATACCATTTAACTGACCTCCACTTTGCAACGGCAGAAACCCTTGGTGAACGTTAATCCAGATGCTGTTGTCACGTTATTTCACTAGTAAAATTTAATTTATTTATTTTACTATTTCACAGTATTACCGTGCAGACTTTCCGGCTAAAAAGATTTTTTTTCTGGTGCAGTTGGTCCCTCCATCATTGTATCACTGGAACTAAATCACAATACCATTCGGAGGAAAAACATGTTTTTTATCTATTCTGGCGGAAGGGATTGACATCTTTCATCATGAAGTTTAGGGGATTCACGCTTCCCCCCCCTTTTTTTTTCTTTTTCTCTCCATTAGAATGTTTCTTCCATTCACGGTAAACTGGCTGGCCTCTTCAGAAAAGACAGAATATCGTTCGGCTGTAAACAGTGCATTCTTCTCGATGTTCAGAGTGATGTTCTTTTGGGGATTACTAGCGCGTTTCTTTTTCCGTACTATTTTTTATTCCGGCAATCTGACGTCCTCAGCAAGAAATATCGTTTGACGGAGTCCGTAATCGTTATTCGCAGCATTTATTTCGATAGCTAGCATAATTTGCGCTCGTTTTTTTAAAAAAATTCTTTAACTTTAAGAACTGATTTAAGTTAAACATTTCGAACTATATTAGCAAGTAAATCCTGCCGGCTTTAATTCTGTCATGCTTTTTAAGACAGAATCAGATTAAAGTTAGAGAAGTGAAAAGACGACCTTCCTTCTTTCAATTGTACATCTGTTCTGCCTGAGAGCAGGGCGGAAAAAGCACGCCATGGTGGTGGTTTCAAGTGGATAACACTTGAAAAACATATGGTAAGTATCGCTGCTGCTTTGAAGGGTTGCTTGCAAGTTAATGCTGACATATGTTGACTATTAAATCTAACGATCTGGAATTAGGCATGTTTATTGGCTAGGCCATATGTTCGGAAGAAATAAATGGGTAATTAGTTTGATACTTGAAGATGAGATCTGAGAAAGATGAATCAAGTGCTAGATAGGGAATTTAATTTTTAATCTAATTTAATTATCCTTACATATGTATATATATATATATATATGTATGTATATATATATATATATATATATATATATATATATATATATATATATATATATATATATATATATATATATATATATATATATATGTAGGATTTTCCCTTTGAAACATTTGTAAAAAGGTTGAGTCATATCCTTTTCAGAGGACCATAAATCTCAATTTTATTTATTACTGCATTCCGAAGCAGCGCTATTTAGTGAGCTTTCGTAGCTCCGGCTCGAATAATTTTTCGGCAGAGGCCAACTAACCACTGTTTGTTCAACACGTCGCGTCTTTTACCGCATTTCCGCGCCCAGCGCGGCACCGCCAGTCCTAACGTCCAATAATGAGAAAAGTTTATTTCCCCGTCTTCTAAAGGTATTACTCAACTTTTAATTAACTTAATTCCTGCATTTCTTTCTATTTGTAATTATCTTTTTTTGTAAATATTTTCCTTTAACTTTAAATAAATTCTCTCTTTTACTTAAAAGAATTATTCGTGTTTTAATGACTTAGATTCATTTAATTCATCACTCACCCTTAAATACTTACCCCTAGACAAACCACCTACGCCAATCTAAAACCCCGCCTTCTGAAGAGTCTGATTTTTATTCGAAGATTTATTCGGACTCCCACAGAAATAATTGGGGTATCGCCTGGGATTTGATTTCGAAAATCTTCTATAAATAATAAGTTAATAACCTTCTAACTATCTTCTTTAAAAAAAAAACCCCATTTTTGGCTGCAAGCCTAATTTACAAGCGGACTGAATCGAAAATGCGGATTGCCTCTCATAACATACTAACATTTAGGTGCTTCAAGTTATTTTCTGCCGTACAACTACAAGAGTTTCACAAGTCCAGTGAACACATCCAGGAGCCTTTGAAGTTTGTTTTCAAGTAATTAATCACACGTCGTCAACTGTATCAGGTACGTTTTATATTGTTCTTCAAAAGAAAAAAAAATCTAAAAGAATACGTGAGTCACCGTTAATTTGATTATGAAAAAATTGTTGTAGTCGATTTCATGAAATTATTTATATTTTTAAATATGTGTGTTTTTCTGAAAAATTATTTTTCTATGTGTATAGAAATCGTATCAATTAAAATTTTCTACAAGTATATCTTTTAAAATATTAAGAAAGTCGTACGTAATATTCAAGTGTTTTATTTGTATGTCATTTATTAACGAATCGCATTGAATTTCATGTATGTGTGAAAAGTTTGTTTCTTCAGTTACGTCATCGACCTAGAACTAAGAGATTAATGTTTTCCATTTCTAAACATTTGGCAATTTAGATTACTCATATAGTGTAACATTTCTTTTTCCCGCAGCTGTTTAGTAATTAATTATTTTTTACGAGTATTCGAGAAATATATTTTGAAAGAAATATACTATGTTTTTTAGAATTGATGAAAGATCATGTATAATCTTATTTTAAATGATGCATAATATCATTCAATATATAAGTATTTTGAGTTCATTTTTGACAGAATTATAATGCTGAAACATGTGTTTATCCTTAGAATGTTCTGAAGAGATACTAAAAGATTTTATTTTTATTAGTGTAATAAAAAATATATATGAGATTTTTCTTAAGTAACTAACTTCTAATTAGTTGCTTTTTACAGCAAAGGACTTTTAAATGATTAAATCTTCATATCACAACAAATTTATTCACTGTTTCTAAACAAGATTTATATTAATTTATTTTTTCTTTCAAATTCTTTTTGCATTTATTATAACGAAATGAAAACTGATATATCAAATAGTTTAAAAAAAAAAAGGTTTTGTTTTTAGTTGAAATTAATGATTTGACTACTTTAAATTAAGCATTACGTATTTTAGCTCGCACTGTTGTCTTTACACGTTACTGGTTTAAAATATTTCTAAATGAATAGAATTTGAATATTTCAATGTATATTTAGTGTATTTTGATGCAATATCATTTTAACTTGAGAATTTTTGTAAATGCAAACGAGAATTGCCAATAGCAACATCATTGTTTTTGTTTGAACGCGTGACAATTTTGTTTATCCCTTTGGTTACTATCTAAACTTAAATTTAAATTTTAAAATGGCGTATATATTGGCAAAGGTCGACGCGAAGATTTATTTGTCTTAGCCACGGAATTAAATTTAAAATTCGATTAATCGATGACCATCGCCACACTCAAAGATTTAATTATTGGTAGTGAAGATTATGACGAAGAACTGACCAAAAACATACATTCAACGATTGTTGAGGATCGCAAAGCCAGAGAAGAAAAATTACGCATTGAAGAACGAGAAGAAAAATTACGCTTCGAACAATTGAGGTTAGATGAGCAAAAACGCAAAGATGAATTTGAGTTGGAAAAGTTAAGAATCAATTAGGCGCTGATACATCCAAAGAAAGTGATACTAAGTTTCTCGTCAAAGAAATTTCAAAGTTTATACATCGTTTTGATTTGAAAGAAGACATAAGTCTTTATCTAAAATTATTTGAACGTCAAGCGCAGAGATTAAATATTGATCAAGAAAACTGGGTTTCTCATCTGTTAGGCTTGTTACCGACGGAAGTATCTCACATCATAGCGAGAGAGCCTGACGATAAAGCTAACTCTTACGAACACGTTAAAGATTTAATGCTGAAACGCTTTAAACTAACTCCAGAAAAGTTTCGACAACTATTTGTCACTCACCAAAAAGCATCTGAAAGAACATGGATTGATTTTACCATGAGTTAAACACTTACTTCAACGGATGGATAGTTGGATTGAAGATAGATACTTTCAAAAAGTTATCAGATCTATAATCATAACAGATCAACTCAAACGAAAAACTCCTTTTGAATTTAAAGAATATTATCTTGATGAATGGGCAAATAGGAACTCCCCTGTTCAATTAGCAGAAAAACTAGAAGAATTCGAAGACTTTAAAAGGACTCTGAAACAAAAATCTAGCAGTCCATTTGTGAAGAAACAAGAATTCAGATTCACAGAAAAGAATCGCAGGTATGAAGCACCAGGAATATTCGAGTATAACAGGAAAGATAAGAAGTTTCCAGCGTCAACGAATTACAACAAACATTACGAAGCCCCTGTTACCAAGAACGAATCTGTTCAAAGATATCAAGACAGCGCGCAGAAAGGGTATTACAACAAAAATTACGAGAAACACTCAAATCACAATTCTTCCAAGCATATGCTCAGACGAACTATTCAAAATCGCAGAAATTCAAAGAACCTCCAAAAGAAACTTGCACACTCATCGTTAAGGAAGGTTTACGTACTAGAGAGATATTTTTTGGAAAGGTGAAAATCACGGCGCTCATAGACAGTGGTAGTACCGTAAGTTTGCTTCGGAGAAAACACAAGCAGAAGAATAATGGATCCAACAAAATTATCAAAGAACAAGATGCTTCTCACAGGTATTGGTGAAGCACAACTGACAACTATCGGTTCCTTTGAACATGAGTTCAAAATAGATGATGAAAATTACTCGTTAACTTGGCATGTTGTACCGACTGATAAATTAAAATTCGAAGCAGTTATTGGATCAGATCTTTTGGAACAAGCATCGATAAGTTTTACTAAAGAAGGAGTTAAATTCAACAAATATGAGAATCATGCACAGCTTATGCAAATATCTGCTGAAAATCTTCAAGAAGAACTAGACCTACGTCATGTTGAAAATCGTCAAATCAAGAAGGAACTTGAAAAGTTGATTCAAGACTACAAGCCAGAAAAAACAGCATCTACTGACGTCACAATGAGAATTATTTTAAAAGACGAAGAACCAGTCTGTCAACCCCTCGTCGACTAGCTTTCACAGAAAGACAAGAAGTAAACAAACAGATAGAAGAATGGCTCAACGAAGGCATTATACGTCCGAGTTCTGCGGAATATGCAAGTCCAATCGTAATGGTAAAAAGAAAGATGGATCTTCGAGAATGTGCATTGACTACAGAAAATTGAATCAGAAGCTTGTGAAAGATAAATTTCCGTTACCTATCATCGAAGATGTTTTAGACACTTTGCAAGAAGCAAGGTATATTCTACATTAGATTTACGCAATGGTTTCTTCCACGTCGATGTTGACGAAGATTGCAGAAAGTATACATCCTTTATCGTCCCAGATGGACAATTTGAATTCAACAAAGTTCCTTTCGGACTAAGCACAAGTCCATGAGTTTTCCAACGCTACGTATCAAGTATATTTAGAGATCTTACTCGGAAAGGAATTGTAATCAGTTATTTAGATGATCTCGTCATTCCAGCGAAAAACGAACATGAAGGTCTCGAAAAACTTAAAATTATTTTTGAAGTCGCAAAGAAATACGGATTAGAAATTAAGTTCAAGAAGTGCCAATTCTTAAAAAGAAAATTGAATTTCTAGGTCACATTGTAGAAAAAGCGGAACTATTAAACCATCTCCCACGAAGACACTAGCTGTCCGAAAATTTCCAGAACTAACAACAATAAAACAAGTACAAAGTTTTCTTGGTATAACTGGATATCTCCGCAAGTACATCAAAGATTATTCAAAAGATAGCTAAACTACTTAGCGATTTAACAAGAAAAAAAAACCTCTTTGTTTTCGGGATTCAACAACAAGAAGTATTTGAAAAATTGAAGAAAATCCTGTCCGAAGGCCCAATCTTGCACCTTTACAAGTATGGAAGAAAAACAGAACTGCATACAGACGCCTGTAAACAAGGGGTACGGCAGCGCAATTTTGTTACAAGAAGCAGAAGATGGAAAGTTACATCCCGTTTACTACATGTCGAAAAAGACAAATACAGCAGAAGAAAAGTACGACAGCTACGAATTAGAGGTACTAGCAAGTATCAACGCATTAAAGATGTTTCGTGTTTATCTTTTAGGACAACACTTTAAAATAGTAACTGACTGTTCAGCATTTCAGAAGACTATGCAAAAAAAGGAGCTAATTACTCGCATAGCCAGATGGGCGCTTCAATTTTAAGAATTCGATTATGAAATAGAGCACAGAGCTGGAAGTCGTATGAAGCACGTTGATGCTCTTAGCCGATATCCCGTAATGATGGTATGCAATGATACATTAACTTCAAAGCTTAAAAACGCACAAGAGGAAGATGACAACATCCAAACATCGAAATCACTTCTAGAGAAGCAAGAATCAGAAGAATTTTTTGAGCGAAATGGTATACTCTATAAGTACTTAAATGGTCGAGAATTAATTGTAACACCTAAAGCATTGCAAGCTGAACTAATTAAATTGATTCACGAAAATGGTCATTTCTCAGTAGGAAAAACAGAAGAAATTGTGAAACAGGAATTTTTTATCCCAAATTTAACCAACGTCGTTAAAAAAAAGTAATAGTTAATTGTGTTCCATGTATCTTAGCTAATAAGAAAACTGGCAAAAAGGAAGGGTTTTTTGAATCCTATTTCTAAGGAAAGCATTCCTTTAAGTACGTACCATGTTGACTTCATTGGTCCTTTACCCTCCACAAACAAAAATTATCAACACATTTTCACCGTAGTAGACACATTTACCAAATTTACTTGGCTATATCCAGTCAAAACTGTGTCTGCTGAAAGTGCCCTCGAAAACTAAAACAACAGCGGAAGACCTTTGGTAATCCCATCAGAATTATCTCTGATAGAGGTTCAGCGTTCACTTCAAAATTATTCAACGACTACTGTGATGAAGAAAACATTCAACATCTACAAATAGCAACAGGTGTTCCTCGAGGAAACGGACAAGTTGAACGAATTCATCGAACTTTGATTCCAGTTCTCACCAAACTATCATTAGACGACTCAACGAAATGGTACAAATACGTCGACAGATTACAGAGAATACTAAATAGTACTATAAGTCGCAGTACAAAATGGACACCATTCGAACTATTAGTGGGAATCAAAATGCGTAACAAGGAAGACATCCTAATCAAAGACTTACTTCTAGAACAAATAGCGAAATAATTACTAGAACAACGCGAATTTTTAAGAAACGATGCAAAAAGAACATCGAAACCCTGCAGTCTGAAAATAGAAAGACGTACAACAGAAGAAGAAAGAAATCTTCGTTATACAAAGAAGGTGATTTAGTAGCCATCCAAAGAACCCAATTTGGAGCTGGACTGAAACTAAGACCAAAGTTCTTAGGCCCTTACAAAGTAACAAAAGTTAATTCCAAGGATAGGTATGAAGTGGAAAAGGTTGGTCAGCACGATGGACCGAACTCAACCACGACCTCAGCTGATTTGATGAAACATTTTTATGCTTAATTGAATTTTTATATTTGTTATTATTTTTAATTTTTCTCATATCCCTCTTGAGAAATTAATAGATGTTCTATGGTAACACTAGTTTCCATTAATCATTTTATATTCACTTGTAATATTTATTATATATTCGTATTATTCTTTATCTTTCTATTGATGCGAAGGATTTTTTTATGGTTTAGTTAATTGTAGATCACAACATAGAATATTTTGTTTTTATATGCTTTATTTTAGGTCCGGAATTGTGAATATTAGGTATACATCTTTTCATCTGTAATATTTTATTTTATTATCTTTAAGAATCGTATTATTTGTCTTTATTACATTCATATTCCAATAATCATCAAATTTATAGTTGTAACTAAAAATAGTTTGTATTTAAAGTACTTTAGCTCTCAACATTTTGCAAGAGCTGAGAGACCAGCTCTGTCAGAAGAGGGTGATTCTGTAGGATTTTCCCTTTGAAACATTTGTAAAAAGGTTGAGTCATATCCTTTTCAGAGGACCATAAATCTCAATTTTATTTATTACTGCATTCCGAAGCAGCGCCATCTAGTGAGCTTTCGTAGCTCCGGCTCGAATAATTTTTCGGCAGAGGCCAACTAACCACTGTTTGTTCAACACGTCGCGTCTTTTACCGCATTTCCGCGCCCAGCGCGGCACCGCCAGTCCTAACGTCCAATAATGAGAAAAGTTTATTTCCCCGTCTTCTAAAGGTATTACTCAACTTTTAATTAACTTAATTCCTGCATTTCTTTCTATTTGTAATTATCTTTTTTTGTAAATATTTTCCTTTAGCATTAAATAAATTCTCTCTTTTACTTAAAAGAAGTATTCGTGTTTTAATGACTTAGATTCACTTAATTCATCACTCACCCTTAAATACTTACCCCTAGACAAACCACCTACGCCAATCTAAAATCCCGCCTTCTGAAGAGTCTGATTTTTATTCGAAGATTTATTCGGACTCCCACATATATATATATATATATATATATATATATATATATATATATATATATAAGAAATGGGCATCTATGATCCCTACTGAAAGAAGTTGAAATTGATCAAGCAAGAGAAGAACCTGCTGAAATAATGCCTATAAATCATGATAATGAAAGTAAATTTGAGAAAATCGATGAACGAGTTAAAGAGAAAATTCTCAAATGCTATCTAAAAAATTCCTTCAAGAAAAATGTTAAGCCATAAGTGTACCACAAGACTCACTTGATCCTGTCAAAAGACACAAGCAAGAAGAAATTCAGCATGCTATTTGTTGATCATGAAAGTACAATAAACTACAATAACTTGAACAAAATATAACAGCTTTGCCTGCAAATAACATTCCAGTAAAATTAGCGAAAAGTGTCTGTGTGATTTGTGTCCTTTATTAAGGCCAAGCACATATGAAACTTTTTGGTTCAGTTTGATTGAAACTTTGTCTCAATTTTTTTTAAGAAATATTGAAAAATCCTTAAGAGTAGGTGAGTATATTTTCTCTTTATTAAATTATTCACCGAAATTACGATTTTTATCGTGTAAAATAAAGTAGTGATAAAAAAAGGACTGGGGTGACTCAGCCTCCCCGCGGCGTGACTATAAAAGTAAAAAATAAACTTATTTCAATAAAAGTACAAATAAAATAAACTATATACATTAAATAATGTGGTATGTAATGTCTTATTATAATAAAAAAAAAAGATCTATCAAATAAAAATTGCGAAGAAATGTTGCATATTTATAAGGCTTTTATTGAAGTAACAGGTCCTAACTGAAAAATATCAATAAAGTAAGAATTATTTCAGTGCATATATATTCTCCAGATAATAGTATAAATATCAGGTTCAAAAAGTTCCATAGAAATATGTTCATAATACTTTTATTTACCAAACTCACCATGATAGATTTTAAGTTAATTAAATGTCTATACTTCTTTTAGATAAATGACCCACCACCAGGTTTTTAATTGAGTGTGTTTTGTTGTAATTTGCCTCTATGTAACGTAGAAACAAAATAATATACATTTTATAAAGTCAAAAGATTGTTCAATTCAATGAAATAATAATAAAAAAAATGTGTTTTGAATTTCATTCCATCAAATGAAAATTCAATTTATTCTTTATTGCTGTTTTAACCTTACATTAGAATGCTCCTATGAGGAAATTTATATACAAATTGAACTTGTATGTATGATTATAATATAAAGTTGTACATAAAGTTAACAGTATAAGAGGAGATTTTAGGCATTTAAGGTTGGTTGACCTTAGAATGTATAAGGAGACAGTGGACCATTAAAATTAATTTCTTAAAATGTTAGCTTAATTAGCTTAAAACCAATACAGTCAATGATTATTATGTTTCAAAATCTAAATATATATTCTTTAAAAAATATTATAAACTGATTTTTTTAAAAAAACATAAATTTCTTAAACAATTTTTAAAAATGCTCCTTGCGCATTAGTTTTTAAGATGTGTACATAATTTTTGTTTTATATATTTATAGACAACCAAATATATTTGTGCATAGATTTTAAATTCGGAATAAAATTTGATGAAAAAAAGATAAATTGTCTATGCTCTATGAAATATTTCACCACTTGTCACATATTCAAGGAATTCAAAACAACACAAAATATGAACCGTGAACATTTTTAGGAAACTAACGCACAACTTTGTTAATAATTTCGTCTGTCATAAGTCGTGAACATTTCAGAGAGATATGGAGTAATATGAAACGGAAGGAGTATTTTTTTTACGTAACAATAAAAGGGGAAACTTTACAAATACATGTACTTTACGAAAAGTACATTTTTTAAGCATTTATTTTTGTAAAATAAAAAAAAATAACTCGTTAAGTATTAATCACAAAATTCCTCGACAGAATTATTCAATGAAATATAAGAAATATTGTTAGTTTAAAAAATCGAGATAGCAATTTTGACCAAAATTTGGCATTGTGAAGGCTCACCATCCTCTTAACACAGCAATTTGAGCTCTTAAGTCTAAGAGTTTAATCTATTACATTACTATGACACTTTACCACTGAAATATTTTGCCTTATTATACTGCTATTTATAGTTTAGTTTTAAATTAGATTTATGACAATTTAGTATATGATTAATTTTTATAATGTCTCTCTATACATACATACATACATATATATGTATAAAGAGAGAGAGAGGAGGGGGAGAAGCTTCGTGAGATATATTACTACAAAATGAATTCTCAAGACAAAATAAATTTTCCTTTCCTATCACTCATAAGATTTATTATCCAATTACAAAACCAAAGCTTTCGTGATACTGTGTTAAGGGCTTTCTAGACTTTAAAAGATTCAGACAGTTGCAGTCTGCAATTATGTGTCTGATTTGTCTGTATCTAAATATAGAAAGTTTGGCTAGACTTAGAAAGGGACACACCAGACACAGAATGCTAGTGAAAAGTGTCAAATCATCAAAATTTTCCCATGTCCTGTATGAAAATACACTTCCCGAGTAACTGCACCATATATATAATTAACAATGCCTAGGTATTTCGAGAAATCGTACTGAACACATGATTTAGTCTTTTGATGTCTTATGTTCGTAATCTGATGATTTAATATTAAAGAGAAGTAACAACAAAACACTAAAAACATTAAATATTATATGTGCTTATATATATATATATATATATATATATGTGTGTGTGTATAGATGTATATCTGTGTGCGTGTATATGTGTGTATAGATGTATAGCTGTGTACTTGTATATGTGTGTGTATCTATGTGTGAGAGTGTGTATTTATGTATGAGTATGTGTATATATGTGTGCATATGGGTATATATGTGTGAGTGTGTGTATATGTGTATTTATGTGTGAGTGTGTATATATGTGTAAGTTTGTGTATATGTGTATTTATGTGTGAGTGTGTGTATATGTGTATATATGCGTGTGCATTATATATAGGGTGTTCCCGAATTCGACGACAAAAACCTCATGGTAGTATGCAGCATAAGGACAACAAATAATCATAAAACAAACCACGTTTAGTCGGTGAAAATCGTGATAATAGAAGCCGTCGATAGGACGATGAACCAGCCAAGGGGAGTGGCCAAGCGAATGAGGAGATTTGGAGAGCCACGGTAGGCTTGCAGAAACCTGCAAAGATGTAAATTTCCCACTTTCCACAGAGTCGCTGTAAGAAGTTTGGGTAACTGCATACCAGAATGAATAGTTCGCGCATGAAGGTACACCAGCACATCTTTTGATTTCGGAACGAAACCACCTTTATGCTGCATATCCCGGGAGATGAATTGCTAGTGGCGGATCTGTTGCGTGACCTCCGCGCTTCCCAGACTTCAATCTCTTGGATTTCTTCAGATCGATGTGTGTGAGATGCCGGTGGCTAAAGTGGAGGATCTCATGGCACGAACCTTCTTCGCTTCAGCTGGCATTGCTATCACACCAGATTTATTTGAACGCGTCCGACACTCCTTCGTCCATGGATGTCAACAGTGCTATAACCTACGCGGGCGCAACTTTGAATAATTCCAGTGACAATCACTTGTCGTTGCATTTCTGAAGATGAACTGTGATGAATTGTTCGCATTGCAAACACTCCTTCCGTGTAATAAGGGTAATTTTTACCCCTTATATTACCCTTTTCCTCCCACTTGACATCACAACCTTCACAGCAGTTTTTGCGAATTACTTCAACTGAACGTCATTTGTGACCCCATGCTCTAGGGTGATTTATCATCTCCATGCTGCCTACTACCACTCCTCTGAATTTGTCGGTTGAATTCGGCAACACCCTGTTTTTATGTGTATATACACTGCTGGACAATTGCTAAGGACGGATAACACTATCATCCATAGCAACCACAAAATGAAAGGAAGCAAAATGTGGAAAATTAGAATAAGTGCCGGATATTAGTAAGAAGAAGTATGAATATGCAAATTTTTTTCCACGTCTGTTCATCACGTGATAGCGTTCATAAGAGCTTTAAAGGTTTTGACGCGTGTGGACAGTTGTTGTTTCAAGTCAAAGTTTTACAGGAAAGATTTAATAGACGAACTTAAAATTTTTGGCATGTCTTCCCGACATCAAATAGATGATTTTATGTGTGGCCGAATTATTGGAAAGATCGAAGAAGGGCGAAAAATAACAGATGTTGCCAGGGAGTTCGGCATCGCTCACAGCGTTGTTTCACGGCTGTGGAAGTCAGTTAAAACTACTGGAATGTGTAATAGACGGCACGGGGGAGGTCGTGTTAAAAGTACGACGCCTGCAGAAGACAGATATATCGTCCTATCAGCAAAAAGGAACAGGCGCATCACAGCTCAGCAGGTGGCAAATCAGTTTCTTGCTGCCTCAGGAAAGCAGATCTCCCGAAAAACTGTTTCTAGACGTTTGAGGGGAGGAGGACTATACGCACGTAGACCTGTTGTGTGTGTCCCATTCACCAGACAGCACCGTACTGTCCGTTTGCAATGGTGTCGTGAGCATCACAATTGGACTGAACAGGACTGGGCATGCGTACTATTCTCAGATGAGAGTAGGTTCAGTCTGTCATCGGATTGTAGACGCCAACTGATCTGGCGCGAGAGTGGTACTGCTTATCGTCCAGAAAATATCCAGGAAAAGGACCGATATCCGTCATGCAGTATCATGGTGTGGGCCGGCATCATGATCAATGGCCGCACGCGCCTACATGTGGTTGCGAATGGGACTATGACGGGCCAACGATACATTGATGAAGTTCTACTTCCTTATGTTCGTCTTTTCCGTGGTGCTATCGGTGATAAATTTGTTTTTATGGACGACAACGCAACATGTCATCGAACACTCGCTGTTCAGAATTGTCTAGACAGCGAGGGTATTCAACGTCTCGTATGGCCAGCGCGTTCTCCAGATCTAAACCCCATTGAAAATGCAAAGGATGCTTTGGGGAGGCAAGTTGCTGGTCAAAACTATCCTCCGACAAACAAGAACACCCTCATCCGTGCACTCACAGAGGAATGGGATAAATTGCCTCAACAGCTGCTGGATAATGTTGTGCAAAGCATGGTACGACGCGTGGAATGTTGCATCACACTCCACGGTGGACATATCCCGTACTGATACCTTTCTTTAAGGTGCCTGCTGACTTTTAGATGCATTGTTCCATTTCTCCGTACGTAGATCAAATGAACATTTTTTTTTCCTTTCAGATGTTTCACAGCTTTTGTACTTTCCAGAACAATAAATATTCTTTATTCTAATGTCTGAACAGTGTGGCAACTATATTTTATCCTACTAGGCCTCATGTCTCGCTTAATGTTATGCTACATAGCAATTTGTGATCCGTCCTTAGCAATTGTCCAGCAGTGTATATGTGTGCAACAGTGGCGCACACAAATAGGGGTGCCCGGGTTAGGACCGTCGTAAGCTCTTGATTTTTTCGATTGATTATAATTCGTCTTACATAGTATGCAAAATTTAGTTAAGTATATGTTATTAATAATTAATTTTATTAATTAATGTTAATTATTTCTTCGTCACCCAGCCAGTATGGTGGCTATGACCCTCGGCTTCTAACCGAGTGGGTTTGGGTTCGAATCCCGAGTAAGACATGGTTGTATTTTCTTCGGGGAAGAAGTCGGTATTTCGCCTGTAATGGATTCCGTCTCGAAAGGAAACAGCAGCGCACCCTTCCTTGTTATATGATCATCTGTAATAAATGTGTATATTCTTCTGTTGTATTGTATGCTCTGCTCTTCTTCACTCATATTTCATATGTTCCTAGGATAAAAAACACACGACAACAAAAATTATTTATTCAATAATTTATTTTTTACGATTTCCTCCCCCAAATCAACAAAATCAAAAGAATATGTTGGGCGGTGTATTGGAGCATGATACGCGAATGGTGGACTTCCGACCCTCTGATCCTCTCCCTTGAAAATTTTCTGGGTGCGCCACTGTTGTGTATGTATGTATGTGTATATATGTGTGTGTATATATATGCATGTGGATGCATGTATATATGTATGTGTGAATATGTGGTGTGTTTTTTATTTAATTCAATAAAAATTATTGGCATTGATACATGCAAATTCTATGAATTCCCTTAAATTCAAATCTACCAGTTACATGTGAAATTTATGATAGTTTCAATTTAATTGCCTCTTGTACCCTTAGATTTTACCAACGCTACATTAAAATTTACATTAATCATTATATATACAAACTAGGGTGAATTTCACAAAGCACCTTACGCATATTTTATTTAAATATATTTTGAGTAAATTTATATTAAAAAATGTTTACGCACTATCTATAACATAGATATGTAATTTCAAATGAGTTTTTAATTGCATTTGAAGATTGAAGCGCAACGATAACTAACTATCTTTCAAAAACAAAGCAACCCATACTCAAAATCTTCGCATAGGTTAATTCAGAAGCAAAGAGATCGTTACTCTCTTTTACAACTTACTTCCTTTTCTAATTCCCACAAACACCCTACCCACAACCCGTAAGGAATCCGCATAAATTACAGTTATAACCGTCTCCCAATTCCGTTTAGATAAGACTCCGGAATTCGAATTTTGAATATCAGAGTCAATTTACATATCGCATGATTCCCCGTCACGTGTTATCCTCACGGCCAATCAGCGTTCCTGAACCTGATAAATAATGAATTGTTTCACGAATCCTGTCACATAATTAAAACTGTGGATATACCCAGATCAGGGTGAAGAATTCATCTTGGAGTTGGAGAGCGTTTTGCGTTGGATATACTCGTATATCTCTTTTCTTCATTTCATTTGCCAAACTCTTGGAAACGCCCGCATTTGACGTTTCCGAAAACGGCCAATTACGCCTGAATGTGGAATTAGATCTCGGATCGAAAAGCTAGGGGTGAGAGATATGTCAGATTGCAGGATCTAAATTGCTATGAAAGATTGTTGGAATTTATTTAATCTCAGGTTGGTAATTTATGGTTAAATCATTCCGGTGTTTGATCCAGCAGAAAGTGGAAGATTAGATTACTTTGAAAATGATTGTGATGTTTCTACACAAGAGTCTTCACTGCTGTTCAGTAGAGTCTTGTATTATTTTTTCGGCATTTCTTGGGTTAACTGTGTATCTTTATTTTTCAAAGAAATTTTTAAGGTATTCTACTACCTGCAACACCTTTTAGTTTTTTTTTTTTAAATTGAGGTATATGGGGGGTTTTTTGTTGCGGTTTTTAGATTTATTTAATACATTTTAAGAAAAATACGCTAAAATTAGGAAGAGAAAAGAAATTAAAAAAATTATTTTTACTGAAATAGGAAAAACTGGTAAAAATTTACAAAAATTATATAAGCGAGGCCCAATCTATACAAAAAATTTGTGAACAAATTTTCAGTTTTTCAATTTTGATGTGTTGATTTGATATTCATTTTTGAAATAACATTTAAGATAAGAAATGTTTTAATTTTTATGAAATATTTTAATTTTTATAATCTTAGTTATTATATGAAATTGCTTAAAAAACAGTTATTATATTTACATAAGGGACAGTAAATTTTGTAATAAAATTGCGATTTATAAATCTGAAGGTTAAAATATTTCTACTACTATACGGAACATAAAGGGTGTTTTTTTCAGAGGTATAGAACTTTAAAATGCAATAAAACAACGATGTATTATTCGATTGACATGATTTTTTTTTATTCGAAAGAAAATCTTGTGGCATTACATTTTAAATATGATCAAGCTAGGCGTAGATTCGTGAAATGGGCCCAAAACGAGATTGCCGTTGTTCCCGATTTTCATAAGCGAATTTTGTTTAGCGATGAAGCGCACTTCTGGTTAAATGGCTACGTCAACAAACAAAACTGCCGCATTTGGAGTGAAGCTAATCCACAAATGTATGTCGAAACACCGTTACATCCAGAAAAACTGACTGTTTGGTGCGCTTTATGGGCTGGTGGAATCCTTCTTCAAAAACGATGAAGGCCACAACGTTGCAGTAAATGGTGATCGGTATAGAGCCATGATTACTAACTTTTTCATTCCTGAATTGAACAATCATGATGTCCAGGAGCTGTGGTTCCAACAAGACGGCGCAACATGTCACACAGCTCGTGCCACAATCGATTTATTGAAAGACACGTTTGGTGACCGCCTAATTTGACGTTTTGGACATGTGAATTGGCCTCCAAGATTTTGTGATTTAACACCGATTGGCTATTTTCTGTGGGGCTATGTAAAGTCATTGGTCTATGCGGATAAGCCACACACGCTTGACCATTTGGAAGACAACATTCGCCGTGTTATTTCCGATATACGGCCACAAATGTTGGAAAAAGTCATCAAAAATTGGACGTCCAGATTGGACTACATCCGAGCCAGCCGTGGCAGTCCTATGCCAGAAATCATATTTAAAATGTAATGCAACAAGATTATCTTTCGAACCAAAAAAATTTCATGTCAATCGAATAATACATCGTTGTTTTATTGCAATTTAAATTTCTATACCTCTAAACAAACACCCTATACATAAAAAATTTCAGTTAATTATTTTCAAAACTTTTTGAGCAATCACTGTCCCCGTCGGAGCATTTTCAATAAAAATTCATTTCGAGTACAGCGCATTTTAAAGTATGACCTTTTGCTTAAATTAGTGACATCTAGCTTTACTAAAACACTTGCAGTTTTTATTTTAATGAATGAAAAATAATAAACGTGGAATTTTTATGAAGCTAATAAGATGGCTTATAAAACAAAATCATAAAAAAATTTTGCCAACTTTTGGCAAAATTCACAATTTTAGTAATGCCTTAAAACAAAAATAAATAATGAACTCAATATTATGATTAAAATAATCAACAGAATGCAAGTAAAAGCTAATTTAAAATAGTGCATGAACATTCTTTAATATAAATTTATTCAAAATATACTTAAATAAAATATGCTTAAGATCTTTTTTAAAATGCACCCTAATTTGTATAGATTTTCGAGTGTGAATAAAAGTTTATTCAAAATTCTTACTTAAATTTGTATATTTATTACTGACAGCGCAAGGGAGGAGTTTATGAATCAGGACGCCCCCGCATCCCCCCTTCAAGCTTGATTTTTTCGATTGATTAGAATTATATGTATATAGTACGTGAAATTTAATTAAATATATTTGTTATTAATCATTTGGTTTATTACTTAATGTTAATTACTTATTCAATAATTTGTTTTTGCTGTTTTTTGTCCCCAACAATCGACAAAATCAAAAGTATATGCTTGATAGCTTATTGGGGAATGAATGATACGGAAATTATACCACCCTCCTTTAAAAATTCCAGCATTCACCACTGTTTATAGAAAAATGGAAATATCAGAATGGATGTATATGCATTTCCTTGAAAAACGATATAAATTGTATGTTTGAATTTATTTATTTTACTTTTTAAGGCGTATATATATATATATATATATATATATATATATATATATATATATATACGAGCATTTACCCACCCGCTTCACTGGGTATCTCACGATGTTGCAAAAATATATACTGTTTACATATATATGATTTATTGATATCTAGCATTAAGAATACGATTGCATTGAAAAATATATTTATAGCTGTATCTCTCGTCTCTTGATACAAAAAGGACATAAATTATAATATCTAATTTCTATTTATATCTAAAATAGAAGTAGAAAGATTTTTTCGCTCACTTAACCTAATAATCAAGTGAATTTCCATCAAAGCAACTTTCAGTGGATCACTACTCCATAAAATAAAAATGCGTGCTAAATTTCAAGACTAAATCTAACAGAGCAAAAACGGAATTTTTATCATCAATACCTCGTTGACAGCATTCTTAGCGGATTCCAATTCAACAAAAGAAGCATATAAACCAAATTTTACTATTATAGTCTTAGCAGTTCGAAAAAAGGAATTTGATCTATCAATACGCCCCAATAACTCTCCCCGCTTCCCCCTGGAGTTGATTTCCGTACAATCCATTCTTAGTGGAACTCTATTCAACTAAAGAAACGTGCTCAACAAATTTCAAGTAAATGAGTTAAATTCAAAACTATTCGATGAACGGAACATATCTTCTAATTTTCAAGCAGGTGGGTCTATTAGTGGAAAAGCGAAAATATTTATCTATTACGCCCCTTAATCCCCCTCAGTGACCCTTGGGGATAAATTTTCCTCAAAACTATATTGTTCCGGATCTCTACACCACATGAAAGGAATTCGCTTAACAAATTTTAAGACTGTAGGTCTAATAGTTTAAAATAGAAATAATTGCCTATAACGCCCCTTAAGCCCACTCAACGCCACTTAGGAAGCGATTTTCACAAAACCCATCTTATAGCAGATCTCTTCTTAATGAATAGAATCTGCTTACTCAATTTCAAGGTTTCACGTCTAATAGTTTAAAAAAGGAGTTAATTAACTATAATGCCCTTTAATTCTCCACAACGCCACTTGGGGGTCGAATTTTACAAAACCTATTTTGTACCGGATCTCTAGTCTATGAAAGGAATTCGCTTATCAAATTTAAAGACTACATGTCTAAGAGTTTAAAAATGGGAATAATTATCTATAACGCCCCTTAAGCCCCCGCAACGCCACTTGGAAGCGATTTTCACAAAAACCATCTTATAGCGGATCCTACTCAATGAATGGAATCAGCTTAGTCAATTTCAAAATTTTACGTTTAATAGTTTAAAAAAGGAGATAATTGATTGTAACGCCTCTTAGTTCTACACAACGACACTTGATTTTCCAGTTTAACTACACCCATTTTCTAGCAGATCTTTACTCTATGAAAGGAATCCGCTTACCCAAATTTCTAGACTGTACACCTAATAGTTTAAAAATGGGAATAATTATCTACAACGCCCCTTAAGCCAGCGCAACGCCACTTGGAAGCGATTTTCACAAAACTCGTCTTATAGTGGATCTCTACTCAATGAATGGAATCTGCTTACTCAATTTCAAGAGTTTACGTCTAATAGTTTTAAAAAGGAAATAATCACCTATAGCGCCCCTTAATTCTTCACAACGCCACTTAGGGTCGATTTCCGTGGCCTGGATAAACTGGACTTAGCCAGATTTTCTGGTTTTAAATTTCGATCTACCTTTGCAAAGGGGCCCGTAGATCTTATGCCCCCGGGGCCCGAAATGAGCTTAAATTGGCACTGCATGCATTGATTATTGGGTAATTTAAATTTTCCTTACAATATCCGACTAACCCAAAATCATGATTTTTTAAAAAAAGTGACACATTTTCTTATGATTTTATTTTATAGGTCATCTGATTAGCTATATAAAAGTGCCAAGGTTTTTATTTTCCATTCATTAGAGCAAAAACTACAGTGTCTTAGTAAAAGTAGATGTCATACCTTTACATAAGATGCCAGATTTTTTTTTTAAAATGCGTTTAACTCGAAATGTGTTTTCTTTTTCGAAAAGCTCAAACGGGGACAGCGATTGCTCAAAAAGTTTTGAAAATAATTTACTGAAATTTTTTGTGTATGCTCTGTATAACACTGGAGAAGTGTTTTAACCTTCAAATGTATCAATCACTGTTTTATTACAAAATTTACAGTTCTTTATTGGAATATAATCGCTGTTTTCTTAAGCAATTTCATATATTAACTAAGATAAAGTGCTCTAGTTTTAGTAAAAAATAAAATATCTTTTATCCTGAAGATCATTTCAAAAAGGAATAGCAAAGTAATACATCGAAATTCAAAAATTGGGAATTTGCTCTACTCTTTGTACAGAGTGAGCTCCATTTATGTAATTTTTTTTGTCAATTTGTACCCATTTTAGTAGGAATAATTTATTTTTCTGTTCTTAATGTTGGCCCTTTTTATCTTAAAATGTACTAAATAAATCTAGAAACCATAAAAAAATCTCCGTACCTCAATTTTTAAAAAAATAAGTTGTTACAAGTAGTCAGATACCTTAAAGTTTGTTATATGCAATATTATATTGCAATTCTTTAGTTCTTCAAATGATAAATTGATCAATAAAAGAAATTTCGTAAATTATTAAAGTACGAATTTCGATAATTAAGCTACCAAAAGAAAGAATAAAAAATGAACAGAGTTGTGTTTGAAAAGAAATTCGTACATATTTTATCGTCACAACCATCTATTTTCTGATCAGGTAAAGCGTAATTAACGTTTCTTTATCTGGCCAAGTTTAGGTATTTTGCATTTTTTAAGTCTTCTTTCAATACAATAGTGAACTCATGGTCTGCGTGTAATGAGTTCAAGACCTAATGCCACTGGACGTGTATAGAGGTTGATTCACGTTAAATCTATCTAGACTTTAATTATTCCATTAGCGTGGTGTGGATGTCCGGAGAAAGAGCGCAAGCTCAGACATCTTCCGGAGCCCTCGTGTTGATTTAGAGTACAACATAATAAAACCTCACTCACTTATTCAATGAAAGTGTTCGTGTTATTTTCTATAGAAAAAAGTTGGTGTAATAAAAAGAACTCTATAACTTCCCTCTATAATGATTACACAATGCGCAAAATAAGAAATAACTTTGCACTTATAAGACTTCCTGTAGTATTTAGTCACTTAATTGCTATGTCATTGCTCTATCCCTTTACTATCGTTCCCTTTTTTAATTTTAATGTGATTCGAAAAGAGGGAGTATTACTTTGTTATTTTCCAAAAAAGGAACGTGAAAACCATAAAAGTGCAGCATGAGAATGATTTTTATTTTAATAATTACCTTTCATTAAGGTGTAACGGACTACTTTCGGAACCATGATTTTAAAAAAAAGCGCATAGATGGATAATTGTCATGATATTTAGTGTCACTTAGATTAGAATACATGTATAAAATTGCTTTAAGAACATTTGACAAAAAAATAATATTTAAATACAATATTTCGGCAAAAAATTCACTTAGGATAACCTTTTTTCAAAATATTCTCCTTTTGGAAAAATGCTTCTATTATAATAATATTTTGCCTGTATATAGCTCAGACCTCTGTACAGAAGCTCAACTATGATTTTTAAAAAAATTCACATTATTTTCAGAGTTACAACCAATTGAAATAATTATCGGAGTTTTTGTCTTAAAATTTATCCCCTCTGTTGTCGTAAGACATGGATACACCCATTTCTAATTTATATATTTCAAAAATTCTAGTTGAGTCTCTGCACAGAGGTCTGGGCTATAGACAGCAAAATATTATCATAATTGGAGCATTTTTCACAAAAAGAGAATATTTTGAAAATGGGGCATTCTATGTTCATTTTTTAACAAAATATTGTACATAAATAATTTTTTAATGTAATATTATTCTTAAAACAATTTTATATGCATTTTCTAATCTAAGTAACACTAAATATAAATATTATCCATTTATACGCTTTCGCAAAATCACGTTTCCGAACGTAGTCGGATACCTTAAAGAGAGTGAAGTTTTTATTTTTATTTAATAGTGATTGACTTCTATGAAATTGTGATAATTACATCAAAGTTATTAGGCATAATTTGAATTCAATTTTTTTCTGTGCGGGTGTAGTTCAAATAGTACTGAAATTCAATTTGGTCTTAACCTGGTTATATTGATAACATTTGATAACCTTCAATAAAACAAAACTTAATAATTTAAATTACCAAGTCCAAATATTATACTGAAAATAATCAAGATAAAAATCCTATAAAACAACGGCACACCTAGTTATGCTGAAACCAAGATCAAGATTTTAAACAGAAAAATATCCGAGATAAACAACAGCAACCAGATGCGTTAAAGCCAAGTTCAAGATTAACACTCAGGCAGAATCCGATACATATGGTTTTCGTCTAGATAGACCACGTGAGTCTGAGCGCGATAACAGCTACGCTCCACTCCCTCAGGGGATCATAGAGAATTCACAACAGTACCATTAAATAAAAAATATAAATCAAATATCGTTGCTTCTATCCTGATACCAATGGTCCCCATTGACTTTAAATTTGGACAGCTCTATCCGGGATTTTCTTACTAACTGTCCTCTTGTGGAATTTTTAGTCTTTAAAAATTATTTAATTATAAATTTTCCTCCCGAAGAAAAAAAAACGTGAGCATGCAAATTAAGTCTAATATATAAAGTATAAGCTTACAGGTTAGAAGCAAGTGAGTTAGGATAGACTGCTAGCGGAGCAGTGATTAATCAATTTGAAGTGATGCACAGATATTTAGTAGCCGATGTGCTATATGTAAGTTGACGATCTGTCACTTAAGATTTAATTTAGATTCGGTAGCTAAGTAGTCAGAGCGATTGAATTGGCGTAAGTGTTCTAAGTAATTAAAGTCTTCTCATGTCTCGCGTACCTCATTAATTGTCTTGATAGTTAATAATTGGGTCTTATCTTTGGTAGATTGAATTTGTGTTATGGTTTTTGCTGTGAATAAATTGTGTGATTTTGAATATGGCTCTCTAGTCTTCCTTCCAATTCTCCCACACCTTTAGGCGCAGAGGCAAGACCGTTACAAATTTAACATCAATGTTTCAAAACCCATAACAATTAAAATATTACAAAAAAAAGGGGGGAGTATATTACCAAAGGCTTGAAAGCTATAAACGCTGTACAAGTTTTTCGCTGATAAATATTATCAAGGGACTCCAACTAGATATACTTCAGAAAATTTAAACTCTAGTTTATACTTTATACTTCCCATTTTTACTTAACACAAAAGAAAACGGTTTGTTAAAAAATAAACGTTATCTTCTTATTCCATTTAAACTTTTAATTCTGTTACTTTTGATTCGGTTCATTAGATGTTTGCTAGAGCATTCATGTGCCAAGAAACATCGTTTGGAGTAGCTTTAAGGAAACAGAGATTTTACGACTGAATTGCTTCCAAGAAGCAGATTATTGTTTTTAACTATTTCGAATGTTGTTTGTGTTAATTGAATGTAAATTGGTTCTTTTTCGGGTGAATTGATGAACCAGGAAGATTTTTAAAAAGTAAATGATATTTGAACCAAGAGGATTTATCCATGGCTTAATCAGAAACATAAAATAATAAGATTAGAATACTTCATTGATAACGAATGAAAAACAAAATGCAGCAGCTTGGTGTAATATACTTCAAACGTATTATTTGTAGTGTGAAATATATTCCTTCTATAATAAGTTAATGATATTTTTTTAAATTTCAAGCAGCAGCACTTGATGAATACATCCAGGGATTGCAATACTGGGATACCAAATATCGATATTTTGAGCCTTTTGAACAATTTTGTAATAACGGTCGTCACATGTTCAACTACCGTTTTATCGGTATTTACTAGAAATTTTTAAATTTGTCTCCACTACTTTTTCAGAGATCGCCAATGTATGAAAATAGTTTACGTTTTTGTTCTTATGTCTCCCTAACAAGCGAAATATAAATTAAACTGCGAATATAAAGTTGCATCGCACAATCAAGACAAATGAGTGATCAGTTTTCGAAGATGATGACACTAATGTCAATAGTGAAAATGATTTGTCTCTTGAACAAAAATTAGAATTAGCGATAGCTAAAAATAATTCAGCCAACCAAAATAAAATACAGAAATCAGCTATATTTAAAACCACCCGACTAGAAATCGATTTATTTGAAGACGAGAGAATTATAAGTAGATACTTGGAAAATTTATATCGCACATTACTAACAGTAACACCAACAAGTGTAGATGTCGAAAGAGAGTTTTCGACAGCTGATAATGTTTGCACAAAATTACATTCCAGACTTAATGGCAGTAGAATCTATGCATTATGCTTTTTAAGATCCCATTTTAAAAATTTGTAATAGCACCACAGACTGAATAGTGATATTTACACTTTTTTGTGATTTAAATTAACAAGATGTTCCTTAATTTTTTGTGATTCTTTATATACTGTTATAATTTATGTTACAAATATTCTTTGTGATAGTTACACTCTCTAATTAAACTGGCCCTCTAACCGGATACGGACGTAAGTACAGCAGACCGCTATCCTAGGAAACCACTCGATCAACGTTAACAGACAGTCGTCTTTTCTGTGACGTCATCCATCGTGATGTTATGACCGCGAAAGAACGGCACCGCTGCTCTAGGAAACCATTACTTTAGAGGGTTAAACTGGCAAATAAAACAAAGAACCACCTATGCATTCTTTCTTTTTCTAAAATTTCTACCCCGGTATTAAAATCGGTATCCAGGTATTAATATCTAAAAAAATACCAGATACCGGTACATTGAACTATTGCTCCGATATTGCAGTCCTTAAATACATTATTCGATGGAGTAAAAATTCTCCGCCCAAACACGCATGGAGTAACAACAAATTAAACAATAAAACAAAGAATCAAAAAACAGAATCATAACCACAATAGAAAGTCACTCAAGTAGCATAGCTTGTAAATGCTATCTGACCCTCCAGTGTCTGTTAGACATGTTACCAGAGACAGCAGGGCATTTTCCAAGTGCTCAGCATTCATTAGGGAATTCTCTCTATACTAAACTTAAGTTTGGAGAGAGAAGGACCTTTAGTTTAGAGAGGGAAGGACCTTTAGTCTATATCAGCGATTCTAAAAGTGGTATATATCGACTCACCGGAGTAAGAGCACTGGACTTCAGATCGGAGGGCCTGGGTTCGATGCCCGTGCCACGAAATACCCTCCGCGTACACGCAGAGTACGTGCTTGTTAAATCATTGGGTCCGAAAGTCTTTTTGCCGGTCGTAGCATAAACCGTACCATATTAGTGGTGTACTCTGTATGGGCACTGATATTTTCTTTCTTTCTTTGATTTTCATGTATTTTTAATTCTTATGATGATATTAATTGGTCCTTTTTTCAGTTGTACAACAGCCCATAGAGGCCAGAGCAAACTGTCACAATCTCAATTTTGATGACCTTGAGCACTGAGGTTCATGAGCATATGTTCCGGTCAGGTGGTCAGTCTGATGCGAATCAATTCCTACTTAGATCAACAAATAAATTTGTTATTTTAGTTGCTTTTTATTAAATACTTACAATTAATATAAATATGTATATGTTACATATAACAGAATCATACTATTAAGTAGCAATTATTTTTTTAATTATCCTTACGGTATCGCATTGTCATCCAAAACAATCGTGTATATAAAATGTCAGTTCAACCGAATGCTTTAAAACGTGAGAAAAAAATCTAAAAGTCGCTAAAAATGAAGCCAACATAACTGTATCTGTAATTCTTTAAATAATTAGTTTCAGTAAATTAATTTTAGTTAATCATAATTAAATTATTGCATTGTCACCCAATAGAACCGTGTATATAAAATTTCAAATCAAATGAGGGCTTTTAAAGGTGAGAAAAAAAAAACCTTCTAAATTTTTGACATAAGTCGCCAAAAACGATGCCAGCGTGGCTGTATCTGTAATTATTTGAATAATTAGTTTTAATCAATTAATTTTTATTAATTATAATTAAATTACCGTTTTGTCATCCAAAATAATCGTGTATATAAAATTTCAGCTCAATTGAGTGCTTTTAAATGTATTTTATTAACAATTGAAAATTTTAACAAGATATAGGGACATTGTGAAGTAATAGTATTGTTACTTTGAGGTATAATATATAATCAAATTAAAGTTCTACTGTGGTAGGCTGCATCGACCCGATGCTGGGTGTTGTTGGTTTCCTGAAAAGAGTTCCAAAGAAGTCAGTTAAAGGCTTTATTTACACTGTGAGACAGTGGAGCAATGACTTCTTCCTCTGCCTGCACAAGTTCGGAGTGCCCCCAAAAAGTAGTTTACATCATAGGGGTGGAGGCGTGACGTCATTCCACCCAGATCAATTCAAAGCACGGTTATTTTCACAAGTAGAAATTTAAAAAAAAACTCTTTCTTAAATTTAAAAAAATATTTCGCATTGAAAGCCAATACAAAAACATTTCTACATGTTTCACATATACTTTTCAGATAATTGTTTCGCATCTATTATGAATTAAAATTAATATAATTGTTTTGTAAAAAAATTCGAAGTGAATCTGATTCATCAACGATAAACACATATCCACAATTACTTCCCAAACATTTGATTAACTTCTACTAAAATGGATTCATTTCCTTCACGATAGTCACAAAAGATTCAACCACTCAACACTTCACGGAAACCCTTTTTAAATCCAAAACGCGCTCCTCTTCACTTCCAACTAATTCACCCTTCCTTTTAAAAACCCTGAGGAATTCCAAAGAGAGAGAGAGAGAGAGAGAGATCTACATTCGAAAGTGATCCTCTCCAAACACAGAACCTCACGACAAACAAGAATCCAACGATGGAAAAGGAAGGGCCTTGATTTCCGAAAAGGGTCCCCCAAGAGATGAGACCCCTTTAGCTGACTTGGAAAGTGCTTCCCTTCTTTGTACTATGGTAGTCAGCACAGTAGGGGGTGTTGCCGACAATGCGAAGTGACTTCAAGGGCTTTTAAGTACCGCTAGGCATCTGGTGTGGACTTGATGGGTGGGGATGGGATCTTTTGAAGGGGGGTGCTCAAGTGTGGATGACGTGGAGAATGGGGATGTAGAGGGGTTGATGGCCTAAATGGAATTGTTCGGAAATGGAACAATTAAAAATATTTGGAAGTGTATGGTATCTTGCAAATGTGCTTTTCAAAAATGTTTAACATTTTTAACAAAATGTGTTTCTGAAAAGAAATTGTTTTTGTATAATGTTTCGTAAACGTATATTTAATTCATTGATATCACATAATTAGAATACATGAAGTAGATTAAAATATATAATTTGTAGTATATAATCTCTTACACATACATATAAACCTTAATTATTTGTACAACTACATTCCTGCTATCGGCATAAAAAAATTCCCTGTTGCAGAAAAAACATGAAATACATTAATTTTTATCAAAATTCAAGCATTTAAGAATTGTAGTAAGACAAATCTGTTGATGTTGCCTTAAATATATAGTTTGACTGAAATATGCCTTAAATATATAGTTTGACTGAAATATGCCTTAAATATATGATCTATCAAACGGCTCACAAATATACTGTTACAAATTTTGTGTAAAATAGAGTAGATAGTTTGTATATGGATGTGTAATGCATTTATATTACTGTATGTTATATTTATTTTATGTTAAAATTGTAACATTTGCAAGCAACGCCTTCCCTTACGTTGTAATGGTGATTCAATGGGAATTTGGAGAAATCCTGGCGATAGAGTCAAGTTGGCATCATTTTTGAATGCCATTTTTGGCGAGTTCGTGACCCTAGGGATTCTTCTGGAAATTAGTGGCGAATCTTTCTCGAAGGATCCACGAGGCCAATAAATAGGGTGACACTCGCTGAAACTGAGTCAGTATTGTTTTGACTGGCGATTAATAGTCTTGCCTTGACCGTAAAGAGTCGACTAGCTATTAGCTCGGCTGTTCAGTAGGATGAACATGCTTGTGAATAATCTTTTACATGCTCGTATTTTAGACACTGATAGTTATGTCTGAGCGCTGTTGAAAGTGTGAAGACCTTCTGATATCTATTTTGCGAATTTCGCGGTGTATCCTGTATTTCAAGGATTGGTTTATCGACACTAAAATTTCCATTGCTCCTGCATGATTTGATTAAAATATTCGACTGATTTGCATAAAACCTGCGAATCCCAATAAACGTAGCAATACATTTTCTGCAATTCCTTTTGGGAATCTACACAGGCTTGTATCTCAATTTTGATTACCCCATCTCAATTGCACACTAGGACAGCTAATCTAGAGCCTGCTCACTTTGGACGAATATCAAAAAAGTCTCTCATCAACGAACTATACTTAATTTTCCCCATCTTAAGAGAACTTGGTACCCTAAAAATCACAAACCTATCGTTTTTTTTTATTTTCATTTAATCTTATTCTTTGCATTATTATCTTTCGATTGATATATCACTTGTGCATGTCGGAAAGTTAGAAGTTGACTAAAACTTAATTTGAAAAGAAATTAGGCATTTCAGCCAAACCCCCTTTTAAAAAAAAAAGCTAAAATATGCTTTATGATAAAAAAAATCTATTTTAGAAATAGAATTAATAACTATAAAAAAGAATGTGTAGTATTAAAAGCAGAATATTTCCGAGGCAATACAATAATGTAATTTTTCTTCCTTGTGAAATGTGTGCATGTGAAATTTTTAAATTAAGGCATTTTATATTAATAATTTTATAATTTCAGTTCTTCTTCCTGATATATTTTTCATACAAATGTAATACTTTAATATTATAAGAAGAAAAACAGCTAAAATTTCTTTCGTGACAGAAAAAAATTTTTTTTAACATTTTTCTTGAATTTTCATGTGCAATTAGTACTCTCTAAAAGTTGATCCTTTATAAAAATGTGTGGGTTGAAAAAATATGAAAATGCAATTACTTTAAAAAACGTATAACTAATATCTTAAAGTGGTATTTTAAGTTTAATTAAGCTTATAATAATTATTTTTCAGAATTATAAACTTTAAACCTGTTTTTCTCAGTTTGTGTTTTTCGAAACCTTAGTGCATTCAAAATGCTACTCCTTCGACAATTATTTACCAATCACTTCCATTTTTTTCCCCGCATGTTAAAAATAAAGCATGTAATAAAATTAGGGATCCGTTTTGCTATAAACTGAATGCTTTTTTAAAAAAAAAAAATAAAACGTAAGACATGTTGGCTTTTTCGTTGATTTTTAGCCTGTATATCAACATTTTATTTTTTTTTCTCGAAACGATTGAAGTTATTGTAACGTTTGAAAAAATAACGGTAGCGTATTCTTGGTTAATTAAAATATGGAATTTATTTACGTCACAACTATTGAAAAATATTTACAAAATGATACACATATTAAAGTTATTAAAATTAATTATAGATTGTTAGAGTCCACTATTTTGTGAGAGGAGGATTCGTTCGCCACCGCTCTCGTGCAAGTTCAAAGCATCTTTCCCCTCATCTTCCGGTCGGCGAGGTAGATTCCTCGGGGTCAAACAGGGGTTGCCCTGCACCTGCAAATGCACGTGTGGGTGTCGGTCTACAAAGAAACCGACCAGATATTGTTGTTTTCGAGAAGTGCCGTTACATTATTCTAAAATCGAATCCTAAAGTTGTTTAGATCATCCATAAGAGTATTATAAAAAAATTTCAGGTCAAAAAATTAACTTTACACAAGGAGTAGGATTTTTAAATTTTTCCCAATTTTCTTAAAAAATTAAAATTTTTAAAATTGTGTGAATAATATATGAAAATTTTCATCTGGTAACATTTTCTTGAATAGAAACATTGTATAAAATGCTAAAATATAATTTTTAAATACGTAAATAAAGAAGTTTGCTCAAAGGGTGCCAAGTCCCCTTAAGATGCTTCACCAAGCAGATGTCACCCAACCCCTCTGCCAGCTCATCAATAACGAATCAGGACCTTTGCTCTCGTATCAAGGAATAGCCACTCTGTGAGATACGCCGAAGCACATTAGAGAACTGAGCTGCAAAAGGATTTTCCCCTCGAGCCAGTCATTAGGACTTCTGCAGCAATTGCAGCTGTGCTTCGCAGAAGAAGAGATTGCCGCTCTAGGATGCAACATCACAGACACATAGATAGCCATTTAACATATTATTAGTAGTACATGCCCTTCTTACATTTAAAAAATAATTCTTTCGGAGTAAAACACAATTTGTTCCGGTACTATCTAATATACAACGCATTTAATAAACACGAAACAATTATAAAATCCGCTAAATTCGACAGTGGTCATGTGGTATGATAATACGTCATGTAAAAGATCCCTTGAAGTGCCCGTTTGGCATGGGTGCCCACAGCAAAATTAAATTGCTAAGTTCAATTTCGTATCGTCAGAGCTCAGGTGCTTCCCTCTGGGGTGGAAACGTGGCGTCAAAATTGCTTGCGGCAATCGGTACCGTCTATATGTGGTGCCAAAATAAAAAGTGATACCAGCTCCTCGGAAATGAACTAGGTCTGCAAAGGTCAAAAATACCAATACGAAGCCCTGTTAGAGAAAAGAAAAAAAAAACATTCAGTCAGTGATAATTTTCCGGGGCCCTGTCAAGCTTTGACTCTCTTGTTGCTTGTCTGCTTCGTCTTTATATAAACTGAAAGTACCTTCTAGAATGCTTTTCCAATCTTTCCTAAGATAATCCCTCCAGAACCTTTTGGATTTTAATGAAAATATTTACTTTTGTCAGCAAATTTGTCGACTAGGACACATTTTGTGATCCAATATTTCCCCAAATCTGTCATCAAGGTCATTTTTATTATTATCCATGGTGCTTTTATTATTATTGAAAAGGTAATCTCCCTTTTACCGCAAGCGAATTTTCCGATTACCATATCGTTCCTGTAAGGAAATATCTGAAAATTCCTGAAATAATATATCCCTCTCTTACAACTGAAACTAATTCTATAAATAAATTATTTATTTTAACATGCAGAGACAAAAATATATTTAATGCTATGACAAAGGAACCGAATTTTATGCAAGAAAAGTTAGATGGATTCAAATAGAAAATATTAGTATTTTAAAATACAATGAATTCTATAAACCAGTTTAATCTAAATATATTAATATATCAGGGTATTATATCCATTTTTCTAATTTTGTGTGTGTGTATGCAAAAGTGATTTGCTAGAGGGTTTCAATATTTGAATAAAGACAGATGTTTTTTTTAAAAGGAATGAAAACTGTGCGTTGTAGGCGCATGCGCATTCAATTGATGTATCTCAATCGAGGGGGGCGGGGAGAGATAAAATATTGTTTGAAAATGTCTTATAAAACAAATATTGAAATCCAAAGCTCCAGGTTTGTTTTAGTTGAAGCTAAATTTAAGTTTAGGCGGTACTTGTATATAGAGTTTCTATATACAGGGTGATTCTTAAATCACGGGACAAACTTTGAGGGATGGTAGAGCTCACAAAAACAAACAATTTTTGCACAGGAATATATGGGCGGACTTGCCACGTTTTTGAGACACAAACAGAAAAAATAACACATTAATGGAAACATTAAGTGTTCATTATCAGCATACTTAACGAGCAGGGCCGGACCGTGATCTTTGGGGGCTCTGGGCTAATGATATCTGGGACCCCCCAAATAGTTAAACTTTTGTCATTTTCCTAAAAAAAATTTGTTTGGGAAAATTTAAATTATACGAAATGTAACGGATTTTTTTGAAAGAATTTATTTTAAACAATTTAAATACGTTGAAAATAATAACATAATTTATAAAAAAACTTTTCTACTTTTTTGTGCAGCAAATTCTTTTATTTGCTCATCACATTTTAAATCTTTGGGGAGATCAGTATTAATAGAAAGAAGTGATAAATAATTAAACCTAGTATTTGTCATTGATGTCCTATTTTTGTTTTCTATATAGAACATTTTAAAGAAAGCACGCTTTGATTCACAACTAGTAATAGGAAGCGTTTAAAAAATCTTTAAAATGGTATACAAATTTCGAAAAACGCCAACAAGTTTCTTTTCAAAAATTAAATTGAATATATCTACAAGTATAGGACTCTAGCTCAGTTTGTTTTAGATAAGTTATGAACTGAACACACACCTTCATTTGCTAAATGTTGGTCTACGTCATCTGAATAGTAATCAAAAAGAGCGCGTACACTCGCCAGGTTGATGTTCTCCTAACTTTGTATGTATGTGTGATCTTGCAAATCCATCAAAAATTTAAATTTTTTACTATATTCTGCATATACTTGATTTCTTTTATTTAAATCAAAGATTAACTTATCAAACGCAACAATAAGCGTATCTGTTTTAAATTTTGCTCCATACACAGCTTTTTCTGTGGATTTATCTGAAAATTTTGAAATAACCCGTCGCTCGTTCACATCGCGAAATTCCGTTTCTACACTAGGACTTAATTTTTTTGGCTGCGTCTTGATACTCCTGATTCATGTCGGACATTGCTTATAAACGTTTTTAGTGACATAATTAACTTTTTAGTTTCACAGATGTCCAAACCAGGAGTCTAATTTTTTTGTTAACTGAATTAAATCCTTCTAATATTTCTTCCCAAAGTATAATTAAAATGGCAGTTTCAAGTTTTGTTAATTTATTATATAAATTTACTGCCTCTTTTCGAAAATCAATTTTCTCTTTTTCATTGTCACTAAATGTCTTAAGAATATTCTTGATATTAACAGCAGACATTCAACAACATTGTAGTGACAAGACCATCTGGTCTGACTTAAGTTTTTAAGGTAGCTTTCAGTTTATTTTCTCGATTTAGAAGCTCCCACCAATGGGTCGAAGCAGAAAAGAAAACATATGTATGTTGCACTAAACCAAAGAAGTTCACGATTTCAGTTGCAACCTTAACAGATTCTGCACCAACTAGATTAGGAGAATGTGCAGCACACGGCACATAATTAGCTAATTTATTTTTTTCTTTCAGAAGAGCTTGCACACCATTATATCGACCGGACATAACCGGACAAATGACTGCCCCATACAATTATCCAATAACAGTCCAATTGCTTCTAAAACTTCTTGTAGAGAATTAAATAAGTATAAGCCACTAATCTCAATTAATGAGGCATATCTTTCATACACTTTTCCCCGAAAACAATATCGTCGTACAATAGCAAGTTGGTCAATGTGGGATACATCTGGTGCTGAATCCATCACAATTGAATAGTACTTTGTGTCATTGTTGTTTATCTGAGTTGCAATTGTTGTATAAATATTTGTTTCTTCCCTATGATCCCAATGATTTGCTCACATATTGGTTTTGATAAGTACGATATTAACGATTTTGATCGCAATTCTCGCTGTTCCATATGTTCAGAAATGAATGGATCGAACTCTGCTAGCAGTTCCAGGACTAACTACCTGGAACTGCCATTTTAGGAGGAGAACCAAAAACTTTCGCAGTACCTCTAAATGCAAAACCTCTTATAGCCAAATACTTTACTACCGCAATAACACGCTTGAAGATATTGTGATAATATTATGTATCTTTTTTCTTAGTTGCTCGTGTAACTGTCTACTTAAAACAGACTTATTTTCTTTTCCGGACAACCAAACTAACATTGAATTTTTATGTTCAATAGAATTTTCATGATTTTCTAAACAACTTGTAAATTGTTTCCAATTAGAAAAGCCGGGTGTGTATTGAGAATTTGTTTTAGAAAACAGTTTGCAGGTAAAAAAAAAATACTAATACTGGTTGAATAACACAGCCAAGATCTTTCCAGCACTTGGCCATTTTTAAATTTTTTAATGAAATGATTGTTCAAAAATGATCTCTCTTGTTCTTTGTATTCTCTGATCGAAACAGTATATATATATATATATTATTGTTTGCATCTTTTTATTTTGAAAATAACTCATTTCATGTGAAAGGATCAATAAAATTATTACTTAGCGATTTAGGCCACGAACCCACGTCTACTTATTTCTCAAACTCAAACCCAACATTTTCTAAACACTTTACGGTTGGGGTATTCATGATGTTCTCTGGCTGAACAATATCTTTTCCAGAAGGCTGCTGATCATCGAGATCTTGCATATTTTCATGTTTAATATTTGTTTGTTGTGTTTCTCCGTGTTTATTTTTTGGCTAAATTTCTTTCCCTTTCGCTTGCTAATGAATCTGCGTTTTATATTCTTGTTACTTTGTTCCAATGTAAGAAAACTTGAAATTTAGTCACATTCAATTTTCTCGATTTAACCGTAATTTTAGTTTTTCCCCTCCACTTTTATATTTTCTGCCAGACATATTTATATTGTTAACTAAGGATTTGATTGTCCTGAAAATAAATTTAAAAGCTTGGGTCAGTGGTTCTCAAACTTCAACTACTGGTGACCCAATTTTCAATCATAATCTTTATCGCCCCCACCCCAAAATAATAATGTATTGAATGCAATAATAATGCACTTTGGGGGGAGGGTGCTAAAGCTACAATACGATCATAATTAAAAACCGAACAAATTAACAAGATAAGTATTAAATTTTGTATATGTTACTATAGAGAGTGACAACGGCCAGATTGAGTTAAATATACATTTATTAAGGGGAATTATTTACAAGGGAGGGCTAAAAGTTAGTAAAAAGTAATCGAAACATCATTAGATCGTTGGATTCCACGAGGCGTTTCGTTCCAGCGCCCTCGTCATCGTCTCATCGCCGTCGCTTCTCTCGGTCGTCTCTCGCGCAATCGTTCTATTCCAGTCTGGTTTACTCGTTATCCTCGAACCGCCTTGTCAGATAGGTGGCGCTCTCTTGGCATTACGTCATTAATGAATATAGGAGGGATACGATATGTGCACATCCATTCCTACATCGGCCATCATGACCAAGCATGCGTCCTCGCATGTAAAATACAGTGTATTTCAAAATTTCATGAAATAAAACTGAAAAGCTAGAGGAAATAAACTTACAAATAAAACAATTATTAAAACAGACAAATATGTATCAGAAAATCAAAACTAATAATAAAGAATAAAAAAAATAGGTATACAGATGGAAAGAAGACAAACAATACAAAGCAATCTTGAGTATGGTGATAATGTCAAAAAAAAAAAAAAATGTTAAAGTAAAAGTTTGCGTTCGTAATGTAAGATTCATTTGTTAGGCCATGGTTTCAAGTATTCGGCACAAGTACTTGTTTTGGTTGGGCCATCAAAATTTCCACATTTTTCGACGCTGTAGGTATCGTTAGGTTTTACTTGTGTTATTTTATATGGACCGATAAATTTATTGCAGAGTTTTTGTCCAGGTCCTTGTTGCGTTTTTAATAGCAACTAAGTCCTTAACACTGTATAAATAAGGAGAGTTTCGTCGAAGATTATAAGACTTTTTTGTTTTCATTTTGCACTTTAAGTATTTGCGTTTTTGCCGCTTTACGTAGGAGTTCTCTATTTTCATTAAATTCGAGTTGTAGTTGCTCGTCGATTAATTGTTGAATGCGCAAATCAGTCTTGTTATTGATTTGTGTTCCAAAGAGTAATTCAAAAGGAGTGGTGTTAATGCTTCGTTGGAATGTTGAGTTTAAGACTTCTTGTAGTGAAGGAACATGTTTGAACCATTTCGTGGGATCGTCTTCTGACATCTTAGATAAGACAGGAATAATTGTTCGATTAATGCGTTCTACTTGACCATTAGCACGTGGCAAACCTGTAGTAATATGGTGAAGTGTAATTTTTTGTTCGAACAATAAGTGTGGAATTCGTCAGAAGTGAAAGTAGTTCCACGATCAGTGATAAGAAAACGAGGATTTCCAAATGTAGTTTTTGAATGTCTAATTTTTTATTACCTCAGAAGTAGATGTAGTTTTTGTGGGGTATAACCAAACAAATTTAGTGAAAGAGTCAATGACAGCTAAAATGAATTTGTAGTTTTTACTTGAAGTTGCTAAAGGACCAAGATGATCGATATGGTATGTATTTAGTGGTATATCATCTTTGACAAGAGGATGGAGAAATCCTTCTTGTTTACCAGACTTTTTATTTTTCAATATACATGTTACACAATTAGAAATATATTTTTCAATTTTGGATTGAAGTTGCGGTATAAAATATTTATTTTTTATATGTTCTAGAGTTCTTTTAACTGAAAAATGTCCTTTGTCGTGAGCATTTTTGATAAATTTATGCTGCATCTCGTCGGGAATAACAAGGACTTCGGAACCGTCAATAAATTTATATAGTATATTATTTTTAATACAGTAGTTATCATATGGACCCTTTTGAAGAAGAGCTTTTATGGAAAGAATGTGTGGGTCCAGCTCTTGAGATTCTTTTATCCTATGCACAATAGAATCATTACACTGGTTTTGTTAAAAACCTGTATTCTACTTAAAGCGTCGACATGGGCCATTTGTGAGCCAGAGCGATGTAAAATGGTGTAATCATAATCTTGTAAATTTGGACCCAACGCGCGATTCGTGTGTTTAGATCTTTCTTACTCATAGTTTTTGTAAATGCATTACAATCAGTAATTATTTTGAAAGGCATTCCTAAAAAGTACACTTAAAATTTTTTGAGAGCTTCTATGATTGCTAAAACTTTGAGTTCGTAGCTGGTACATTTTCTCTCCGTTTCGGACGTTTTTCTAGACATGTAATATATAGGATGTAAGGTATTATCATCGGGGGATCTTTGTAATCAAACAGCAGCAAGTCCGTCGATTGATGCATCAGTATGTATTTCAGTTTCACAATTTTGTCGATATACACCTAAAACAGGTTTCTGACAGAGCAAACGTTTTAACTCGTCAAAAGAAAGCTTTTTGTTTTACATCAAAATTGAAAGAAGTATTTTTACTTTAAAGATCACTAAGTGGCTTAGCAATTACAGAAAAATCAGGGATACATTTACGAAAATATCCAGTGAGACCTAAAAAACGTTGAACTTCTTTAGTTGTTTTTGGTTCGGGGTAATGGGCAACTGACTTAATTTTAGAAGGGGAAGGAGACAGGTCTAAAAATTCAATTTTCCTATGCAGAAATTGACATTTATCAAAATTTATTTCCACTCCGTAATCACTGGACACTTTAAGAACTTTTTTGAGTCTCTCAATAGCCTCAGATTCATTTTTAGCAAGGATAACTATATCAACCATGTAAGGAGAACAATTCCTTGAACAACTAAGTCGCGAAGAACTGTATTGATAAAACGTTGAAACGTCGAAGGGCATGTAGAGAGTCCGAAAGGCATTTTAAGGAACTGAAATTGACCATTTTGTGTTACAAAGGAGGTATATGGGCGACTCTGTTTGTTAACAGGCACATGGAAAAAACCATTACGTAAATCAATGGTACTGAAAACTCTAGTATCCTGAAGTTTATCTAAAATATCCTCAATGAGGGGCAGAGGATAGTGATCCTTAACTAACACACGATTTAATTTTCGAAAATCAATGCAGACTCGTGGACTGCCGTCTTTTTGCGGACTACTAGGACTTGGCTAGCATAAGCAGATGAACATGGTTCAATAACACCATTTTGTATCCATTCATCTATTTGTTTATCTACTATATCACGTTCAGTAAAAGGTAACCGTCTTGGAGAATGATAAATTGGTTTGTCGTCCGTCACGGTAATGCTTAACTCAATATCCGTCGTTTTAATTTTATTCGGCCTATAACATACGAGTAATGCCTCAACATCATTACGAGTTTGTTTTGGAATTTCAGGGCCAATATCAAATTTGGGAATGTCGTCAGTAATTGCGAAAACAAATGGTTGTGGAGAAGCGTCGGATACTTCGTTTTGTAGCTTAGAAAACATAACACTATCAGGGTGATAGTCAAATTAGCTTGTTTAATTAGATTACAACCAATAATAATATCAAAGTTCATTGAGTGGTTGGGGACAACATTAATTTTAACAGGAAAGTCTTGGTTGTCAATTGAAACAGTTGAGTTGAACGAACCAATTACATGAGTTTTTGAAAGGCCAAAACCAGTTAGTATATTACCACTATTTATTAAAGAAGGGGAGCCTAATTGATTCCATACACTTTCTTTCATTAAGGTTACTTGACTTCCGGTATCAACTAAAGATAATATTTTTTAGATAAAATTTTAACTTCTTTACACATAGTAGTTAATGGGGTAATTTCATCAACATTATTAGAAGAAGGGATATTTTTTGAGGACAAGCATCAGATTTATGGCCAAAATTTTCGCATAATATACACTTTGGACCACGATGTTTATCTGGGCAAAATTTAGAAATATGACCGGATCCCGAACAATTAAAACAAGTTACGTGATTCCTATCTCTGAAATTTTTATTCTCAAATTTTGAATTAGGCTTTGGTGCATTGAATTTTGGATATCTATCATTTCGATGTTTATGAAGTGTACTTTCGACATCACGGCGTTGGCTACTAAAGTTTGGACTACGCGACGTATCATAAGAGTGATTTTTGCTTTTATTTTGAAATATTTTGTCATAAATTCTAATTTTTCTTTAAATTCCTGAATTGTTGTACATCCATATAATATTAGCTTATTTGAAGGAGAATCGGGGATTCCATTAATACAATATTCCATAATTGAAGTTTCGTCGAGAAACCCTTGACCTCGATTCGCTAATTCCCGAATAGCGACTAAATATTGGAATACCGTTTCATTAGGCCGCATTTTTCTATGTTGTAATTCCTTATGCAATTGAGCTTGATTTAATTTTTTCCGAATTCCTGAATAAGTAATGTTTTTATACAACTGTAAGAGTTTATACCACGCTGAGATTGAATAAATAATTTTGCAGTTCCTGTCAAAAGCCGTTTTACAAAAACAATTTTTTGTTGTTCGGTTATTGGGCAAAACGTTAAATTTTCCTCCACATCAGAAAAAAAATGTTCAATTGAGTATGAGTCATCTGCACTGAAAGAACGAAGAGTTAGAAGTAAATCTTTAACAAAAAGCCACGATAAATCGTTTTTCGAAATAGAGGGAACAGCTGACTCATTAATTTGGTTAAGTGCGTCAGCCGATTTCCTGTCTATAGAAAGTGGGGAAGCAAAGGAATTTTCTGCATCCCGCGGGGGGGCATTCTTCTACATCTCGTGTATTTAATTTATTATGAAAAGCGGATAAATCAGCTAGTGAAAACAAAATATTATTACAAAGTTCTTCGGCAGTTCCATTTGTTTCTAGTTGTAAAAAATTAGCTAAACAGATTAAATCGGGTAGGTTTAATTTTTTTAAAATAACGGCGGAGTAGTCTTCAATATCAAAATCTTGTGCGAAACCCGTAAACTTTCGCAATTGTTCTCTAGAGGTCCTACTGAATGGGTGATCGTTAAAAACAACAGAATACAATAATTTTACATTTTGCGTATTGCCAAATTTCAAAGCTTGCGCGATAACTGGGATATCATTCAGTGTTAAGTAAGACATAATAAATCACTTAAATTGAACCAAAATACGTAAAATATACAAATATTTGCAGATCACTTAAAATGATATATGAGTAAAATATTTCAACACAGAAAAAAAAAAAAAATTAATACGCTATGAAAAGATTAAAGTCTAGAATAAAATGTCACTAGTAGCAGTTGTACAAGTTAAAAAAAAAATATATCGTATCACAGTCACATTAGCAGTTTCAAAATATATTTTCACAATCACTGAGAGTTTGTAAAAAACAATGGAAATAAAAACTCACGGTAAACTTTTGCATACAACGTCTTGATTGTTGAATATTAACTTTCATGAATGTATAATAGTGTTGAAGAAAATCTTGATGTGTCGGCAAAATTATCGACTAAATATCTTCACAATCGTGAATTTTCACACAACACTTGAAATTGAATGAAATCGTCAAACACACGTTGAAAAACGCTTTGAAGAATAAATGCGCTTGAATTTAAATAAAATCGTCCAACACACATTGAAGAACACATTGAATAAATTCACTTATCTTGCATCGTCATCGTCCTTTTACTTCGGTTTTCTAGGGGATTTTAAGTTAAGGGAAAGGCCGAGCCCCCATATAGAGAGTGACAACGGCCAGATTGAGTTAAATATACATTTATTAAGGGGAATTATTTACAAGGGAGGGCTAAAAGTTAGTAAAAAGTAATCGAAACATCATTAGATCGTTGGATTCCACGAGGCGTTTCGTTCCAGCGCCCTCGTCATCGTCTCATCGCCGTCGCTTCTCTCGGTCGTCTCCCCGCGCAATCGTTCTATTCCAGTCTGGTTTACTCGTTATCCTCGAACCGCCTTGTCAGATAGGTGGCGCTCTCTTGGCATTACGTCATTAATGAATATAGGAGGGATACGATATGTGCACATCCATTCCTACATCGGCCATCATGACCAAGCATGCGTCCTCGCATGTAAAATACAGTGTATTTCAAAATTTCATGAAATAAAACTGAAAAGCTAGAGGAAATAAACTTACAAATAAAACAATTATTAAAACAGACAAATATGTATCAGAAAATCAAAACTAATAATAAAGAATAAAAAAATAGGTATACAGATGGAAAGAAGACAAACAATACAAAGCAATCTTGAGTATGGTGATAATGTCGAAAAAAAAAAAAAAAATGTTAAAGTAAAAGTTTGCGTTCGTAATGTAAGATTCATTTGCTAGGCCATGGTTTCAAGTATTCGGCACAAGTACTTGTTTTGGTTGGGCCATCAAAATTTCCACATTTTTCGACGCTGTAGGTATCGTTAGGTTTTGCTTGTGTTATTTTATATGGACCGATAAATTTATTGCAGAGTTTTTGTCCAGGTCCTTGTTGCGTTTTTAATAGCAACTAAGTCCTTAACACTGTATAAATAAGGAGAGTTTCGTCGAAGATTATAAGACTTTTTGTTTTCATTTTGCACTTTAAGTATTTGCGTTTTTGCCGCTTTACGTAGGAGTTCTCTATTTTCATTAAATTCGAGTTGTAGTTGTTCGTCGATTAATTGTTGAATGCGCAAATCAGTCTTGTTATTGATTTGTGTTCCAAAGAGTAATTCAAAAGGAGTGGTGTTAATGCTTCGTTGGAATGTTGAGTTTAAGACTTCTTGTAGTGAAGGAACATGTTTGAACCATTTCGTGGGATCGTCTTCTGACATCTTAGATAAGACAGGAATAATTGTTCGATTAATGCGTTCTACTTGACCATTAGCACGTGGCAAACCTGTAGTAATATGGTGAAGTGTAATTTTTGTTCCGAACAATAAGTGTGGAATTCGTCAGAAGTGAAAGTAGTTCCACGATCAGTGATAAGAAAACGAGGATTTCCAAATGTAGTTTTTTGAATGTCTAATTTTTTATTACCTCAGAAGTAGATGTAGTTTTTGTGGGGTATAACCAAACAAATTTAGTGAAAGAGTCAATGACAGCTAAAATGAATTTGTAGTTTTTACTTGAAGTTGCTAAAGGACCAAGATGATCGATATGGTATGTATTTAGTGGTATATCATCTTTGACAAGAGGATGGAGAAATCCTTCTTGTTTACCAGACTTTTTATTTTTCAATATACATGTTACACAATTAGAAATATATTTTTCAATTTTGGATTGAAGTTGCGGTATAAAATATTTATTTTTTATATGTTCTAGAGTTCTTTTAACTGAAAAAATGTCCTTTGTCGTGAGCATTTTTGATAAAGTGATGCTGCATCTCGTCGGGAATAACAAGGACTTCGGCACCGTCAATAAATTTATATAGTATATTATTTTTAATACAGTAGTTATCATATGGACCCTTTTGAAGAAGAGCTTTTATGGAAAGAATGTGTGGGTCCAGCTCTTGAGATTCTTTTATCCTATGCACAATAGAATCATTACACTGGTTTGTTAAAACCTGTATTCTACTTAAAGCGTCGACATGGGCCATTTGTGAGCCAGAGCGATGTAAAATGGTGTAATCATAATCTTGTAAATTTTGGACCCAACGCGCGATTCGTGTGTTTAGATCTTTCTTACTCATAGTTTTTGTAAATGCATTACAATCAGTAATTATTTTGAAAGGCATTCCTAAAATGTACACTTTAAATTTTTTGAGAGCTTCTATGATTGCTAAAACTTCGAGTTCGTAGCTGGTATATTTTCTCTCCGTTTCGGACGTTTTTCTAGACATGTAATATATAGGATGTAAGGAATTATCATCGGGGAATCTTTGTAATAAAACAGCAGCAAGTCCGTCGATTGATGCATCAGTATGTATTTCGGTTTCACAATTTTGTCGATATATACCTAAGACAGGTTTCTGACAGAGCAAACGTTTTAACTCGTCAAAGGAAGCTTTTTGTTTTACATCAAAATTGAAAGGAGTATCTTTACGTAAAAGATCACTAAGTGGCTTAGCAATTACAGAATAAGCAGGGATAAATTTACGAAAATATCCAGTGAGACCTAAAAAACGTTGAACTTCTTTAGTTGTTTTTGGTTCGGGGTAATTGACAACTGATTTAGTTTTAGAAGGGGAAGGAAAAAGTTTATTATTTTCAATAATATGGCCTAAAAATTCAATTTTCCTATGCAGAAATTGACATTTATCAAAATTTATTTCCAATCCGTAATCACTGGACACTTGAAGAACTTTTTTGAGTCTCTCAATAGCCTCAGATTCATTTTTAGCAAGGATAACTATATCATCCATGTAAGGGAGAACAATTCCTTGAACAACTAAGTCACGAAAAACTGTATTGATAAAACGTTGAAACGTTGAAGGGCATGTAGAGAGTCCGAAAGGCATTTTAAGGAACTGAAATTGACCATTTTGTGTTACAAAGGAGGTATATGGGCGACTCTGTTTGTTAACAGGCACATGGAAAAACCATTACGTAAATCAATGGTACTGAAAACTCTAGTATCCTGAAGTTTATCTAAAATATCCTCAATGAGGGGCAGAGGATAGTGATCCTTAACTAACACACGATTTAATTTTCGAAAATCAATGCAGACTCGTGGACTGCCGTCTTTTTTGCGGACTACTAGGACTTGGCTAGCATAAGCAGATGAACATGGTTCAATAACACCATTTTGTATCCATTCATCTATTTGTTTATCTACTATATCACGTTCAGTAAAAGGTAACCGTCTTGGAGAATGATAAATTGGTTTGTCGTCCGTCACGGTAATGCTTAACTCAATATCCGTCGTTTTAATTTTATTCGGCCTATAACATACGAGTAATGCCTCAACATCATTACGAGTTTGTTTTTGGAATTTCAGTGCCAATATCAAATTTGGGAATGTCGTCAGTAATTGCGAAAACAAATGGTTGTGGAGAAGCGTCGGATACTTCGTTTTGTAGCTTAGAAAACATAACACTATCAGGGGTGATAGTCAAATTAGCTTGTTTAATTAGATTACAACCAATAATAATATCAAAGTTCATTGAGTGGTTGGGGACAACATTAATTTTAACAGGAAAGTCTTGGTTGTCAATTGAAACAGTTGAGTTGAACGAACCAATTACATGAGTTTTTGAAAGGCCAAAACCAGTTAGTATATTACCACTATTTATTAAAGAAGGGGAGCCTAATTGATTCCATACACTTTCTTTCATTAAGGTTACTTGACTTCCGGTATCAACTAAAGATAATATTTTTTTAGATAAAATTTTAACTTCTTTACACATAGTAGTTAATGGGGTAATTTCATCAACATTATTAGAAGAAGGGATATTTTTTTGAGGACAAGCATCAGATTTATGGCCAAAATTTTCGCATAATATACACTTTGGACCACGATGTTTATCTGGGCAAAATTTAGAAATATGACCGGATCCCGAACAATTAAAACAAGTTACGTGATTCCTATCTCTGAAATTTTTATTCTCAAATTTTGAATTAGGCTTTGGTGCATTGAATTTTGGATATCTATCATTTCGATGTTTATGAAGTGTACTTTCAACATCACGGCGTTGGCTACTAAAGTTTGGACTACGCGACGTATCATAAGAGTGATTTTTGCTTTTATTTTGAAATATTTTGTCATAAATTCCTAATTTTTCTTTAAATTCCTGAATTGTTGTACATCCATATAATATTAGCTTATTTGAAGGAGAATCGGGGATTCCATTAATACAATATTCCATAATTGAAGTTTCGTCGAGAAACCCTTGACCTCGATTCGCTAATTCCCGAATAGCGACTAAATATTGGAATACCGTTTCATTAGGCCGCATTTTTCTATGTTGTAATTCCTTATGCAATTGAGCTTGATTTAATTTTTTCCGAATTCCTGAATAAGTAATGTTTTTATACAACTGTAAGAGTTTATACCACGCTGAGATTGAATAAATAATTTTGCAGTTCCTGTCAAAAGCCGTTTTACAAAAACAATTTTTGTTGTTCGGTTATTGGGCAAAACGTTAAATTTTCCTCCACATCAGAAAAAAATGTTCAATTGAGTATGAGTCATCTGCACTGAAAGAACGAAGAGTTAGAAGTAAATCTTTAACAAAAAGCCACGATAAATCGTTTTTCGAAATAGAGGGAACAGCTGACTCATTAATTTGGTTAAGTGCGTCAGCTGATTTCCTGTCTGTAGAAAGTGGGGAAGCAAAGGAATTTTCTGCATCCCGCGGGGGCATTCTTCTACATCTCGTGTATTTAATTTATTATGAAAAGCGGATAAATCAGCTAGTGAAAACAAAAAATATTATTACAAAGTTCTTCGGCAGTTCCATTTGTTTCTAGTTGTAAAAAATTAGCTAAACAGATTAAATCGGGTAGGTTTAATTTTTTTTAAAATAACGGCGGAGTAGTCTTCAATATCAAAATCTTGTGCGAAACCCGTAAACTTTCGCAATTGTTCTCTAGAAGTCCTACTGAATGGGTGATCGTTAAAAACAACAGAATACAATAATTTTACATTTTGCGTATTGCCAAATTTCAAAGCTTGCGCGATAACTGGGATATCATTCAGTGTTAAGTAAGACATAATAAATCACTTAAATTAAACCAAAATACGTAAAATATACAAATATTTGCAGATCACTTAAAATGATATATGAGAGTAAAATATTTCAACACAGAAAAAAAAAAAATTAATACGCTATGAAAAGATTAAAGTCTAGAATAAAATGTCACTAGTAGCAGTTGTACAAGTTAAAAAAATATATCGTATCACAGTCACATTAGCAGTTTCAAAATATATTTTCACAATCACTGAGAGTTTGTAAAAAACAATGGAAATAAAAACTCACGGTAAACTTTTGCATACAACGTCTTGATTGTTGAATATTAACTTTCATGAATGTATAATAGTGTTGAAGAAAATCTTGATGTGTCGGCAAAATTATCGACTAAATATCTTCACAATCGTGAATTTTCACACAACACTTGAAATTGAATGAAATCGTCAAACACACGTTGAAAAACGCTTTGAAGAATAAATGCGCTTGAATTTAAATAAAATCGTCCAACACACATTGAAGAACACATTGAATAAATTCACTTATCTTGCATCGTCATCGTCCTTTTACTTCGGTTTTCTAGGGGATTTTTAAGTTAAGGGAAAGGCCGAGCCCCATATAGAGAGTGACAACGGCCAGATTGAGTTAAATATACATTTATTAAGGGGAATTATTTACAAGGGAGGGCTAAAAGTTAGTAAAAAGTAATCGAAACATCATTAGATCGTTGGATTCCACGAGGCGTTTCGTTCCAGCGCCCTCGTCATCGTCTCATCGCCGTCGCTTCTCTCGGTCGTCTCTCGCGCAATCGTTCTATTCCAGTCTGGTTTACTCGTTATCCTCGAACCGCCTTGTCAGATAGGTGGCGCTCTCTTGGCATTACGTCATTAATGAATATAGGAGGGATACGATATGTGCACATCCATTCCTACATTACTTTTAAGTAATATATATTTGTATTCTTTTACTTTTTAGTTCTAAAATGCATAATGCCACCCTTCCTCAAAATAAAAAAAATATTATTAAAAAAGATAAGTTGTTCACACACACACAGATACACACCTACAAAATCTGAATAGTTCGTGCGAACAGAAAGACAGCATGACAATATAATACATATATACATATTAAAAACAAAAGCACACGCAATAAAACAAATTTATAAAGTAAGTAACAAAATTAATAAATAAAAATTACAAAACTTCTTCTTCTGCTTATAAATAATTCTAAAATCTTTCTGATCAATTTCTTAAATGACGATTTGCTCAGCTAATTTATGTTCGATAGTCATTATAGCTGAATCATTTAATATCTTAGAGTTGTGAATAGTAAGAATTTGATAATGAATTTTAATATTGAAGAATTCGTGAGTTGTCAACGATCCCCGGGGGTCGATTACTGGTATAAATGCTCGATGCTTCTCGGCGTCGCTCCATGATAGAGCTTCTGTCTATTAATTATTAATTTCCGAGTATTCGGTGGTAGGGTGGCAGAACAAAAGTAAACTGCTCTTGCTCTCGAAAATAAAAATAAATTTGATATTTTATTTCAGAGAGAGAGAGAGAGAGAGAGACACTTTATTTCTCGTTTGTATTTTTTTACTGTTTCATTATTTTACTACTATTTTGAGTGTAAGTATCTGTTTCTGTTTGTTATCTTCAATGAGGAATGGGGGCCCCTGGGCTGCAGTCCATTCAGCGCATACGTAGATCCGGCCTTGTTAACGAGTGAATCCAGCATACTTAACGAGTTAAAGGAAATAAATCTTAAAACATTTTTCAAAATTGCATCCACAAACCGTCATGCATGCTTGGTGACATTTATGTGGCCTATATTGACTGACAATGTTGGCGCTATTTGAAGGCAAAAAAGTGGTGTGCCTGTGATCTGCTGCACCACCAAAATCGGCATTTGCGTTTGAGATTTCGGTTGTTATGAGTGATTTTACTAATAGCGAAAAGGCTGACATGCATCTAATGAACGGTACTGTTAAATGTAACGATAAAACAGTGATGCAGCTGTATCAGGAACGCTTTCCAAGTAGACGCATCCAAACCACAAAATTTTTCAGCGATTGCATCGGCATCTGTAGGAGAATGGTTTGATTATCGCCAGTAATGATAGAAGGGCTGGATCGAGGACTGTAATACAAATACACCTGTAAGAAGTCATCTTGGCCCATGCGGACGAAACACCCAACACACGCACAAGGACTGTAGTATATCATCTAAATGTCACTCAACCAACCGTTTGGAGAGTTTTACTGTTGGACTGTTGGAGGATGCAATGGAATAAATTCATGTGACGTCACGTTCACATGATTCCAGTGAGCTCTTGTGGCCGTGCATATGGCGTCATTTGTTTACGACTAACGTCCGACAAGGGTTTATTGATTGCAAATGAATTAGAGAGTGTTGGTTGCAAGTTACAATATCTTGCATTCCTAAGAGATAAGATTCAGTTTGATGTTTCTGAAATGGTTAGTAACTGCCGGTTGTCAAACGTGAGAGTTACAGTGGAAAGGGCTATTGGCCTAATTAAACAATACACATATTTTATAAGAGCTTTACCTTACAGAAGTCTCCATAATGTAAATACAGTGTTTTTTTATTGTATGCATGTTTTGTAATTTCCATAAGACATTAATTCAAGTGACATAACATATTATTTACTTATCAGAATGCATACCTCCACAAGGGAGGTAAATTTGATGTAGAAGTGCTACGCGCCAAACATCGTTTGTTGTCGATTTATGTGATATAAAAAAAAGCTTAGCGATAATGTTTTATCACCCACATCTTGGTGAACATAAACAAACACTTGCCTCGTAGCACTCTTACATCAAATAAACATCCCAGAAAGAGTTACGTATTCTGATAATTAGGCCGACAATATGAATTAAATGTAAATAATTTGCCATGTGTTACTGTAACTGTTTATTTGGATTTATTAATTTCAATTTTCATTACTCGAATTATTTCTGCTTGATTATGTTTTGAGTTCTCATAGCTACACAATTATAAAATTGATTACAAGGCAAATTTTTATTAATTAATTATTAAAAACCAACAAAGGTATATATTTTCAAATCTGTAAAAACTTTTGTGCGCAATAATCTATGAAACACTAATCACACTTAAAACGACTAAAAATTTTTAAAAATTGGGCATTTTATGAGTTTGAAAAATTTAAATTCTTAATTTTTTTAAGTAGTGAAATAATAGCTGATCAAAGTGACTTTTTGCTTTCAGAATCAACTTAATATAACTTGTGAAAGCATAAAAAAAATATTTGTACAGTTACTGTATCCAAAATTTTTTTTGAAAAAAGGTTCTTTTTAGCTTTAAAACCAAAATGACTTATGCCAATTAAAAAACAAAAACAACTAATTAATGGAAATTATTTGTTAGGTCTGGTTGTACATTTTTTCTTGTTTTGAAAATTCTTATTTTTCAATGCTGTGGCTGAAATATATTCAATTACTTTTATAACCTGAAAAGTTTGTGGAATGTCTAATGCAACAATCTCGTGATTTTTTTTGTTTTAAACTCACATATTTTTAAATAGTGTTATTCATCATTTAAATTGTATAAAAATATTTGTTTTGTCTTCATAAGATACATTTTTAATTTAAATGTGAATGGATATTTTATGCGACTATTCATTTACATATATGTATTGTATCTTTCAATCTAATTTGCAATTCATTGTGCTGTAAAAATAAAATTTATTTTCATCAATGCATAAATATTTATTAATCAAACTTTAATATTAACTTTCTCTAATATGAGATAAACAATGGTTTAAACAAGTAAACTTTTTCCAAGTATTTTGGAACTATCTATTTATAGATAAATCATATGTAATTCAATAAGAAAAATATTTTTAAAACTGAGGATAATTAAATAGCATTTCTGAAATTATTGCACCTTTTCTAATGAAACATTCCCTTAATCTATATACATTTAAAGGAGAAAAGCGACTCACTCACTCACTCACTGACTCACTGACACACTGCCTCACTGACTAATCACGATATCTCTGGAACTACTAAACCTACATACTTGAAATTTGGTTGGTAGGTTCCCTTCATGGAGTAGACGTCAGTTAAAAACGGATTTTGCAAAGTTCGAATCCCAAGGGGCGTTACGGGAGTTTAAAGGGCGTTATAGATAATTATTTCCATTAATAAACTATTAGATTAAAGTCATGAAACTTGGTACACAGATTTCTTTCATAAAGTAGAGATTCCCTACATAATGATTTTTACGAAAATCGACCTCCAAGGGGCGTTGAGGGCACTTAAACATACTTATTTCCATTTTTAAACTATTAGACGTAAAGTCTTGAAATTTGGTATATAAGCGGATTCCTTTCATAGAGTACAGATCCCCTACAGAATGGGTTTTGTGAAAATCGACTCCCAAGTGGCGTTGTAGAGAATTAAGTGGCGTTATAGGCAATTAACTCCTTTTTTAAACTATTAGACGTAAAACCTCGAAATTTAGGGAGCTGATTCCATTCATTGAGTAGACATCCGCTTTAAGACGGGTTTTGTGTAAATCGTTTCTAAGTGGCGTTGCGGGGGCTTAAGGGGCGTTATACATAATTATTTCCATTTCGAAACTATTAGAGGTACAGTCTTGAAATTTGGTAAGCGGATTCCTATCATAGAGTACAGGTCCGCTGCAAAATGGGTTTTGTCAAAATCAAATCCCAAGGGGCGTTGTAGAGAATTAAGTGGCGTTATAGGCAATTAACTCCTTTTTTTAACTATTAGACGTAAAATCTCAAAATTTATTAAGCTGTTTCCATTCATTAAGTATAGATCCGCTATAAGATGGGTTTTGTGAAAATCGTTTCCTAAGTGGCGTTGCGGGGGCTTAAGGGGCGTTATACATAATTAATTCCATTTTTAATCTATTAGACGTACAGTCTTAAAATTTGGTATATAAGCAAATTCCTTTCATGATGTAGAGATCCGCTACAAAATAGTTTTGGTGAAAATTGATCCCCAAGGGTCACTGAGGGGGATTAAGGGCCGTAATAGATAAATATTTCCGCTTTTCAACTAATAGAAGAACCACCTGCTTGAAAATTAGAAGGTATGTTCCGTTCATGGAATAAAGTTCCTTTTACAAAGATCTTTGCGAAAACGGACCCCCAAACGAGTGGGGTTGCGAGGGATTAAGGCTTGTTATAGAAAAATTCCTGTTTTAGAATGTAACCCATTTACTTGAAATTTGTTGAGCACTTTTCTTTAGTTGAATGGAGTTCCACTAAGAATGGATTTTACGGAAATCAACTCCAGGGAGAAGCTGGGAGAGTTATTGGGGCGTATTGATAGACAAAATTCCCGTTTTTGAACTGCTAAGACAATAATAATAAAATTTGGTTTGCATGCTTCTTTTGTTGAATTGGAATCCGCTAAGAATGCTGTCAACGAGGTATTGATGATAAAAATTCCGTTTTTGCTCTGTAAGATTTAGACTTGAAATTTAGCACACATGTTTATTTTATGGAGTAGAGATCCACTGAAAGCTGCTTTGGTGGAAATCCACTTGATTATTAGGTTAAGTGAGCGAAAAAAATCTTTCTACTTCTATTTTTGATATAAATAGATATTAGATGGTATAATTTATGTTCTTTTTCTATCAAGGGGCGAGAGTGTAACAGCTATAAATCTATTTTTCAATACAATCGAATTCTTAATGCTAGATATCAATAATTAATACATATGCAAACAGTATACATATATACAACATCGTGAAATACCCAGTGAAGCGGGTGGGTAACGGCTAGTATTGTATAATTTAAAAAAAAATAGATCAATATGTTAGGCACGTTATATGAGGGAAAAATATTGAATGTGTTATTAAAAATTGTAAAATGTACATTTTTAATATAGTTCATACTCACATTAATTTTGATTTGCGACCCAAGTGTCGCATACCCATGCTTATTTAGTGCGTGTTGTTTTCATAAAAAGTAACTTTTTTTGAATTTTTTTTTCGATGCTTAATATTGCAATTGCATTTAAGCTTTCTGTACACATGCATGATTGAATGTACCTTTTTATTAATGTTAATATGCTGAAACAGCTCTGAGCACTTGCTATATTACTGCAAATTTAGAGAAAAGTATTAAAACAGTTCATACATGTGTGTGTGTGTGTAGAAAAAACTCATTATAACTATTTGGTATGTATCATGTGTTATTTGCATTCAAAATCAAATCCTGTTTCTAACTGATTTCATCTACATCTTTGTTGTAAAACTTTACAAAAGTCGTGGAACTTTTTTATTCTAATTCATGTTGTTCTCAGTTTTTGGAATCGGAATTAATATTTGGTATTCGTCTAAATCTATCTTCTATTTGCGCAATAACTGTATAAATATTGCAGTGTTATAGAAGTAACACCTTAATTCTTCTACCGTTTTTTTTGTAACTTGCTAAGTGATGCACATTTCTATTTCAAGAGTTTTTTTTTATTTATTTTGACATGAGAAACACGTGATATTATTTATTTCATAATTCTTTTAAAGTGAAGAAATTTCCATTATTATAGCTGTTCCTATTATTTCGTGGTATCCACAAAGGAGCTGATGGAATAAGAAATGGTTCGATATTTTCTTACCTGACTTGTTGTTACTTAACTCGATTTAGAAACGCCATCTCTTGCTACACCTGGAAGTAGTTACTTATTTCTTAATAATGAGGTTGATTCATGTGACGTCATGATCACGTGAGGAGGAGAGCACGTGAATATGTTTTGGTTTGTTTCCCGCTTAACTCTAACCTAACACTCCTTTTGTGAACTATTTTGCTCTTGCTCTTTTACATTAAAACTCGATTACAGTAAAAGATCTGATAATTGTATAGGAAAAAAATCTGTTTTTAATATCCCGGTAAAAAAATTCGAGTGTTTAGTTAACGTGATGAAGCGTAAGGATTTTAAACCATCTCCTCACTTATTATGCTCTGACCACTTTGAATAATCTTGTTTTCAATGCCAAACATTTTTAGAAATCGTCGCCAGCTCCATTCCTATACTATTTTTGTATTCACAAAAGAAACTTCTGCTAAAAGGAATTTGGATAGATATCTACAGGAATGTAAATATTTTTTTGCTTATTTTAAATTAAATTATATAGAGAACATGCATAAAAAGATAAAATATATTTAGTTAACTTAAATTTTAATTATTTTACTCATCTTCAGAGTAGTTAATAGATATTTCTGTATTAAATTATCTAAAATAAAAACACAAGAATCTGATATGTAACCCTACATGTCATATATTAAAACAAGTTTTTGTCTCCCTCTCTCTATATATAATGTATTATGTATACATATATAGACAAATATGTATATATATAATGTATTATATATATGTAGACAAATATGTATTACTATATAATTTTATTCTTTTGGGAGACAAATTTCGAAAAGCATTCACTACAGAAATGAAAAAATATCTTAATTTACTACAGGTTCATTATTGTTTATATTTAAGATAAATTAAAAACCATTTTCAAACATTAGAAATGCAAATTACCATTTACCTTTTGTAAAATTGTAAGTAAAAAAAATATATGCAACATTTTTAAAGCCTTTATTCGCAGCACCATTTTAGTAAAAAGATATTATTTATCGAGAATTTCATTTTGAATGTGGTAAAAAATTAAGACATTAAAATTTTTTAATTAAATTGTGTATATTATGGAAGATAAATTTGCGTGTATATATATTGAATATGAAAGTCCTGTTCTGTCCTGCATGGTCAAAATAATGTCATTTTTGAATTCACAATTCTTTTACACACAAAAAAATTAAAATTATAAAATATTTGTGTGGTGTACCTATTTATTATGCAGTATAGGGATTTCTTAACGCAACATCTGTTTTTCAAAATTTGACTGGTATAAATTTATCACACAGATGTACAATTTTTTTTACTATGAATAACATTTATTGGTATTTGCACAAGGGTTATCAAAATGTAAATTCATTAATTTTAATGATAAGTTTCACATATAGACTATACACATATTATTGAAGTATAACACAGTTTATTGAAGAAATCTATGCAACCCCAGCTGAAATGTATTAAGCATAAGAATACTCTGGATTTTAATTTTTGCATAAGTATTAAAGTCTAAAAGGTTCATCTGTATTCATACTATCCTGCTTATAAATTTAAGTCCTGAATAAATTTGTTGTATTGAGTTATTTACAAATATTGACCCAAGAAGGGTACTTAGATCAGTTCTATGATATTTATCAGTAATTAAGATCATGAAACGAAATATGATTTTACATATAGACATTTGATTCTGTAAGATATTTACTTTCTAAAAGCAATAGAAAATTCGAAATTTTAATATAACTTTTTCAATTCTCTATTTACCCTTAAAGGAATAACTTGACAAATTGCTGTTCGCAATAATCTACATTAATGCTAAATTCAGTAAAAAAAAGGTAATTTCAGAAAAATTTCAAAATTATTTTTAATGGGTTAATTGTCCAAAATCACTGATATTTTTGTGTGACGTGTATTGAGAGGGCAAATTTGGAGCACTCGTATATTATAATATAGACTCTCTAATTTCTTAAAATCATAAAACCGCCAAATGCTACGATATACAATCAATAGTGGAAACTGTTTATGATCATGCTTGAACACAGTAACTATAGTGATATAATTTTTTTTAAAATTCGAATGTCTTTTTGATTGGCGAAATTAGTTGGCAGTTTAATATATATGTTCCAAATTTGGGAATGGTATGAGTACTGATTTAGCATTTCTCAGACAAATTTGAAGTAATTAATTTTATATTTGAAGTTAATATATTTTCAAACATGAAACTCCAGAGCAAGAATTCTGAATCTATTTTCTTAATGTTGTTTCATATTTTCAATTTTTTTAGTATAAATATAATTATGTATAAAAGGATACTTTAGATGCATAATAAGTGATAACAAAATAACATATCAATACATTAATCCAAATAAGTTTAAGTTTAGATGAACTGAAGTATATTTAACACCCTACATACAATAACTGGTAGAAGTAGGTATGCATTAAGTGTTGGTATGTTCAGTGTACAAAAATCAAATATTCCCATTAAAACAGTAGATAATGCTTCGTATATTTTAATGGAACAATTGTAGGAATTTTGTAATTAGTGTGAAATTAAAAAAAAAGAAAATCCTTTGTCAATTTTATTTTGATGTAGTATATGCAATGTAAAGATTTATTAATAAAAATAAAAATTAATGTAAGGAAAATTAGTTGGTTTAAAAAAATATAATAAGCTTTAATATTTAATATGTAATTTTACAGGCATGATAAACAAATGTTATACAAAGGTTTATTGTACTTGAAATTGTATTGGACATGAAAAAAATTGTATCGAGATCTTTTACAAAAAATAGTTACATTGCCATTTTATATGTGTATTTGTTTCTTTTCTTTGAAACTTCTTTCTATAAGTTGCATGATTTAAGTATTCTAATTTGTTTTATGTAAATTCAGAAAGTTGATTGTATAGATTTAAGATCTGAAATTTTAAAATTCTTAGGATATTTCATTTAATCTGGCTACTTAGTTAGATCCTCTATTATCCTTATAGTATAGTGTTACATTCATAGAGTCTGCTTTATTTACTTATAGTGTATTCATGTAATGTTAAAATTAAGTGTCAATAAAGTATATTAAAATGAGCATGATTATTGAATAAAACTCTCCGATAAGAATTTTCTGCTTCATTATATGAGAAATTTTCATGAAAACAATTTAATTTGTTCTACTTTTAAATAATTTTATTAAAAAGCCTATTTCTTTAAGCATGTTTCTTAATTTATTTTTAAAAAGTCAAGTTCATTTCTTTCTGAATGTTGGAGGAGACAGGCATTTCTAAAAAAATTCAAACCTTTTGAAGGGTAATAATTACAAAGGAAGTCAAACTATAAAACATATCAAATGTTTGTTTATAATGAGATTATTTCAGATATCCCAAACCTTTAAATGATGTTAAAAACAATTTCATTTCCATCACAGAATTCCTAATTACGAATCAAAAATTTTCATTGTTAAACAACTATTATTTTATACACTCTGCTCTCAAAAAGTATAAATCTCTTGTTAAACATTAGAAATACACATGAAAATTTTTAAATAAACAAAAATATATCCATGTCATTGACAAATCTTAATATAAATTCATTTTCAAAATTATATTTACTTGCATTTCCTATTTCTGAATGTTCCATACTCTTCTATGAGAAATTATAGAGATAGTATTTTTAAAAACATTAAATATTTATAGCTGGTATTTACTAAAGGAATCAGAGAATGAAAGGTATAAACATTAACATTTCAAAATGGGACCATTTCATATTTGCATGTTTCTTATAAATTACACTATTTTATGAATTTATGAGGAGTGTGATACACTATATGTACCAATAAGTAATTGTACACATATGAGAAGTTTTTCCAAATTCAATGGTCTCAATTCTATACTGTAAATCATTTTCGTGCGCAAATAAACATAATAAACTACATGAAAACAAAGGACTTATTATTAGGATGCTAAAAAATAATCTAGAACTATTAATAAATATATAAACAAATACTGCAAGAAGCTACCGGCTTCGCACACTAACACCTAAAGACAAATATACTAAACTGAAACAAAAATTATGCTAAAAAATTACGAAAAATACTTCATACCTAATTATTAAACAAGGATAATGCAAAAATATAATAAAAATAAATAAAATTTCAGAAATAAGCTTCACACACAAGAAGTAAACATATCAAGCATACGAAATTTACACACTGATTCAAAACGTGGGGAAATGTTGCTATCCTCGTCACGTGATTTCGACTAAGCGTCTCAATGTCTGTGAATCAACCTCATT